>CM014731.1:30831595-31200991 GCA_004329165.1 Spatholobus suberectus
TCTCTAAGTGTTTATCTCTCTCTCTCTCTCTCTCTCTTTCTCTCTCTCTTTCTTAAAAGAAATCTTTGTAAAAATATCTTAGACAAGTTCTTAAGCTTCAGTGTACATTCGTCTGATAAGACGCAACCTAATCTGTGAACACTTACCCTTTAACCATTTCTGTGTGAAATTGGTGGAAGCCTAAAGAGGCTTGGATAAAAGAATATTTGTAACTTTGTTAAAGTTAAGTGGGACTGGTGGTGTGCCAAGAACTGGACGTAGTCTTTGAGGTAAGACGAACTAGTATAAAACTTTATGTCTTTATCTATTTTATTTCTCTTTTGTTTCTCTAAAAGCGTTTATCTCTTAAAAGGAATCATTTTCTTTAAGAAATTTTTTGAAATCAGTTTTAGTGAGCTATACATTTTGTTTGTTGATCAAATGATACTTGTTTTGAAAAAGGTTTTGCAATAGTTTTTAATAACACATTCAATCCCTCTTCTTGTGTTTTTTCCCGTGTTTCGTAGTTTGGTATCAGAGCTCAGCCTTTAAGGGATGAGCACCTTAAACAAGTGTTAGAGGACAAAAATCACTATGGCAAACCTTGAAGGACAGTTCATTCTTGAAGGAGCCTCCTTATCAAGGCCTCCAACATTCCATGGAGAAGATTACGCCTATTGAGAGATAGAATGGAGATGTACATCAAATCCACTCATCACAACTTTGGAGAATCATTACTCGTGAAGATCTTATCATCACAAAACCTGAAAATGAATACAATCAAGATGATTTCAACATGCTCCAACTAAATGCTAAGGCAAGGTATATCATTACTTGTGCTTTATCTAAACTGATATAATAAATTTGCAGCTATAAAACAGTAAAGGAAATGTGGGATGTTATTCGCATAACACATGAATATATCTAATTGGTATTTCTAACCTAAGTTTATTTTATGAGAAAAATAAAGATTCAGATTAGTAGGCTATTGTGATGTAGACTATGCTATTGGTAGAATTGAAAGAAAAAGTACAAGTGGTGGATGTCATTTCATCAGACCATGTCTTATTTCATGGGCTAGCAAAGCAAAACTCAATTACTCTATCAACTGCTAAGCAAAATATGTGTCAGCTGCTAGTTGTTTTTCACAACTGTGTGTGTAAATATCAACTTCAAGATTACTCTAGTTTGAACATAACACTCTAGTGTTTTGTGACAATACTAATGCAATCAATCTATCTAAAATTCCTTTTAGCACTCCAAAGCTAAACATGTAGAAATAGACATCATTTTATTCGTGATTATGTGCAAAAAAGGAGTTTTTGATATTTATTTTACTGACACAGATCATTAATGGGCTGATATCTTGACAAAAGCTCTTCCTGAAGAACGTTTTAATTTCATAAGAGAAAAGTTGCATATGAAAGTTTTACATAACTAAACCGTCTTACATGCATCGTCTTATATACGGTCTCATTACATCATCTTACGCATATTTTTAATATATCATCTTATACTTCATCATGCACTATCGTATTATGTATTCATTTGATTACTTTTCACTAACCTATGCGTTTTCATATGAAAAGTTATTCTTATCTGACCCCCTCCATCTGTTCTCATGCCATCGAAAACCCCTTATCGATTAACCCAATGTAATTTCTATTTGATAAAGTTTATCCTAACAAAAATAATCCTTACATGTATAATGTTTCTTCCTTGCTATACATGTATATATGGCTTTCCAAAAAAAGATTTTATATATATATATATATATATATATATGAGATTTGCTATGTACACACACTTGTGTTTTAGTTAGAGTACGTTAGCAAACTACACCATAGGTGTATTTTAAGATACATTGTAGTTATAACTTATTAACGTACTCCAACTAAAAAATAAGTGTGTGTATGTTAGCAAACTCCACAAGCATTTGTTAACATATACACACTTATTTTTAGTTAGAGTAGATTAGCAAGCTACACTAATGATATATTTTAAGATACATTATAGTTATAACATGGTAATGTATTTCAATTTAAAAATAAA
This sequence comes from Spatholobus suberectus, assembly GCA_004329165.1. Lineage (NCBI taxonomy): Eukaryota > Viridiplantae > Streptophyta > Magnoliopsida > Fabales > Fabaceae > Spatholobus > Spatholobus suberectus. The sequence continues at coordinate 30,833,627 of CM014731.1, forward strand.
TGTGTGTACGTTAGCAATATATATATATATATATATATATATATATATATATATATATATTACCGTGTTGTTGCACTATAAAATGGAACAAAGAAATCACTAGTTTTCACTATAATATTTATGGCAATAGTAAACTAGTTTGGTGCTTTAAAAGAAAACGGCCTAATTCATGTTTGAAAAGTAAATTTAAATATTAATTGTGGGTGTAGATGCAGCTAATTGAACTCAATATGTTACTTTCGTTACCAGAGGTCGGTTTGTCTGGATTAAGCGGTATTGATCAAACTGACCTATATGGTAAGCTGGACATGATATAATATATGCAAGGCGCTTATCATAATTAAGGCTTATAAAAAGTGACGCTGACTTATATCAACTCTTTTGGCACATTAAAATTTAAAAGAGCATTTATTCAAGATGTTCACAAGTTGCACATAAATAAATGCTCTAAGAGACCCTATATACTATTGAAGAAAAGGACCCGTAAGTTATTGGAACATTTTACATATTATATTTTTCTTTAGGTCACGAATTTATTAAGGATGAGATAAAATTTATAGTTGGGATTAAAAACAAAATAGTTCTTACCCCTTTGTCAAAATCAAAACCAAAGCATGATGGTACATTTTTTATTCTCTTAAGTAAAGTTTTGAATTTGAGTTTTTTACATATGAAAAAAAAAAATTCTGCTGTAAGAATTAACTCTATCATACTGTAAATAATTTCAAATCGTACAAGATTGTCTCTTATAAAATATATCTATAGTCTCAATAAAAAAATAATCAAAATACGTAATAACATATAAGGAAAATGTGGAATATAATTAATAACACATCCTAACATAGATATAATGCTGAAACAAAATTGAAGTAAAAATAATCATGAACAAAATATAAATATTCTCAACTACTTATTTTCTTGTGCCTTACACAGTGTAGGAAGCAAAGTAGTTATTTATCATTGACCACCATTCCTAATTCACATTGTCATTTCAATCACAACAAGCATCATAATTATTAGTTGTTATCATTGTCGCTAGTCATAAGTCTATCTTATGGCCAAAGGATATACACAGGTCTACAATTTGGACTATATTGATACTTTCTCCTCGGTTGCAAGAAGGCTTTAATTCGTCTCTTCTTAGTCGTGGATGTCATGAAGCATTAGACCATATTTTTGCTAGATTCTACATAGTGATTTAGAGGAGGAGATCTACACGGAGCAATCCCTTGGGTTTGTTGCCCAGAGGGGTCAGGCCTTGTGTGTAAATTGCAAAAGTCCTTGTATGAGCTTAAATAGACACCTCAAGCTTGGTTTGGTCAATTTAACAAAGTTATTAAGCAATTTGGAATGATTCTCTATGAGGCAAAAACTCTATTTTCTATTGATGTTCACCATCACATAAATATATCTACCCTACAGTTTATGTAGACAATATTGTGATTATAGATGATGATTAGGAAGGCATCAAGGTTCTAAAACAACATTTATTCCAACATTTTTAGACTAAGGATTTAGGCCTCTTCATTATTTCCATGGATTAAGGTAGCCCAATCTAAGTCAGGTATTGCTATTTCTCAAAGGAAGCGTGCCCTTAACATCTTGGAGGAATCAAACCTTATAGATTATAAATCAGTTGACACTCATATGAATCTTAATGAGAAGTTTTTGCCTAACCAAGGGGAGCCATATTTTGATCCAAGAAGATATTAAAGATTTGTGGGAGAATAAAATTATCTTACCATGACTAGACCTGATATATTTTTTCTTTTAGCATATTGTAAGTTAATTCCTTAAATCTCCTTGTGAAAGTCATTGGTAGGTAGTTATTTGGATCATTCAATACATAAAATGGTCACCTAGAAAGGTAATTTGTTTACACTGACATTGTTAAGTACTCATATGTAGATTAGACAAGTGATGCAAGTGATAAGTAATCTACCTAACAATACTGTGTTTTCAAGGATGGTAATCTTGTTTTATGGAAGAGTAAAAAAAAATGTTATTAACAGATTGAGTATTAAAGCTAAGTATTGAGCTATGGCTCATGCCTCATTTGAGCTCTTATAGCCGAGATAATGTGTGATAAGCACTCAACCTTATATCTTTCCTCTAATAAGTTTTTCATGAAAGAATAAAGCATATAAAAGTCTGTTGTCATTTTATCAGAGAAAAGATCTTTTCTGCCATCACCAAGACCTCATCTATTTGCTCTAGGGATTATCTTGCTGACATCTTCACTAAGCCTTTACGGGGACCCAGGATACCATATATATGTAACATGTTCAATGCATATGATATTAAGATATGTTGAAATACTATCCTAATGTTATCCTAATTATATTTCCTTATTTCTCCTAATTTTATTTCCCTGTTTCCTTGCTTTCCTATTTTATTTTAGTTTCTTTAAATTGCTTGATCATAATTGTTGAACTTTTGGGACTAATTTAGACATTGTGCATATAAAATATACAGGAGAAATCATTCCTTGTTATTTTTCTGAGATGGATGTGGATACTATGTCCAAGATGGACAATTGGTGTTAAATTGGACTCTTAAAGAGTGTTGACACTAGTGTACTTGATGGGTCGAAACCAAAGTTCTCCCAAGGTTGGTTGATGCTCCGATGTGGCTAGGATGTTGTGGGGAAAATGGATGAGTACATGTAAAAGGCACTCTAACGCTTAAGTCAATAATAATCCCACCAAAGTGACAATGTATATTAAATGTTTACCTAATGCAATGACACTAATGGTATTTATACGAGTCAAAGATAGACTGGATTCTCTTATTCAAGACCTAGAGCCTCTCAAGGACAATGATTTTCTGTCTTGGTGTAGTGATATAGTAACTTTGCTCCACGCTGAAGTACTATCTATTTTTTAGTAGTGTATCTTAGACACCTTACACCTAAACATCAACTTTGATCAACAACTACATCTTAAGAATGATATGTTTTAGGCTTACGCAACCCGTTATATAGATTGGGTCGTAAATCCAATCCGTAACACCTTCCATCTCATTCACCATATGGTTTTGATAGGGTAAGAGTAGAACTTTTTAAAGGAATACGAATTACGAAAAAAAAAAATGAATAAGTACAAATGAAGCGAAACAATTCACTAGTAAAATTATCCTACTTTTAGGAGTTGGAAATATATTACCTGTGTTTGGATTCACTGTAGTGCATGTTGGACGTGGATCAGCAAAGCAACAATTAGTTGCTTTTACATTAATTTTGATGTGATTCTCACTTAGACGTGTATCTTGGATGGGCAACCAAACATGCACTATACCATCCACTAGCAGGCTAAACAATCTTTAGACTCCTTATTGATGCCTCCCTTTTATTTTTTTATTTTTTACTTTTAGTCTGTAATGCTATTGTGATGACAAAGGTGAGCGTAAAGATGGTGTTAATGACACATGACGGTGTTGAAAAGGGGCTAACGCTACCATCATGGGTAATGCCAGCGAATGGTGACGGCCCTTGGTACAATTTCGATCCTCCATTGACCAAGACTTCGTCTTCACCAAAGTTTCTACTATTAGAGTTGTTTGTAAATATTATTTACATGCATGCTAGATTATTATAGTGAAATTTAAGACTGACCGCAAAATTATCATGCTAGAGCTTCATAGGTTACACAGATTAGTGTCTGAGAAGAGTCCTAAATGACTATTGGAAAATTTTAATATGTTTTAATTATTTTTCTTCCTTGACTTTTTTTTTTAAAAATATTTTTATATCAAGCAGTTTTTGTTTATAAATGAGTAAAATGTTTAATCCCCCTTTCAAAATTTATTCTTGTAATTATTATTGGAGTAATATTTTGTGGAAGTACCAAATGTAACCAAAGTAACCATTCATCTCGATTTCAGTTTACTGAGTGCAAAACTTGCATTGTTACATAATCTGATTTAAAAAAAAAAAAAAAAAACAAGAAAGCGTGACGTAAGAGTTACTGTTTGTGTAGTAACACATAGAGAAAGATAACAAATAAATTATTTATGTATACCAAGCAAATAATGGTATACATAAATACCAGTGTAGAATAAATAAACACTTATGCAACTATATATTATAAGAATAAGTATAATATAATCCATAACAGTTTATAACAAATTAAAACGGGTTTAATATCATTGTATGATTTGTTAGATAATTAAATGGGCACATGATTTTTTTCATTTTTTTGCTTCCTTTTTTATTTTCTTGCTTTCAACTTTTGTTTTTAAATTATTTAATAAACCAAAGCTGTAGACTTCGCTATTTCTTTTGATATGTCAAGCTTTTCTGCCAACACTCACGCACACAATAGCTTATTTTCAGTTTGTAAGGTCTTAAAAAAAATAGTAGTTTTTAAATGAATAATAGCAAAGTCTGGACTTACTTTAATTCCAATCAGATTATTAAAAATAAAAGGACTAAGTCATAAAATATTGAATTAAAAACAATACTTAGAATTATTAATACATTAGAGCCGTGTTCTAGTAAGAAAGTGAATATATATATATATATATATATATATATATATATATATATATATATATATATATATATATATATATATGGGGTTTGTTAATGTACTCACACCTCTTTCTTAGTTAGAGTACATTAGCAACCTACACCAAAATTTAAGACAAAAAACTCAATTATCTCATGATTTAATTAATTTATTTTAAGGGTATTAGAGTAATTTAACAATTAATTTTTAAAAAATAAAAATCTATTTCTCTCTCTTCTTTTAGATCTCACGTAACATTTAGGTGTTGTTTCCCTCTCTCTCCCAGTTTCACAGGGACACTCTTTCACTTTTTCTTTCGAAGATGTTCAGCACTATGACTCCGACTTCGTTGTGCGATTCGGCTACGTCGACACCATCTCTGCCATGTCCTCGCCAATCACACAGTCGTCATTCTCTGCCGCTTTCCTTCAATAGCTAATGTGCAGATAGGCGTCGTGCTGTGTCACACAACTGTAGTCTAGGCGGCACCGGACCCATACACGAATGCACTCCGAAGGAACCATGGCTTAGGAAGCCCGTGAAAAACAAAGCATGCAAGGTGGCAACGACATTGTTGGTGCTAATTGGAAACGTGGTCACTGCGACAATGCCATGAGTTGGCTGATGCACAGCATAAGGTTCTGTGTTCGGATTCATTGCAACGATGACATATCCATAAAGTGGAAGAAAAAGATAGTGTAATAATAAAAGAGAACTACGTTGATATGTGATATCTAGAAGAAGAGAGAGAAATAGATTTTTATTTTTAAAAAAATAAATATCAAATTACTCTAATACCCTTAAAATAAATTAATTAAATCATGAAATAATTGGATTTTTTGTCCTAAAATTTTGATGTAGGTTATTAATGTATTTCAACTAAAAAAAAATGTGAGTACGTGAGCAAACTCATATATATATATACATATATATGTATATATCATACATTTTTTTAAGTGACATAACAAGAAAAACGAGTTCCATTATTTCAACAATGACATGTGACAAGAATATATAATATATAATATATATTTAAAAATCATCAAATAAAATAACAAATAATAGGAAAGCTAACGATCTGAACTCGGAATAACAGGGTTGACTTTCATAATGTCTTATTGGTCGGTTGAGTATGTGGCTATCAAAAGCCGGGATGCCGCGTACTGATATCATGTATTTTGGCACGTAACATAATCAAAGTTTATTTTGCATGTTCTAAATAACACGTCAACATACGTCTTTCAATGATTTGAAGAGAACATATATTTATAGTAAGTTGTGAAAGCCAATCGGGTAGTTATACGTTTTTAATTTTTGTTTTGGCTAAATTGTAATTTTAGTCTCTTATAATATTTAATTCACAATTTTGGTCTCTTAATTTGTAATTTCACTAATTTTGTCCTCCAATTTTATAAAATCTACAATTTTGATTTAACCGTTAAATGTCTATTCATTAATCATTAAAATTATAACGTTAACCATGATTTTTCATTAAGTAAATGATATGGCAATTAATATTTAATAATATTTAGACTAAATTACACTTTTGATTTCTCTATAATATCTAATCTGCGATTTTGATCTCCTAAATTTTTAATTATGCAATTTTAGTCTTTCAACAAAATTTATGATTTATAAAATGGTAAAAGTAATTGAAAGGGGATTTGAATCCATGTCCTTCCCCTTTTCTTTCACCACCTAAATTACTAAGTAATTTAATTTGTTTAAGTCATAATAGAAATACTATATTATATATAAAAAACAAATATAAAATTTTTAAAATACTTATTTAATGTTAAATCTAATTTTGAAATAATAAATAGTAAATTTATATAACAAAAATAAATATAAATTTTTTAATAAATAAATTATATAAATTATTATTTAATATATTTTTCATACAATAAATATAAACATACAATCACTTATGTCTTTCATCTTCTTTTTTATCCCATTTTCTTCTCATCTTTTTCTACCACATCACTAATATTATATTATTTATTTTAGGTTATAATTATCTTTTTAATAATGAGTAATGTTTTAGAAAAAGATGAGAAGAAAATGATGTAAAAAAGATATGAAAGACAAAAATGATTATATGTTTATATTTGTTGTATAAAAAATATATTAAATAATAAATTATCTAATTTATTTATTAAAAATTTATATTTATTTTTATTATATAAATTTATTATTTATTATTTTTAAACTATATTTAACATTAAATAAGAATTTTTAAAAAAATTATATTTATTTTTGTTATATATAATAGTGTTTATATTATGACTAAAACGAGCTAAATAACTTAGTGGTTTAGGTAGTGAAAGAGAAGAGGAAATTCATGGGTTCAAATCTCCTTTCTAAATCATAAATTTTATTGGGGGGACTAAAATTGCATAATTAAAAAATGGACAAACTTAGATACAGTACCTTAGATACTATTAGTGTTGTTCTCCGATCAGAATTAGAGATTTACCTCGATAATTTACGAAATTCTTTAATACATGCTTCTATCATGCAGATTACCAAGGTAAATCTCTAATTTTGATTAGGGGACCAAAATCGCAGATTGAATATTATAGGGGGACCAAAAGTACAATTTAACCTAAATATTATTAAATATTAATTGTCACTTCATCTTCTTAATAACAAATCACGGTTAGATTTTACGAAATTGGGAGACCGAAATTGCGGAATTAAAAATTGGAGGACCAAAATTGCAAATTGGATATTATAGGAAACTAAAAGTGCAATATAGCCTTTTGTTTTTTAAGTGTATATTTTAAAGTAGAACCCCTGTATTTTTTATATTTCCCAAATTCTTTACTTGAGAAAATAATATATATATACATATACATACACATACACATACACATATACATGTATATGTATACATGTATACACATACACATACACATACACATATACATGTATATGTATACATGTATATGTGTATTTACTTGAGAAAATAATATATATACATGTATATGTATATGTATACATGTATATGTGTATATATATTATTTTCTCAAGTAAATACACATATACATGTATACATACACATATACATATACATGTATATGTGTATGTGTATGTGTATGTGTATGTGTATGTATATGTATATATAGAAAGAGAGAGACAGACAGGCAAACAAATAGATAAACAAAATAATACTCCCTCTAGTTTTATTTACAATAACTAAATTAGAAGTCTTGTTTAGTCCTTTTTATAAGAATCAATCTAAAATGTCTTATGCATTAATTATTTTTTCACAAAAACACCCTTAATGATAAGTCATTTCTCTAAGTTTAATAAATAATAGGTGAAATACATTAATGTCTTAGGTTCTTTAGGAGTCTAACTGTACCAAAGCATTTTAGGAACTTTATTTTGCCTTGCCCATTCACATGTATAGCCCATAAAAATTAAAATAATAAATATATTAATTATGAGAGAGGTTAAAAGAATTGAAGTCAATAAAAATATTTTTTTAAAAAAAGAATAAGACTAAGTCTAATTAATGTTGGGGGTAATTTTGGAAAAACATATAAATTTAGGAAAAATTTAACAGTACTAACTAAATTAACTAATTTTCTTGTTCTTGATGAATTAGTTAATTGGTCTTCTAAAAGGGAGCAGAGGGGGTACTTAGTTATATAACAACTCCAATTAAGTTATTACTTTACTTATACAATAAGGCACAAACCTATATAATAAGTATGTTACATAAAGAGGAAATTTTCAAATAGTGAGTTATCAAGACTATGTGAAACTAGTCCAAGTAATATAATGGTCCAAGGGTCGTCTAGGTAGATGAGGTATTTGATCTATCTAAAGTTGTTGGACCTATACTAAGATTGTAACAATCCATTGTTACTACAAGACTAACATCACAAACCACTTAGCTTGTTTTATTAATTAAAACCCTTTATTAATTTGATTAGGAAAATGTGAGTAAAATTTTCACAATCAAATCAAAAATCAACAAACGTTAATGTGTCATGAATAACCATGCATAACAAGCCATCATGTGTGTGTGTGTGTGTGTGTGTGTGTATACACTAGTACTATCAATACATAAGTTATACATCAATACTACGACATTGCAAGTCATATCCATCAACAGATACATACCTCGTGTCTCAAAACAACCAACTAGATAAGAACAAACAGTATCTCAAAAAGATGTATAAGGTGTGTAAGTCAAAACCGTGAACCCATCAATATAAATCAAAAAAATGGGAAAAGGATATATAAACCCACTCCTTAATCTAGTCATACTATACAAAAAGACAGACAATGCTCACTGGTCCTCTAAGGACGGTGAGGAGACGTCAAAGGACCGTAGTCATTACCAACTAAGGAATGCCTTTTGCTAGCTCCTCTACCACCTTTTTTACTTGCACCACGGAACATCTAACATAAGAACGAGCATTACCCCCCACATGTGGGATGGGTGAAGGGGGATAACAAGTCGGCTTCACAAAATCTCCAAACTAAATGTGGACAGTCATAAGCACAGTGGACATTATCACACCTCGTGGAACAAAGTGAGTAGACCATCAAAACGAACCTCATTAGCCTCTATGTCTAAGCTTCATCCTCTCAACCTCCTTGGGATAAGGGGATCAACTCGATATTGAATAGCTCATGCAGTCGGTTCGCCACCATATGCTCCCACGATAACGAATCACTGCAATCATCACAGTCATATACACACATAAGACAAATAATGCAAGGATAAGCTACCAAAAAAATATATAAAACAGGAATACCATAATTCATATCTAATATATGAAACACAAAATAATTCCAATAAGGATCATTTAAATAAATAAGAAAAATCCAATAGATTAACAATGAAGCTCATAGTCAAAATAACATAAAATATAACATCAGCATAGCATCAATAACTCAAAGATGCAATATCATGTATGTAACAACTGCTCCATGGAAACTCATCATTGAGCGACTAGGTAGACATATCCCTTAATCATGGTAAAAATCCAATACCCATCTTAAGCCAACAACAACACGTGCCAAAACCATTTGGGGGATCCCGAAACTAATCTATAGAAGTGATATAGTGGCTCGTCATATAGATATACGTGGGTAGTGGCTTACCAAGACACAAGGTTTGCATGACCTTGGTCTACATGTGGAGTTTTCCCGTCTACCTATCCCCGAGGTCTTATCAAGAGTAACCTCTACCAATCATTCCCGCATTAGGAATGAGGTCCCACCTAGTAACCCTAAACATATATGTGTACTCCTACACAACATCAACTGCAAACTCATGCATAAATGCATGAATATTCGATCAACATCAACAATTATTAACAACTATATTTCATTTTATTATTAAAACGTCATATCTATCCTTGTACAATAGTTAACAACAACATAAAGTCCTATTTAGAATGACTTCTGCAACATCAGGATCCTATCTAGAGTAATCCCTAACAAGGATAAGTCAAGGTCCTATCTTGAGCAACCTTATCACACACACACACACATACTTTAATAATTTATTAAAATCATTGGATTATTACCAATTATCCAAAATACTAAAATTTACCTTTTTATAGTTTATAATTCACTTAAATTCTCAAAAATACTAAATGGTTATTAAAAATACTAAAAACTTAGAAATTTTAAACAACTAAACAATTTAAAACTTTTTAGGAAACAAGGTAAAAATTAAGGGTTTTAGCCCTTGTTTTAGGTCAGATTCAAAACCCCTTTTAAATAACCAAACAATTTTTGTTTAATATGATCCATAACTCTTCGAAAATCTCTATGAATCTATTTACCAGAAAAATAAACCTTTTTCTCAGCAAAAATCAACAAAAATTCTAAATAAATAAATAAGATTAAAAAAGTCAGACTACCTTAATAAAAGAACAGTTAGATTCTCATCCAATTTTCTCAGTCAGTTCAAAACATTTTGCAAAAATTCTTGACATCACAGTGTAGCATTTTAAATATAGTTTCTAGATTGACAAATAACACTGAAAAACTTGGTGTGTACAATTTATCGTGAAGTTTTTCCCAAAACTATTCTAGAACCACAAACAAGCCAAAAACAATGCCTTTACTCCAAATTGTAAAAATCATTAAAAATAGAAAATAGCTCTCAAAATAACATATGATATATTTAGTTAAAGATTGAAAACTCTAGTTTTTAGTCATTTAAAGATATTCACCAAACAACCAACACAAAATTCTAGAATCATGAAAACATCCACTCTACTCATTTTCATTTTCCAAACAACAAGGGTCAACTTGTGAAAGAAATACCTTTTTTGTTTCTTAATTTTTCATGAGTTTCTTGCACTCATTCTGTAGCCTTTTAAGTATATTTTCATTTCCAAAAATAACCATTTATTTTATTAACCATAACTTAAGTTATTGCAAAATCACTAACAAATGTTCTAACAGAAAACCACCAATAGAATCGTGCAAGTTCAACATTCATCATATGTCTTGAAACCAATCATCATATATCACAATTTAAATATCAAAAACAAAATGTTCATGCTAAGATCAATTTACCACAAAGACATATCATCACATAGCATACAAAATGGTAAGCTTTCCATACTATTTTCGCTCCAAACAACTAAGAGAGAAGGAAACGATGAAGGTTTTGGGCTTCCTTTGCACTTCCACTTTTGATTCAAGCCAACACCAATGATGAACAACATTTTTCCATCAAGAAATGACAAGGTTCAAATTAAGCACAAGAGAATAGGGAAGAATCAAGAGAGGATTAAAAGAAATGAGAAGAAAATGGAAGAAAAAAAGAAAGAAAGTTAGAAACTTACCAACACTTCAAAGCTTCTCCAACTCTCCTCCACACCTACACTTAGAGAGAAAAATTGCAAATAAGAGACTAAAGATAGGGGGTGGGTTTTGGTCAGACCAAAAGCAAAGGAAGGGTGAGTTTAGTTTTATTTATGTGCCCTTGGTTAAGTTAGAAAAAGTAGGGGTAATTTGTTCAAGACAAAATCAACTACTTAACTATTAAGAAGTAAAAAAAATAATCAACAGGCTTGGTTGAGAAGCTTGGATGGCCAGTTATGAGGAGGGGAGAATACCATGGGTTTGGGTGGTTTTTAAGTACATGTGGTACAATTAGTGTAAGAAATGAAATGATGCCATGTACTTACACTAGTGGAAAATATACATTTAACAACATCGTTTTACATTGCTTATAAGAGAACCAATGTAAAATAATGCACAGTGGCATTTTTGTAATTAAGTTTAACTTTTTTACATCGATTATAGTTGAACCGATGTAAAAAAGGCCATTTTACATCAGCTCAACTTATAACCAATGTAAAAAAAATAACGGTCGTTAAATTTGCTATCTACTTTGTATTATAAGTTTTAATCTTATAAAATACTTTACATTCATATGTTTTTTAATCAGTGCTGTGTCTGCACATCATATTTTGGAAGGTAGGCCCACAACAAACTCAAACAAGCTTTAATGGATTTTTTTCAAGGTAAGTAGTTTACAATCTTGACATCCAAAAGCACATTTTATTAGTTTTCATAACAATTACATGATACAATTACATTTTATATTGAATTGTAGTGTAATAAACAAAATAAAGCTTATAAGCATAGCTATTACGTGATGCAATGGATGTTGATCATAATCCAAGCAAGTATCGTAGATTCTTGAAATGAGGTAATATAATTTTACTTTAAAAAATTACATTAATTATAAGTTTTATTGTTTATGATCTAATGTTATGTTATTATATGTTACAGTTATTTGCTGAGTTAGAACCATTGGGTGATAAGGCAATTGTTGACATCTGACACACTTGGGAAAATTTCTTGATAGAAATTAGCAATAGATGATTTTTATATTTGTTTAGAACGTATTTAGGTAGTTTAGAATAAATTTAAGTGTGTTTAGGAGATAGTTTAGAATTAGTTGTACATGAAATTTTTGTGTTTCAAATGGATTTAGGTAGTTTAAAATTGTTTGAAGTGTGTTTATGATGTGCTTTAGCATATAATTATGTTTTAATGTGTATTATAAGATTTATTGATGATCTTTCGGATTTAGTATATTTAAATATCATTCAACTGTCTGCTTAGGTCTGTTTGTACTTTACAGGTTGGGAAATTTATAAAAACAGAAAAAATATTAAAAAAATAGCTTTCTACATTGGTTAAAGCATTAACTAATGTAGAAAGTCACATTCTACATCAATTAATGTCTGAACCAATGTAGAAAGATGTCAATTTCTACACATAAAAATTGACTTTTTATATCAGTTATACATTGAATCGATGTAGAAAGGCACTTTATACATTAGTTAAGAGTGAACCCATGTAGAGAGTGACTTTCTACATTAGTTTTATGTCCGATGTAAAATTGTCTCACTTTTTACATTAGCTGTATTTACATCGATTTAAGAACCAATGTAGAATCTCCCAAACAATCAATGTGGAAAGCCTCTTCTGCAATAGTATTAAGGTAAGTACACTTAGTTAGGTTTTAACCAAAATAGTGTCAAGACAATAACTTCGTTACTTATTTGTTTAAGGGGGACGTGACACATGTATGGAGTATTAGGAAAGATTCAATTTTAATTTGTGTACTGGTAGAGAATACACAAATAAATTACAAGAATTTCTGTCAAGAATTTATGAATTTTTTGAAACTTAAATTAAATAAAATTTTATTATTTTCAAATAAATATTTAATATGACTCATTAAAATGTCTTAGAGTGGTATTGGAATGTCTTTGCAAGAATCTAGAAGCCACTTCTCTCTTGTACTAAAGTTTGTACCTCAAACATTTATTTTATTTACAAGAAAACAAGGAAAGCTTACAAACCACTGTTTGAACATTGTTATAATTAAATTTAATTAATTATAATTAAATTCTCAAGTTACCACATTGTCTATCAGTTTTCACAGTGTATCTTTGTACTATTGGTTACTAAACATACTCAATTTCTATAAAAATTTTCTACAAAATCAAGCAGAAAAAAAACACATATTTTAATTATTTATTCATACTAAAATATAATTTAATTTTCTCTTTTAAATTATTCAATCACTTATTTACAGATTAATAAGAAAATAGGTTTTACAGTGACTAGCTATTTTGCATTACACGGTCTTGACAACCATTTATCTAAAAAAGTCTTTTTTATGTAACATAATTTATTTGACTTTTTGCAATGTTTCCTTAAATGTAATTTTCTTTCCATAAACTATCTACACTTCTTTTCCATGTTATGTGAACTTCTCCAGCACTAATTCTTCAAGGTATATCAAGATCTAACACATTAATTATTTTTTGGTTACCAACTTAGGTAAATAACTTTAAAGAATTAGTGGTGAAGAAGTACAAGTAGAAAAGAATGAAGTGTAGACAATTTTTTCCAAGCAAATTGGAGCTACAACATCTTTAGAGAAGGCCAAAGTTGCCTATTCTGCGAACTAGAGTCGCCCTTTGACAATGTTGCCTCAATTGTAATTTTCTTTTTGTAAATGTGTACACTTTATTTCATTGCTAATTTTCTACTTCCCCAATTATATCATTTAAGGTTATGTTAGCCTCCAACATACTTTTTTTGGTCACCAAATTCAATCTTTATGTTTAAGGTCTCCAATTGACATGATTTCAATTGGTTTCCCTTTCAAGAAGCATGGCCACAGGTTGAGTTGGTGACAAATTAATTTTCTTTGTCTTTTAAATGCTTCAAGCAAAGCTTTCACCTTGGTACAATCATTCTAGATGTGTAATGTCATTTTTTCCTATGCAAAAATGTCATTGTTGGATGCCAACAAATCAATGATACTAATGACACCTTCAGTGCCTATCGTGAGCAAACCACCTTTTACGTATAGCAACTATAGGTGTTGTTAGTATTATTTAATTCTTGCATCCAATGAGAATGAGGGAGCTCAAACACAAGACTAAACACTTTAGAATGTTTTGGTATAACAATTCGTTAGTTGAACAAAGTGACATTAGCTCACATCCAAAATGATTTTATAATCGAATACTAGTCCTTTGCTTGAGGGATTTAAAGAACAAAGAAAATTAGCTTCTCACCAAGTCCCTCACCTAGTGGTCATGCTCCATGAAAAGAAAAACCAATTAAAATCATGTGAATTGGAAACCTTGAACATAAAAACCAAACTTGCAGATCAACAAAAGAAGCATGTTGGAGGATGACATAACCTTAAAGGTTACACTTGGACAAGTAGAAGTAGCAAGGAAATGCACTTACACATCCAAGCAAATTACAATTAAGAAAGCTTTAGAGAAGGCCAAAGAATTAAATATTATAAATATCATTATTCTTTAGCTTTCTCCCCCTTTTTTGATTTTTTGCACCAAGTCATTTCATAGTAGCCACTATCGATGTTGCTCTAAACTGCAACCACAACTCACACATTGCCATCTCTACATTCCCTCTTTCCTTATACCCACATTGACATCAATGAAAATCAAGTGACTTTGCCTTCTTTGTAATTTGCTTTTCGTGACTATCTACACCGATTTCCTTACCTTATGTACTTCTACAACAATAATCCTTGAAGTTGTGTGAAGGTCTAACATACTTGTTCTTTTGGTCATGAACTTGGGTTATCTTTGTTGTCTTGGAGAAGAAGACCCAAGTTTGTGACAAAAAGAAGAAGTACATTGAATATTTACATAACTTTAAGGATCACTATTATAGAAGTACATGTTTCATGGAAATCGTTATAGACTATTCTTTTCAAGCAAATTCAAGTTAAGAAAAAAAAAAGATCAAAGTTGACTATTTCACGTTTTTTCTTTGATTACAAATTCCAACGACAGTAATGTGACCTATATTTGGCCTTCTATAATGTTGCCTTAGTTGTAATATGCATTTTGCAAATGTATGTTATGTATGGATAATAGAATAAATCTAAAAATAAAACAAAGAAAACACAAATTATATTAAAATTAAGAAACAAATAATTTAGTACATAGGATTTACCATAGCTTATGGCTATAAATTTAATTACTCATAGTCATAACTACATCCAAAATATTAACATAAATCTGATATAAATCCATAATTAAAAGGAAAGAAAAGAGAAGGAAATTCTCTTTAACAAGATAGATTTGGTATTAAAGACAAAGACTCCAACTCTATGCTTGTGACATCCTTAACAGATCCAAGGGGAGATTATGGTGGCTCTAGGAAAGAGAGAATGAGTGTTTACTAATGCCTAAATTTCGAAAAGTATCAAAATAAACGAGTCTTAGGTATTTATAAACAATGCTTAGGTTCAAGTCTAATAATCTTCAAAAGGGTTCATGAGAATGCTTATGTATAGCATGACCATACCACACAGAAACTTTAGATATAGATAGTTATGTTGGATGGGAGCACAGGCCTGCTCAAAAAAGGCATGGCCATACAACAAGTTTGCATGGGCATGTTGATGCTACAAAGGTGTCTAGGGTTGCTCATTGAGCACTAATAAGCACACTTTGGTACAAACATAGTAATTTGGAACTTCTCAATATTTGCACAAAAGTCCTTTTGTCTCTTTAGTATCACTACTCTTTTGTCCCAAAACAAGTATTTTTGTAGCCAATTCCTTAAATTCAGGCTCCTTTCTACTTAAAAAATCACCCTTGAGTATATTTCACAATTTCTACAACAAAATAAGGAAAAGTAGGTCGAAATCAAAATCCTACCCTAATAGATGAGTAAAACTTTGACACCCACACAAGCACGCACTCACCCACCCAGCACAAGATTTCTTTTAATTAATGATTGTCTAAATCATTAATTATAATCTGCTGATTGTCATTAAATAATTTCTTTTTCTCATAATAAAAAGGAGTTTTCAATTAATATTTTTCCCATACACACATGTCATTAGCTTAAAGTTACATATAAACATAATTCTAACAACTCAAATACCAATAACATGTCCATAGTGTTTGTCATATATTTAATAATCTAATTTTAAGTAACTAAACTAAATTGAAATTATTTTTTAAAGTATAAAATTCTCGTAATAGGAAAACTTTCACATTTCGTTACTTTACTATTTAATTATTTTTTATATAATCACTATATTGTTTTGTTTTCGTTGGAAGTATTTTTAAGCATCTCAATATTCATCTCCACACAAATAATTCAAATAAGATTTAACTCCATGTAAATATGACTTTGTTTAATTTTAGTCCTACCAATTTTTTTATTTTTTTTTAGACCCCTAACATTTTCTTAATATTCTTTTTTAGTCCTTATCATTAACTCTAGTTATTTTAGTGTTGACAAGTCTAACAAAATAAAGAATATTAATCAAGATAATTAAGGTAATAAAGAATATTTTAAATTAAGATAATTAGATTATTATTAGATGCATGATTCAATTAAGTAGTGTATTTATTATTTTATATAAATAAGATAATTACATATAATTTATTTTAAATTTTTAATATATTATGAATAGTAATTTTTATTACTTTTAATATTGTTCTTACTTTTTCACTAATTTACTTTTAACATATTGTACTTTTTTATAAAAAAAAAAATCTACTTAAACACTTATAATTTACTTTTAATATATTACTTACATATAATTTAATTTATAATTTATTTTTAATTTTTAATATATTATAAACAGTGATTTTTATTGCTTTTAATATTGTTTCTATTTTTCAATTCACTAATTTACTTTTAATATATTGTACTTTTTAAAAAAAAATTATAATTTACTTAAATGCTTGTAATTTATTTTTAATATATTACTTGTGTCTTCGGAGACAAAATTACTGTTTGTGATATATTACAAATAAATTATATTACTATCAGTCAAAATTAATGAATTGAAATGTAAAAATAACATCAAAAGTAATATATTAAAAGTAAATTATAAGTGTTTAAGTAAATTATAATTTTTTAAGAAAGTATAATGTTAAAAATAAATTAGTCAACTGAAAAGTAAGAACAGTATTAAAAATAATATATTATAAATTAAAAATAAATTATACGTAATTACCTTATTTATATAAAATAATAAATATATTACTTAATTGAATTAGATATCTAAAAATAATATTTTACAAAGACTAAAACCAGACAACGTCATGTTTGCAAGAATTTAAAATATATCTGAGCAATGAAAGAAAATATAGCTAGCTAGTTAGATATAATTCCCAAAGCGCTAGTGTTTAGGAGGTTATATTAGTAAATTCCGTTAATACTGTAACAATATTAGCTTTTAGGATGAATTTGGTAAGTTCTAAAATACTTGAAATAAAAAGGAAACAAAATATAATTGCCGGATGAAAATTTGAATCCTGAAAATACAAAGTAATTTGAAACAAAAAAAAAAAATCTAATAGAACTCTATCTCACAAAATTAAAAGCAAAGCTACATCATTTGCTTCCACAATGTTTAGGAGTATCTTTGTAGAGGAGGAAGGAATCAAAGGGATTTGGATGGCATGTTATGGGATTAACGTGGTGGAAGTTTCATAATAACTTGGAAATCGTCAATATATAGATGATTGTATTACCTACCGTCGAACGCGGAATCTCAAATTTTCAAAGTCTAAATGCAAGAATGTATATCAACAATGAAAGTCAATTGTTTAAAAACTAGGGGTAAAAAGTCAACTCTTTAACCGTATTATATTAAAGTAGGAAAAACAAAGTCAAACAATTAACAAGAAAATGCATCATTTCCCAATAAAAAAAAGAGTAAAAGGGTACATTTAATTCCTCATATCTCATCACGGTATAAAAATAAAAATAAAAATCTTTATATTAAAGTGAATTTGTCTTTAATAAAGTGTCGAAGTAAAATTACATTTATCTTTAATTTAAGACTTAAATATATTTTAAGTTCCTGCAAATATGATTCTGTCTGATTTTAGTTTTTACAAAAAAATTTGGTAGTTTTAGATTCTTGACATTTTTTAAGTGTTCTTTTTTAGTTTTTACCATTAACTATGATTAATTTAGTGTTGACACAACTAAAAAAATAAAAAATATTAATTAAGATAATTAAGGTAATGTAGAATATTTTAAATTAAGATAATTAGATTAATTTTAAGTGCATAATTTAATTAAGTAATGTATTTATTATTTTATTTAAATAAGTTAATTACATATAAATTACTTTTATAATTTATTGTTAATTTTTAATATATTATGAACATTAATTTTTATTTTTTTTAATATTATTCTTACTTTTTAATTCATTAATTTATTTTAACATTATAATTTTTTTAAAAAAATTATAATTTACTTATACGCTTATAATTTATTTTTAATACATTAAAAATTATAATTATATTTACTATTCATAGGAATATATTAAAAGTAAATTATATGAGTATAAGTAAATTAATTTGAAAAAATTAAAATGTTAAAAGTAAATTAGTGAATTGAAAAGTAAGAACAATATTAAAAGCAATAAAAATTACTGTTCATAATATATTAAAGATTGAAAATAAATTATAAAAGTAAATTATAATAAATTAGTGAATTGAAAAGTAAGAACAATATTAAAAGTAATAAAAATTACTATTCATAATCACTTCAATTACCTTATTTATATAAAATAATAAATACATTACTTAATTTAATTACACACTTAAAAATAATCTAATTATCTTAATTTAAAATATTTTTCATTACCTTAATTATATTAATTAATATTATTTATTTTGTTAGTTATGTCAACACTAAATTAACCATAGTTAATGGTAAGGATTAAAAAAGAACACTAAAAAAATATTAGGGATCTAAAACTAACAAAAATTTGGAAGGACTAAAATCAGACAAAGTCATATTTGCAGGGACTTAAAACATATTTAAGCCTTAATTTAATTTAAAATAATCATTACCTTAAATCATTAAAGTTTAAGGATAAATATATGCATTTTTACTTATATATTTAAGCAACAAATTTATTTTAGTGAAATCTTCGGAAGTATCCATCCATGTGGAGTGACCTTGAGAGACATTTCCCAATAACATGAAAATAAATTGGGTGCACTAATTAAAGAGAAAAACCAAATCTTAATCATGTCATGGATCTGCATATGGCTTTACCTTTGTAAACCTGACATTCATTTCTACCTGAAAGAAATATTTAGGTTTGTGAAAGCAACTTCTTAATTAGCTAGAAGCTCACTGCAGATACCACCAAAAGATTTGATATGAGAATCAAGCAATTCTTAAATAAAGATTTAATGGAGTTGGCCGTTGTCGTTAAGGTTGTGAATGTTCATGACAACATTGTCCTTCATGGAACAAAATTAATTTGGCTTGGGTTCCACGTTATATAGTTGACGATATATATAGCTTCACATGAAAAGAGTTCGGAAGATATATCTTCTTACATATGGAGTTGCTTCAACTTAATTTCAACTTGTGTAGATTCTTTTCCTGGATGCATTATTTAAATTGAAATTGCAAGAGACCATTTAAAATAATTTTGACAATACTCTAAATTGAGAAACAAATGTATCAATTTTCACACATAAATCTCATTCAATAGAACAAGTTTACAAATTTTTTATATAATTTAAGAATGAAAAAATAGGCTATGCACTAACAATAGAAGCCATTTTACACTGTCATTTAATCATAGACCATCTTATATGATAAGTTTATTGACTTTTATAATAACTACCTTAAAAGTCATACAAACGATGATTTCTAATTGATTGATAGTATAAACTTTTTTACACAGATAATGCATAACCACTAACTCTTTAAGAATTAGTTAATACTTTATCAATCAACTTATTTTTAACGTATACTATACCTTTTAAAATACAAGTAAATATTTGCTATAATATAATAGTATAATATATCTATGAATGTTTGCTTTATTTAATTTTTTATACAACATCATCCAGATAATATCATATAATTTAACAATTAGATTTTGTTACATGTGTATTCTATAAAATGTTATTAAGTACATTGTCCAAGACTAACTCAATAAATACCTTCACACACAACACACATATATAAAGACACATATCTAGTGAAAAGACTATTTTTATTGAAAAATTGATCAGGGACAAATATTAACAATAAATCCTAATATGAATGATTAAGATTTTAAGATAAAAATAATGTATCTTTTTAAGTAATCATATAATTTTAAATATCTTTTAATCTTGATCATTGTCTTTATATAATTGTATATTAAAATTTGTTGTTCACAATAATTTTTCACATGTATCTTTTACAGGAAGTAATGTTTACAAATTATGGTTGGAACTTGATTATTGGGGCATTTGTGAGATTGATTGGGACAGATTTATTTTAGTTCCTATCTAACTGAAAATTTTGATAGAGTCATTTATTTGAACTTGAACTCAATCCGGTAATATATGAAACAAAATTAGGTCAACTTAATTTGTTGACATATTATATAAATCTTAATATTATGTATAGTTAAATCGTAGAATTTAAGAACTATAAATTAAAACTTCAATTAAGATATTTTGCATATATATTTTAAAATAAATAATATTAATACAAATATAATATTATCTTATATAAATTACTCATTAAGTCAAAAAGTTTTATTATTTATATAAGTGTTAAAAAAAATATTTTTTGAAGAATACAGAACATTAGAACATATTGGTATGACCTAAAGTATAAACTAAACTTGTTCTTAAAACGCATTAGATTTAATTTATAAAACTCGAATTTAGGTCAGGATAACTTAGTGAGATGGGTCAAATCTTGAACATTCCTACTTAACTAGATTCAACCCCTATTGGTTTCCTCTTACATATTTAAATAGTGACAAAGGTCAATATTAAAATGCATTTGAATAAAATTGTTAATATCAGATTAAGCAAACAAGTTTTTCAATTCAAGTTTAATTGTTTTAAATAACTGGTAAAATCAACTAACAGCATAATTATTATTTTTTATAAAGACCACATGTATCCTTCACGGATAAAAATACAGTTTGAGGTAGGTAAGATTATTATAAACAACAAAAGTATCCCTTTAAATATTTAACATAACTACATATCTATTACTCAATCTAATCCAGGGCCCTATAATATATATACAAACATTTATAAAATAAAATAAAACATAGCCAATATTTAGGTCAAAATTGTCCGATCTAATTTAGTATATGTTTGGTTAAGATTTGGCCAATGTGGGCTTGCAATTGCAACTGCGTATTTGGCTAATTTTCATGGTTGGTTTTGCATTTTAACAATCCAAATGTGATTTTATCGGAAACAATTTTTATGTAACTTTTGCATTAAATTACAAATTAAGTTTTATTATACAATTATTTTCAGACAAAAAATTTTAAACATTAAATATGTTATTTTAAATTCAAATTAATTTATAAGATTAAAATAATTTAAAATTAAGTTTATAAACACTAACTCAAACATAAACTATTAAACTTAGGACAAAACTTAAGTACAGTTCCTTAGGCTTTTTTTTTTGTGTTGATTAAAATTGGAGTTTCACCTCGGTAATTTACATACATTAAGGAACAATACATATTACTAAAAACTACAACTAGTTTTTAGTTTTTAAAAATTAGTTTCAATTTTTTCTCAAATTTTTGGTTTCAAAATAAACTCATTTTGTAATTTTTTTTTATTTTGTTAAAATTAATTTAAGGTTATGTTTGTGTGGTGGCAACAAAGGTGACAATAATGGTGGTAATGACAACGACAGTGACAGTGGTGGTAGTACTGATGGTGGTGGTAGCAACAACGACGACAGCGACGACGATGTTAGTAGTGGTGGTGGGAAGAGCTATTGTCAAATGTAGTGATGTATACTTTTTTAAAAACTAAAAACTAGATTCACAAAACTTTTTTTTTGTTTTGAAAATGAATTTAAAAGTATTTTAAAATTGAGTTAAAAACTATTTCAGTTCTATTTTAGCCAAATGTATTTTGTTTTGAAAATTAGATTTTTGAAACCAAAAACCAAAAACTCACAACCACTCCAAACGGGGCCTTAAGTTTTTTTTGGTGTTGATTAAAATTGGAGTTTCACCTCGGTAATCTGCATGCATTAAAGAATAATACAGATTACCAAAGTGAAACTCTAATTTTAATTAAGAAACAACACTAAAAGTACCGAAAGAAATATACCTAAATTTTATCCTTAAACTTATCCATTAGTGGGATGATGTGCAAAATTGCAAATACACATGCTAGGGTATGTTTTGCAAATTTTGGTAAGTGGGCGTGATTGTGTAACTTTAGATCCACCGAGTGAGAATTACACGTGTGAAACTTTAATAGGTTTACGAAGTCATTCAAAAGACTTTTAAGTTGGGTGCTAGAAGAAGCCACCCAATAGTATTAAATAAGAAAATAAATTGATTTTTGAGAGTTGATATTTCCCTTATAAAGTATCCCATATTTTACGATAAATAATTAATAAATTATTAAATATAATGAATAAACAGTAAATGATTAATAACATCCTTAAGTATTAATATTTTCTAAAACAACGAATACTACTCCCTCTACTTAAAGTAAGTGACATTTACGGTGTTTTTAACAAAAGTTAAAAAAATAATAAATATTTAGAGTTTAATAGTCATGCACTGTCAGTGTAAAAAGTTTTACACTATCATCCAATCAAAAATCACCATTAATCTGACTTTTAAAATATTTATTATAAAAGTCAACAAATTTATAATAAATAGTGATTTGTAATTAGATGATAGTGTAAAACTATTTTACACTATCAGTGCATGACCATTAAACTCAAATATTTAATGAATGAAACAATTTTATTAAACTATTGTAATTATTTTAGGAACCAAAATGAGATGAACCGTAGTGCTAATTCTATCATATTAATTATTTAGACAAAATTAAAATAAAAAAGTTTAATACTTTATTGATATTTAAAACGTCACTTAATACACAAAAAAAAATTCGATATTGAAACGTTACTGATTTTGAGATGGAAGAAGTAAAATATTAAAAATAAGTCACCAATTTCAGCATTTAAGTATTTCTCTTTCCTAAATAGTTTCTAAAATAGAAGAGAATATTTAAGTAGTCTTAAAAATATTAAAAATTATATTAAGTCCTTTTCAAATATTAAGAAATTTTGTAAATTAATTTTCAAATTTTACATTATAATAAATCAATTTCAAAATTAAAGTAATGAATATTTAATATTTCAAAAATTACTTAAGTAGTTTTATTATTTTAAAAACTCCATAAAAACAAAGAATAATTTGGAATTAAACTGGTGATTTAATAAGACAAAACTTACATACAATTTTATGTTTTTGACATTATTTTTCAATTAGAATTAAAATTTTACTTCAATAATTAGTATAATAAAAGTTTTTATTACAGAATGACATTGATCGTCCAGATGAAACTTTAGTTCTAATTAGAGAACAACACTAAAATTACTTATAAAATTGTGTTTAAATTTTCTTCGATTTAATAATGGTTAATTTTGTATAATTTTGTTGTTTTTCATTTTTATTTTATTTTGTCAGTATGTTAAAATTAGCGAGTTTTGTTTCGTTGGGCAATGTGCAATAATTAGTTTTTGCAATGAAGAGAGAATCCCGAGGAGAAGATTCAACAGGAACAGAACTTGTCTCTGATACTGTTACTGTTAATGTCATTAGAAAGTGGAAATTCCTTTTCCCACGCGCTCCAAAGTGCAGTAGAATCATAAGCAGCTTCTGTCACTGTCAGTGTCCTTGTCTGTGGGGTCCCCTTCCCACTTTGCTCCACCCCATTTTATGAAATCCACCTTTGAATCACTTTCAAGTCCGCGAAGAAGAAAAACAATGCCAATGACGTGATTTTTATATAAAGGGTTGTGCTGTTGCAGTTGCTGTTGGCATGTAGAATAGCAGAAAACCAAAGCTTTGTGGGTAGTGTGGACCTTTTTTGAGTGCAAAAGACAAAGTGCCACCCGTCTTTCTTTTTCCTACTTTTTCTACCTTCTTGGGTTATTGATTATCCGTCAAAATCTCTTTTTTTTTATTTTTAGTGGGTGGGGAAGTTTCACTTGGCCACTTTCTCATGGAGTGTAATGAATTTGTGTATGGTGAAATTCTTTGATTCCACAGTCAACAGTAGAAGCGGTAAGCATCAGCATAGGGGTTTTCTTGTCAGTTATTGCTCAAATGTGATCGTTTGGTTGCTGAGACAATGAATCAGAAAGAAAAATAGGATTTTGATTTTTGGGTTGGTTCTTTTATTCTGAGTGAGCAAAGTGTAGTAGTGGGATTCTGAGATTCTTCATTTCCAGAGTTGACTTCTTGTTATTTTCTTTCTTCCTCAGGAAATTTTCCAGTAATCAAACACACTTTTTGGTCAAATGATTGACAAAAGTTTTGTGCTTTGGTTTTGCAGGATGTGTTCTTGTATGTATGTTGAGCTATTTTGAGGCTTAGTTCTTAGTTTGGGGCTTTTCTTCTCTAAGCACTTTCTTGGAGTTTGGCTGCAAGTTGCTTCAAAATGGCACAGAAGATGGAAATAGTGAGCACTTCTGGTCATTTTTTATTGTGACAGCACGGCTCTAAACACATACTTTCTCGTAGTTTTGTGTTGGAGGAGCCAAGCTATGGTTGTTTTCATGCTCCTTAGTGCAACAGGGCCACCGATCAAGAGAAGAGCGGGTTTGAGAATTAAGCAAGCGGGTAGAGGTTCATACAGAGGAAGCTAGGTGTGTGTTTGAAGTTGTTAGTGGGTTGTCTTTTGTGTTTCTTCTTTGTTTTGCATAGTCCTGGAAAGTAGAACAGATGGAAGCCACTTCTATAACGCAGTTGTTGAAGGGCTTTTGTGATCACACACAATGGAAATATGCTGTTTTTTGGAAGCTTGGCCACCATTTTCCTATGTAAGTTCTTTGGCCATTGAGTTGCTTGTGTTTATGTGCTCATTTGCCACGTTTTGGAAAGAGTAGAATTGTTAGTAGTTTTCTTGTTTTCTAAATGAGAGAATGATATTCCGAGTAGATTTGACCATCTTAATGATGATTCATGTTCACTTTAATAGTTTAATTATATAGTTGCTTCTATAATATATCTGCGTTGCAGTTCTTTAAAAGGGATGAGAATTAATTGGATTATTAGTTGAAATTTGTCTACAAGCTTCTTTATATCTCTCGTGTCTTATAGAAAGGACCAAGATAACCTTCTTAAAAGGTTCCTATAAATATAACCAAAGGTAGTATGTTCCAAAAGCTTCTTTTCACCACTTAAGTGTTTGTTGAGAAACACAATCTAGTCTCTAGAACCTCAAGTTCAAAATCCCTTTGATCAAATTGGAAATTAACCGCATTACTGTATCAGTGACCATTCAAGCAAATGTTGAACTGTTATAGTTAAGATAATGAGTAAAATCAATGTCCACCATCCCATTTAGTGTGTTACTTATCACTTGTAATTGGCTTATTAATATGTTGAATGAAATTATGTTTGCTGTTTAGAACTAGAGATCTAGTGTATATAACACAAGTCTCTTTGTTTTAGGACTTTGACCTGGGAAAATGGTTACCAGAAAAGAAATGAGGTTGAGGAAAGTATGTGGGGTGACATCAATTTCAAATCCCCAGATGAGTTATATTCTTCAACCGGTGAAAGTACTGATTATTCAGGAGATTATTCAGCGCGACAACTCATGATTGAAATGTCTCAACGTCAATACAGTTTGGGAGAAGGGTAACAACTTGAGCTTTATAGTTTTTACATCTAAACTAATTAATTATAGTATTCTTGTCTACCAGAAAATTTTTTGTATTATGATCTATAAAGATGATGTGAACTCAATAATTTTACTTGATATCAATTGTTCAGGGTTGTTGGCAAAATAGCTCTTGCCAGGAATCATTGTTGGCTTTCCTGTGAGGATATTCTCACCAGTAAATGTGACACTGATTTAATCCCTGAGGTGACATTCTATGCCTACAATTTCCACTTAAAAGTATAATTAATTAACCATGCTTCTTTGAAATACTTAATAACTGCAATCTTTTCCTTCTGCAGTGTCCTGATGAGTGGCTTCTTCAATTTGCATGTGGCATCAAGGTATTATGTCTTGCCTTTATACATTATTTAGTTTGCTATATAAGTAAGATCTGCTTTCCATTTGTAATTTCTGGATATATTATAAAGCATTTTGCATGTGGATGGACTAATCAGTGTGCTAGTGACTAGACAAATCATTTTATATTGGGCTTACCTTAAATTAACGAGTGCAATTCAAGCTAATATTAAGTTGATAATTTGAATTTCTTTCACAGACTATTGTGCTGGTACCAGTTCTTCCGCTAGGGGTTTTGCAGTTCGGTTCATTTGAAGCGGTGAGTATATATTTTATATTTGGATCCTGACCTGGACTGGCTGTGCGTTTTACAATTAGAGTGATATGCTGATGGCATGCATATCTATGTATCATGTGTCAGTATGGCACAAATTCTGGCAATTTTGTTCCCGAAAATTTGGATTTGGCTCATTTAAAGTGAGAGGTGCATTATAGAAGATGAAGTTAAAGTGTGCGGAGTTATAACCTTGAATTTTGGTCCATTTTACCCCATCTATTAGCATTTTGCATATCTGCTAGAGCTCATTCAGGTGTATGTGTTTGTATTGTTTTCACAGACCTTACAGGTTTGCGTGCAAAAATTGGTTTTCTTGTTAGTGTGTTAAGTGGTGCATTGGTTGTTGTTTGTGAATTGTGAGAGGGTGTGTTTTTTTTGTAGCAAATCTTTGCCTATACTTAATATGATTATATGATGCTCTCTTGTCCAATCATCGTTTTAGGTTGCTGAAGACCTGGAATTTGTTACCAATATCAAGGAGAAATTCCACTCCTTTCATTGTCTGGAAGCAAATACTACACCTTTAAACTTGGTAACTGATTATCAAGATTATTCATTCTCAGACTTAATGCATAATTTGATGGATAGCTTGGACGAATCATCTTCTGTTACAAAAAGTATTTTGAAAAGTGAATTTTCGACTAGTACTGCTGCACTCAATGCAAACGGTTCAACAAGGTTGAACCCAACAGTGCTATCATTTATTCAGGATGACTGTTGCTTGTCTAGAGAAAATCTACTTAAATCTTTGAAAAGAGCAAATGAAAATGAAATAGGTTCCTCATCAATTGAGATGTCAACTGTTCCAAGACATATTGGTAAGGTGGAGACAAAACCAAATCATATGGAAGAAGAGATATGGTCTTGGTCTCACTTGGTCAACAATGTGGGAGTCTTCGGAGAGATGTCAAATGGATTAGACTCGTTCTCTTTTAAAAATACAACACAGAAACAACTTGGAGGCACTGAAATTGGTCTTGATAATGTTAAGAATGTGAATGACTTCATGTTTCCCTCAGAGTCTGAATTGCACAAAGCACTTGGATCAGTTGCATATGGAGAGACAGGCAAATCTATGTCAAAATTTATTTCTGTTGAGGAAATATACAGTAGCTCAACTCTTGTAACCAACAAAAAAGAGCATGATCATATTAAAGGTTTGGAGTTTCCCAAAGATGTTGATCTGGAATATCTTTTAGATGCTGTTGGCAATTTATGCGGTGCCACTGATGATACTTTCAGTATATCCAAGAATGTCACGTCTCTTACAACCATGCCAACAGAGTTTACTGGTTCCATTCAGCCAAAAAATAATTCAGAAGAAAGCACTTTGATTGTGGATAATTCAGATGTGAAAAATGATATTATGCCTGCTGTTATGGTCAAGGGCAAAGATGAATTTTCTAACCATTTTACATCATCTTTTGATGGAAATGCGAGCTTGTTGATTGACGAGGTTATACCGGAAAAGGCTAATAGTCATATGCAGCCTATTAGTGGACCAAAGCTCTCTAGCACAAGCAAGACAAAAACAAGAGTTGGTAACAACCAAAAGTCAAGGCCAAGAGATAGACAGCTGATCATGGACAGGATGAAGGAGTTGAGAGAACTTGTCCCAGATGGTGGTAGGGTAAGTTTTTGTGTTTCAGGACAAAAGCTAATTGTTTGATCCCCCTTTGTACTTGGTAAAATTTTTAACTTTGGTTTTATGGTATACAGTGTAGCATTGACAACCTCTTGGAACGGACCATAAAGCACATGCTGTACTTGAGAAAGATAACAAGCCAGGCTGAGAAACTGAAACGATTTGCCAATCGGGCGGTAAGGCTCACTATGTTTCTGGACACTGCAATGCAAATGTCATCTCCTAGGCTATATTGTTTTTGTTAGTCACCTAAAAGAACTTCTGGTTTGCAATCCGTTATGTTTGCATACCCACAAAATTTTCATAAATTTATTCTTTTAGCCAAGACAATTGATAATGGGTAACATATGTATGACAAGAAAAGGAATTGCAAAGAGAATGTACAAAGGGTGTATTTGGAAAAGCTTATTTACAACTTATTTTATGATACAAGCATTTGTGTAAGTGTTTGAGAGAACTTATATGTTCATAAGTCGTTTTGAGCTTATTTTAATAAGCTCTTTAGGACAGCTTATGAAAACAGATTACAACTTGTATGAAAACAGTTTAACCCTATTTTCTCTTCGATTATAGAAACAACTTATACAAAAGCGCTTACATGATAAGTACTTAGCCCTTAATTAAGTTGTTTATTCAAATGCACCCAACATTTGTTACAACAGCTTGATTAAGCTTGACATGGACAAGTTGGTGTTTAGGTTCCTGAGTGTAAAAGACAGAAGATCAATGGTAGCCAGCCAGGAAGGAGCTGTGCATTTGACTTTGAAAGTGAACTAGCATGGCCTATAGTCATAGAAGATCTGGAATGCTCAGGGCACATGCTCATAGAGGTATGCTATTTTTTCTCCATGCTCACTTGACTCTCAATTTTCAAAACAAATAATAGCATACAAAATTTGCATTTATTGAACTGCTTACCACTTTTGTAATAGATGATATGCAATGAGCATGGACTTTTCTTGGAGATTGCTCAGGTGATCCGAAAGCTGGATATTACCATCTTGAAAGGGATCTTGGAAAACCGTTCTAGCAACAGCTGGGCTTGTTTCATTGTTGAGGTAGCGAACTGTGCTCTAATTTGTTGCTCTAAATTTGTTTACGGCAAAGTACTAAGGTATGTTTTCTTTGACATGCACAGGTTCCAAGAGGCTTTCACAGAATGGATGTTTTATGTCCTTTACTGCATCTTCTGCAGCTTAGGAGAAACCCTATCTCGTATAAAAGCTGACCCTACCATGCCAGTTCTCAGTTTCAAACTGCAACTCCTATTTAAACAAGTTATAATATTTAAGAGGGACTTCTGTGTAATGGTGTAAATGATTGTTTATGTTATGCCCTCGTTGGCGTACTTGCTGCATTTTGGTGTTAATGATGGGCTAGTACCTAAATATGTAAACAAAGACGCTTTAGGGGTGCTATTGGCTGTGGAAGAATATGCCTAGCAGTTAGCTTTGAACTCATTTCTGGTGTGGCATTATTATGAATAGAGAACGAGAAGTGTTTGCTAGAAAAGTAGAGCCTTGCCGCAGGGACATAGGAGTGCGTGAATGCTATAATTTTAGAGTTACTGTGTCTCTTTAATAAAAAGAAAAAGAGTTACTGTGTCTCAAATAATATTGCTACCCATTAAAAGGCTATACAAAAGTGTTTAATGGACGTTGTCATATTTTATTCAGTGGTGCTCAAACTTAAAAACCTAAATAAAATTTAAAACGCATAATATATATATCCTTCAAGCACGGTACAACATTAGAAAACTTTAATATGAATGTATAAAAAAAACATCAATATAATACTACTAGGGACCATATTTTATTAATCATAATGTATGAAGTAGTGTGCACCAAGAAAAAGAAAGTAAAAGTTGATAGATCTTTTTAAATTCCGGCCTCATTAATTAAAATATTTAAAGCCAGTTTTGGCAAAAAATAGAAGATCCAATCTTTAGTCTAAATAACCCACCTGTATATCGAGATAATTACCACTTGATACATGTCTTATAAAAATTATATAGAAATCATTTTTAGGAATTTGTCCTTATTATTAGGTAATTCATTTTTTTTCTGTATTGAGTATTTTTTTATTTATATTATTTATTCTCAATCTTAATATATTTTATTAAATTAATTTTTTTTAGATAAATTAAAATATTAAGATTATAATCTTAATGAACGCTTATTTAAATTTAAATTTTAAATTTTAATACACTAAATCAATAAAAATGATAAAATTTGTTTTCATAATTTGTATTCAAATTTTAAAAATTTTATCATGTTAATTTATTTCTATATATAATAAAATACAGTAGTACTTGTGAATAGTAAAAATATATATCATTCTCTTTGACTTATTTTTTATTATTTTTATTCATAAAATTTAATTTAATTTAATGTCAGCCCTAGTGCATAAGAAACTTGCTAGATTTTATAAAATACGTTAATTTTGCTTAGTTTCTTTACATTTAATGCTTTTATTTTGTTTTTAAATGTTATTTTCTATTTTTACGTTTAATGCTTTTACATTAAACTTCTAAATTTGCTAATTGTGTGATTTTCTCATTTATTATTTCGTTAATCAAATATTTTTTCGTGTATGTACATATACAGTTTCATATATTTTCAAATCATTTTTCTTCGAAAATCAAAATTAGACTCTCTTAAAATGACTTTATTTGTAATTTAAATGAGATGTTATTTTTAAATATAATTTTCTACATATTCCCAATTATATATGTTTGATTACATACTTCTAAATTATATTTTAAATTTTACTTGAATTCAAAGAATTCCTACATTGGATGACATTCCTTTTAGATTTTGCTTTTTGATTTAGATCAACATCACGGACTAACTTTAAGCACCTAATACTGAAAAGGTTTTATTGACAACTGATATTTTATTACGTCAAAATTATAAAAATAGAATAAATATTATTTTTAATTGTTTAAAATAAATTCTAGAAGTTAATATTAACAAAATGGTTCATCTTTTCCCAACACGAGCAATGAATAACTTCTAGAAATCAACTCAAGCTGCTCAACCCGTGAACGTTACTTCATACCGGTTGCAGATCACATCACTAATTCCGAAAATGGAATCACAATGCCATCCATGAACATAATGTATCTTACATGGCACCAAATACATGTATGTTTTAATACACATTCATATCTAATAAGCAGAAAACCATGAAACAATACCACTAAGCTGTCCCCTCCTAAGAATAAAATCGGTCTCATCCACTCAAGGGCGCTATAAGCGCTATAAATTACAGCCATATTAAACAGTCTCGTATAGTCTGTATGCAGACCAAAATACCTTGCATATCCATGTTAGTGCCAAGCTACAATCTAGAAATGGAAAGCTAGGGAAACAGAAGGCACTCAAAGGTAGGCTGAGATAGGGGAAATGAAGAGAAGGATGAAGAAAACAAACCAACTTGTTGGGTATTTTGAACAAATCTACTTTCCACTAATGAAATGTCGACTGGTAGTAACCTATCAAAACTGCGCGACCACCAATGATGCTAATGGACAAAAGGAGTCAAACGGTTTTATCAACCAGCAGCAGTGTATGCCACCAGCCACAGGCAACATTTCTTGGCCGGCTACCAGCAATAAAAACTTGACAAGGAATGTTTCTGTCAACAGAATCCCCCAAACCAAGCTGTCCAGGTAGATAATCATCAGAAATAAACTCGAGCACCAATTATTATTATTTGATAGAATAAACCTCTTTATAAGTACTTATAAAAGAAACAAATAAGAAAGAAAAATGAATTAAGTTTCTCTCATAAACTAAAATTAACTTTTGTACAAGCTAAAATCAGCTTTTAGGAAAGCTAAATGAAAAAGCTTCTACAAGTTAACTTATACATAAAATAATTTGAGCTTGTAGGAGAAAATTCATTTTTCCTTCCTATTTGCTTCTCCTAAATGTGTTTATTGAGGTGTTTATCCAAATAGAACTTTTATTTGAAAGTGTTACTTCAGATATCGAGAATACCTGACCATATTTGTTCCACCCCCAAGTGAATAGGTGACCATCATCTTCAATATGATAAACAGCGAACAATGATAGTAAGAATATGTGTGAAACATGAACAGTTTATGATGTAACTAGTGACCAGTAAACTTCAATTTTCAATTTTCATGGAATTTACACAAACTACTTTTTCTTGTCAATAAACAAAGATGGTTTTTCATCAAACTTAGAGGCTTCAAATAAAGGTTCGTCAAGATCTCGAAGAATTAAAGATACTATTTGAAGGATGAAACTAACCAGCCTCATGTTTGAATGATGTGTGCATGAACCATCATAAGATGAAATGGTCATGATATTAGCGTAGACCATATAATGATTTTTGGCATTAATCTTTTTGTCAATTCTCTAAAGTGAAAAGTCATAGCAATATCAAAGAATGCACACACTAAGATTGGTTCAAAAAGTTCCCCTGAAGCATATGGGAATGGAGACATACCTGTTAGCAAAGCACTGTGACGAGCGCCACAAGAAACAAAACTAGAATGCTTATTCTCAAAACAGGAAGCATCCAATTGTCTAGGTGAAGTCTGAACAAGGAAAAATTAATCGACAAGTTAGTGATCACGGGGAAAAATAAGTAATTTTCAGCTATTTGGGAACACAGTTATCTACCCTCAACAAACTAAAAAATTATGAATAAGAAAATGTGTGGGTTGAAAATCAAAATACCAGTAAGACTGACGCAACATAACCACATATGGGACTATAGATTGCCAGATAGGGGGATTCTTACCATAACATTTTTTTTAATGTTACATCATCTTTAGCCCTATGCGGTGAGGCCGAAAAACAAGATCAGGTTTTTTTCTTAAAAAAACAAATGAGTAAACTAGGAGTGTAAATGAGTCGAGCCGAGCCAAACACTTAAAATGTAGGCTTTTAAAAAAAATTGGTTACTCAAGCTTGACTCATTTATTTAAACGAGTCTAATTGAAAGCTTAAACTTGGTTTGTTTAAAAAATATAAAGCTAGAGCTTGACTTATTTAACTCATTTATGACTTAATTATTTTTGCTTTTATAAAAAAATTTCTTAAATTAATTTTTAACTTTAACAATTTAGTATTTATTGAACATTTTAATACTATATGATAATCTAAAAAAAAAAAAAAGTGTACTCAACATGTGACATGTAAAATTCAAATATTCTAGACTATTTCATTTTCATAATGTAGTAAATAAACAATCCATAATTTCTTGACTATTACCCAAAAAAAAGTTCAAAATTAATTTTAATACTCTCGACAAAGTTTCAAATTTTTCATAATGAATATATAAATAACAAATGATAGCAAAGTTTCTATCATTGATTTAAACAAACAAGCTATTCACGAGCCCTTAGTGTCAGGCTTGTAAAGTTTAGACTTGACTCAGTTAAATAATCGAGCCAAATCTCAAGCTTGAGTTTGTTTATTTAATTAAACAAGCGAGCTTGAACAAACATTTAACGAATCGAACTTGAATAGTTCACGAATAACTTAGTTCACTTACACTCCTAACGTAAACAGACACTTTAGTCCCTAAAATTAGAAGGCACTATCACATTGGCCCCTAAATTGAAGAAAATTCAAAAAAAGTCCATAAAAGTGTAAATCCACGATCACATTAGTCTAAAATTCAAAAAAACATGTGATTTAAGTGATAATATTAACATATATTTAGAAACAAAAATGACAATAAGTATTTATGGACTTATTTGATATTTCAGGAACTTAATTTGGATTTTTCTTAGTTTCAAGAATTAATGTGACAACATCTTCTAGTTTCAGGGACTAAAATAACTGTTTATTCAAAAACAAATACCCACAGCAGAGCGGTAGAGACAAGGTCTCTTCTTTCCTCAAGCACGTTGGACGCTGCTACATTTGGAGCCATACCATTTATTCTTTCTCCATTTTGTCACCAAATCCTTGAACCCACTGGCCACTTGCACTGACTCTTCTAATCGTGTTTCTTTTGTGCCAAACCTAAAAAGTCTCTCAAGCTTGCCACGTCAGAAGGCTGGGTTGGTGCAATTTGGTGCTTCAAATAGAAATCTATAAGTTTGGGAGCTTAGTAAGTTGTAACATGAAAGCTAAACCTTGATTTCTCTTGAAAACCCGAACTTAATAATTGGGGACTTTTACTAATCTCTTTACCCATTGTTAGATTATCCCTAAAAAAAATTTTAAACCATTTACTTGAATTTTTTTATTTAGGTGTAGTTATTCTATTTATTAATGGAATTTGTATTTTAAAGTCATAATGCCTAATGGGTAGCTTTATATTTTAAGGAAATGACAACAAGTTAATAATTGAGGATAATTAAAGGAAGTTATAGGCTCAAGGAAAAGCACATAAATTTTAGTGAGTTAACTTGTGATATCTAGAGAAAATGCTGTTCCTTGAGGTTAACTCCTAATATAGGTCTCTGTTAAATCTCTCGTCAAAAATATTTATGGTGAGATCTGCCAGGTATTACACCCTGTTAGATCGTTCACGTAAAGTTTGCAGTGACATTTTCTCGTATTTTATGGGGAAATAATAATTTCAAGCTTATTGATTATTTCATCTCAAAATATATTTTATGTTCAATGACTAAATCACAACTTCCACAGTCAAATTGAAATTATTTTATTTTACATCTGTAAATTAATATTCGAGATATCATCTATGAAGCATGGATACATGCAATTCCTTTAGATCGGTCTTAAATGTGTAACTGATCAATATGCTGAGATACTTCACCAATAGGTAGCTATTGATGAAATATCTACGCCTTATTTTTATCAGAAAAAAGTGTAAATCTGACGTGGCTAGGATCTATGTAATCGATAGCGAGCGTCGGGCCCGCAATCGCGACGTCACGACACGGAGCGGACGGGAGGCGCGATGAAGATACAGATGCGATGCGTCTTCATGTCGCGGACAGAGCGTCCGCTTTAGTGGCGGTGCGGGACGGCCGCGATCGCGCCTCCGACGCGTCGTGGTATCCGCGATTTCGAGGCTTTTCGAAAGCTCAAAAATACCCTCACTTGTTAGTCGTTAGTGAGGGTATTTTTGAGTTTGTGTTTCCTCACCTAGCTTCTTCTCAGAGAAGCTCTTCGCGCGCGAAATCATGACCTAGGAATCAAAGCTGAAGACATCCTCTTCCTCTTGCGTGAGCGACGCCGGTGACCTTCTCCGAAAACATTCATCTTTTCCGGCGAACTTCTTGGATGCCTTCTCGTCTCCGACGTCGACGACTTGTTGCAGTTCTTCTCCCCTTCTTCGACTCATTCTCAGCCTGAGGTTTTT
Source organism: Spatholobus suberectus (assembly GCA_004329165.1). Taxonomy (NCBI): domain Eukaryota; kingdom Viridiplantae; phylum Streptophyta; class Magnoliopsida; order Fabales; family Fabaceae; genus Spatholobus; species Spatholobus suberectus. The sequence goes on from CM014731.1 coordinate 30,869,465, forward strand.
TTTTTTTTCCTTATTTTATTTTATCTTTTCTTTTCTTTTTTTTTTTATTCTTTTCCTTTCTTTCCCTTTTCTTCCCCTTGCCCGACCCTCCTCTGTTTCTTTTTTTTTTTTTTTTTGGCTAGCAGCAGTGTAGCACCTCTCTGTCATTCTTTTTCTTTTTTTTTTTAGCCTTTTCTTCCCCTTGCCCGATCCTCCTCTGTTTCATTTTTTTTTTTTGGTTGGCAGAGTGTAGCACCCTCATTCAGTTCATTCTTTTTCTTTATTTTTTTTAAGCCTTTTGTATTCTGTCTAGGTAGTCCAACAGAAACATGGCAACCGGCTCCCAACCAAATGCTAATCAACAAAACAATAATTCAACTGCTGCTACCCCACCATCAGTGGGATCTTCAAATGCAATGTTCAAGCCTACTGGTGAGAGGATTGACATCTTTTGGAAGTGGAATAACTTAAAAGACAAGAATAACAGAAAAAGTGTGACATGTGATTTTTGCTTGAAGACATCTACCGGGGGAATTACTAGAGCAAAAAAGCATCAACTTGGAATAAGAGGAGATGTGGGTGCTTGTAGAAAAATACCAGAGGATATTAAATTGCAAATGAGGGCAATCTATGAGCAGAAAAAAGCTGAAAATGAGGTATACTTGGAAGGTGTGCAAGAAAATGAAGATGAGGAAGATGAGATGCAAGAGATTGCAAGACTTAAGGGTGGGAAAAGGCCTCTAACATCATCAACAAAGGCCACTTCAACTGCTGCCAAGAAGAAAAATACAAATCTTAAAGGCCCTCTTGATTTGCTTTTCTTCAAAAGACCTGAAGAAAGTATCCAATTGGGAAAATCTAAGAGGCAAACAAGCATAAATGATGCTTGTAAAAAGGAAGCAAGAGCAAGAACGATTCAATACATTGCTCATTTCTTTTATAGGAATGGAATTCCATTCAATGTTGCTCGATCAAAAAGTTTCAAAGCGATGCTTAAGGCGGTTGGAAACTATGGTTCTCATTTAAAACCTCCAACCTTCCATGAATTGAGAGTTCCACTCCTTAAAAAGGAGTTGGAATATACAAAAGAAATGTTGAAGGGTCATGAAGAGGAGCAGAGGAAATATAGATGCTCCGTAATGTCAAATGGTTAGACGGATAGGAAGAACAGGACTCTAATTAATTTTTTGGTAAATTGTTCGTTGGGAACAATGTTTGTGAAGAGTGTTGATGCTTCTGAATACATGAAGATCGGGGACAAAGTACATGAGCTTTTAAATAGTTTTGTGGAGGAAATTGGAGAAAAAAATGTTATCCAAGTGGTGACGGATAATGGGAGTAACTATGTTATGGCGGGTAAGAATTAATCAAGTTTTGATTTCTATTTCTAATTATAAGTTTGTAAATTTTAATTGTTACTCATTTAAGTTTATTGATTTTGGTCTTTTTACGTAAAATTTTACAAAGCACTAGACCAAAATTGTTTTGGACTCCATGTGCTGCTCATTGTCTTGACTTGATGCTTGAAGACATTGGAAAGATCCCTAAAGTTAAAAGGGTCATACAAAGAAGCATCAAGCTTGTAGGCTACATCTATAACCATTCATTGGCCTTGAACACCATGAGGAAGTTCACAAATAAATCCGAATTGATGAGGCATGGAGTGACAAGATTTGCTACCACCTTCCTTACTTTGCAAAGATTGCACAAGCAAAAAGCAAACTTAGAAGGATGTTTACTTCGGATGAATGGTTAAAGTCTAAGGCGGCTAAAGATCCTAAAGGAAAGAAAGCAACGGATGTTGTGCTTATGCCAACATTTTGGAATGATGTAGTTTACACTTTGAAGGCTATGGGGCCTATTGTCCGTGTCTTAAGGTTGGTGGATAATGAAAAAAGACCCGCAATGGGTTATATTTATGAAGCAATGGATAGGGCTAAGGAAGCAATTAAAAAGGCCTTTAATGGCAATGAAGAGAAGTACAAGGACATCTTTGCAATTATTGATAGAAGATGGGATTGCCAACTACACCACCCTTTGCATGCAACGGGTTATTATCTAAATCCCGAGTTCTTTTATAGCAACCCAAGAATTGACAATGATGCTTAAGTATTGGATGGCCTATACAAATGCATTGATAGGCTTAGTGAAAATGAAGATTTTGTGGACAAGATTCATAGTGAGCTACCAATATATAAGAGAGCTGGAGGACTCTTTGGAATAAGTGCAGCAATAAGGAAAAGGAATACAATGGCTCCTGGTAAGTGAAAAAGTTCACTTTTTATAAATCTGAATTTCAAATTATTTTTTAAATAATTCATGTAAATACTAATGCATAATTGCATTACTTACAGCTGAGTGGTGGAAGATGTATGGAGCACATACGCCACACTTGCAAAATCTTGCCATTAAAATTCTAAGTTTGACTTGTAGCTTGTCGGGATGCGAGCGTAATTGGAGTACCTTTGAACATGTAAGTTAATGTTCATTTAAATTTGAATCATTATGGAACATTGAAACTTGAAACTAACATTCAAGTTTTTTAAATTATTGTAGATTCATTCAAAGAAGAGAAGTAGGCTTGAGCACCAAAAGCTTCAAGACTTGGTTTATGTTAAATATAACCAAGCTCTTCAAGAGCGCTATGAGTGTCGTGATGCCATTGATCCTATTGTTTTAGATGACATTGATGATAGCAATGAATGGCTATTGGGAGATTTGGGTGAAGATGAAGATGCTGAAAATGATTTGGTTTTTGATGATGATGATGTTTTGACTTGGAGAGATGTTGCTCATGCAAGTGGGGCCAATGAACCTTTGAAATACACTAGGAGACAAACAAACAATGAAAAGGGCAGCTGGTGGTGCATCTACATCTAATAGGAAGGGAAACGAAATTGAAGAAGTGGTAGAAGAAGAGCATGACACAAGTGAAGATGAAGGGGAGGAAGAGTACATTTCTAATGCTAATGGCTGTGATGAAGAGGGAGAGAATGAAATGAATCTTGATGAAGAGGATGATGATTCTTATTAAGATTGTATTTGACTTGACATTTGTCATTTTGTCTATGTGAATTTTAATTTCTAAGACTTTACTACTTTAGTTACATTAGGCTTTAGGGAGTTCAAGACTTTTAAGTACTTTGTAGTTTGACTTTTATAAATATCTACTATATATTTTGCTCTATGTAGTATGTATGTACCATGAGTTTTTATTGTTAATGATGATTAGTGCATGAATTTTGAGCAATATTTCTCTTTTTCAGCTTTTATATATACATAGTATCAAATTTTTATAATTTTATTATATATAAAAAAATATTAGAATAGCGGTCATCCCGCTATCTGCTATCCCGCTATCCCAGTTTTGGGGGCGGCCGCTCCGCACCGCTATCCGAGATTGATAACTATGGCTAGGATACTCTTTGATACAGCGGATGGGGGGTTCAATACGTCTCAACACGGACTCTTCAGTTTTCTCAGACTTCTCGTTTTCATCTAACTGCATGGCATGAGGCGCTACTCCTCTTTGCCTATATCAACGGAACAAAATAACAAAGGTTGATAACCCAAACGCACGATCATTGGGTCAAATTCTCCAGCAAAGAGCACAACTTGAGAAGAGCATAGATACACAAGCACTCTGGTTGCTGGATAAAATCTACAAGCACAAAGCATGATTTGAAGGACACAGATGACTTAACTCCTCTTCCTTTCATGAGATGCACGAGTACCTGGTTGCTAGGTATAATTCACTTGATCCACAGCAAGCAAGACTCTTTTCTACCCATATTATCTACTTGACAGTTTGGATTTTGGTATTGCAATTATATATTTGTTATATGTGCATCCTACAAGCATCATATTCTATATTTTTCAAGGCTATATGTTGTATGTATTTATATTTTTCATGGATACTTGTATGGATGCATCGGATATGTATCATATTTGACACCTATATCATACCTTTGCATCATAAATCATTCTTTGAGGCATTGTGAAACATATTTTAAAATGAAGCAATTATGCTTTTAAGCAAACGCTTTGATGATTACATGATTTATGTAATTTGTTATCCAAGAGAATTAAATAATGATGGCTTTGAATTTTTATTTTGAAAACAACAACCGATCCTTTTTTATAATAGGTGGAGTAGTCTACATGGATCACCACAATGTTCTATTGTGAATCATCAATCATGTTTATAGACAATCTATTGATCTCTAAATCCTTTAATAGTTTTCTCTCGATCTCCCTTTATCCTCAATGATAAGGATACCCACCATCTGATCTACTCCCCTTGGGGCTTCTATAGGTCTTATTCACAATGATAAGGATAACTTTCATTCTTTTTATTTTCTTTCTTACCAAACAACGTACATAATCATCTCACTTTCTACTCCTTTTATTTCCTATCCTTTTCTTTCCTTTCACTTTCTCTCCTAAACCAAACATACCAAGTCTCTATGTGACTGAAGGGTGAGCAAACCTTTAGGCACTAGATTGTGCAAGGAGAGGCACACCCCCGGCTTGAGATGGTCGTAAGGTGACTGGACCTTAAGCCTTGAAATGTTCCTAGGTTGGGAGAGGCCCCTGACTTGAGATGAGTATGGAATGTGACTTGTTGCATGGAGTTGACTCCCCGACTTGTATATAGTTCAGTTCAGTTACTTCAGTATAACTCGCAAACTATTTTACTTTAAACCAGCATTCTTGAATTCCTTTATAATTACAAATTTACAATTATGAATGGTGTTGAGAAGGAAAGCATTTTGACAAATTAATTTCGATTATGAAATTTATTCTTAGTTATTATGTTGTGAGTATTTTCAAGTTATAGGATTCATGTAATTATTTGTTTTCCCTTCTTGTGACTCACGCTGCTTTTCCCTTCTTGTGACTCACGTTGCTATATAGTTTTATCAGACTTGCAGGTTTCTGTTTGGGTTTGTACATGTATCTTGGTAGCATCCAACTTGTCCTGTGATGGTTACTGTGTTCCTGATTCCAAAATCTGCAGCTATAACGCCGCAGGCGGGTGTCATATAATTGTAGATTTGTATGTACATTAACCTATAATGTCCTTTAGTTTGGTATTGAAAATTTCAATGTGTTCTACACGAGAAAGGCTTGCCAGGTTGAATATGAATAGGATTTGGTATTTACCCTGTGCACCAATCAGCTACCTGGAGGTGTGTTGTGACAAAGAGATCTGTTTTTATAAATATTACTCTACAGAAGTAATCTACAAAGCAATGCATTTTTTAAAATAATGACATCAAGTGCAGCAACCTTAAGTAAGTAGATACTAATGTCAGTTTCTATATATGACCATGAGTTAATGTAACATGACTCCTATCTAACACAATATTTTATCTAAAAGTGTTTCTGTTTGTTCAAATATTGTTCTAATGAAAACAAAGTGATCTGAAAATTAAGGAAAACATACCTCAGGCTGGTCACTGCCGGTACCCAATTGTCCAAACTGATTCCCACCAAATGCATAAATTTGACCATTTACAGTAACACACAATGTATGCCAAAGTCCAGCAGCAATTTTTTCCACTCTGGTTCCCAATAAAGAAGGTACTAGAGTTGGTCTCACCTGATCAGCATTATTCCCTTGTCCGCACTAGAGAAAATTTACATGCAAAGAAGAAATTTAGGATAGGCCACTTAAATGCTTCATAAGAATACTCAAAAATAAATAATTTCAGATACGCCATTTAAATGCTTTACAAGAAAACTCAAATTAATAATATGATTTTCTCCCTCTGGACAATTTTGTTGACTGGAAGTAAATTTATTACATTCAAAACCAAAAGGATTGATGAGGTTAGGAGAAAGCGCTTCAAAATAGAGGTCAAGTCATGCCTGACACATATTGGGCAGTGCAACACATTTGGATGTGATGACAGTGACAACAATATGAAACTCCCAACACATCTAAATCTAAAAAGTACCTTTCGGACCAAGGAAAGCTAAATTTAATATTTGCTGCTTATACAAAGTTTTCTAGACATAAAAGATAATCTCAAACACACATCCCGACAATCTCTGAAGCATGATTCTTTAGTTTGTAAAACACACTTGTACCAAAATATACGATCAAAGTTAATTTTTTTTACAAAAAAATCTGTTCGTGGCTCAAGTATAACCCTAATGATACTAGCTGCGACTTGGGATAAAATTAGATTTACCTTGCATATTAATTAGATCATCACCCCTCCAAAATGACACTTTTTCAAAGGATTTCTTTTGCTTTACTCTCAATTTTTACATGATTTTATCTCTATGTAATCCGACCCATTTATCATTACTTATGAGATGTGAGATGCAAGCTTGTTAATTTCTTTTATTACAAATATTTTCATAACAATCTACAAATATTTTATATCAGTAGAAATTTATTGAAAATCATAAATTTTTGTAGGTCTCACTTCTTGCTTAATGAGTCTCCTTATTTTGTAGTTTTCAATAAATTTTAACTAATAATAAAATTTAAAAGGTGTTAGAAAATATATTGCTAACACTCCTCTTCTTCCATTATATTATTTAAAAAGTTTAATTTCTATGCACCGTTAGTATAAAAAAAATTATACTATTAACTAAGTAGAAATCATTCTTCATCTTAACAAATTTACTATACATAGCTATTTGTAATTATTAGTATATTAGTATCCTTTACACTTTCAGTACATACATTATTTATTCTTAAAAAGTATATTAGTGTACCATACCTTTAATTATTAAGAATTACATAATTTTGTATCCGTATCCAAACTGGTACCAGTATCATACCCATATTCATGCAACATAGCATACAATATTATTTTATTTCTAAAATGAAGTTGATTCATGAAATATCAATATCTTTTATAAACTTATCTACTTAATAAGACGTTTCAATTCAACTGAATTAAAAAATTATTACTTGGAGTAAAATTAAAACTCTTGGTAATTTTCATCTTTGTTTATTGACAAGAAAAAATAGTTTGTGTAAATTCCATGAAAATTGAAAATTGAAGTTTACTGATTACTAATTACATAATAAACTGTCTCATGTTTCACGCATACTCTTAGTTGGAATAAATGAATCTCCACACTATATACACAACTGTTTATACCGTGAGTGTGTAAACAGAGAATGAGAGAGAATAAATTTTATAGAATAAAATCCAACTGTTAAATAAATGATATTTTTTATGACCACACATACCAAATTTTATAAATATTAGATATTCATAGGTATATAATGTTACAATTAACATTTATTAATTTTTTTAAAAATGTTATACATTAAAATGAAGTTGTTCATGAAATATCAAATACTACTACAATTTAAATTACACTACTATTTGTTAGATCAGAGTTGCGCAATAGCATAGTTTTATTGGTGAAATTCCAGGGAATAATGTATTCCACCGGAGAGAGAGTACAGAGAGAATGAGAGAATTACACCTAATAGGAATGTTCGAGAGCCTATCCTCTCCCTAACCAATTTCCGACTAACATAACCTCCTCTATCTAAACTCATTCTATCCTATTTCTACATTTCTCATTACTGTGTCCCCTATGAAGTCTTTCTTTAGGCTATTCTGGGCCCATCTTTATTGGACCTATGCTTCCCACGAGTTCTCCTTATGTAAGTCTTTCTAATTGGGGCTCTAAAATTACTCCCCCCCAAAAGAGCCACCTTGTCCTCAAGGTAAAATGCTGAAAATTGTTGTTGAATGGAGGCAACTAACTCCCAAGTGGCTTCAAAGTCTGGCAAGTCCTTCCATTGGATTAAGACCTTTGCAATGCTAGAGGGATGATTGCGGACATCCTTGACAACCAATGGCTCTACTAAAAATTCAAGGTCATCAGCTAACATGCATGGCAAGGGTTGAGGCTGTACAGACGAAGCTATGGCCTTCTTCAAAAGGGACACATGGAAGATTAAGCTGATAAGCTGCTTGCCCAATGGTCTAGTTAATTTGATACGAGCCATAGAACCTAGGGCTGAGTTTCTCATTCTGTTTTTGGGCTAAGGATCACAGCCTATAGGGTTGCAATTGGAAGTACACCCTATCTCTTATTGCAAAAGTGACATCTCTTCTATGCTTGTTGGCATAGGTTCTCATTTGATCTTGGGCCTTGACTAAATTAGACTTGAGATCATTTAGGAGTGTGTCCCGGTCTTCAGTTAGGCAATGACTTCGTCCACTGCTGAAGGTATCGTGGTTCCCTTCAAAAGTTGACGAGGGTAGCGGCCATAGAGAGCTCTGAATGGGGTCAGTTTGGTGGAGCTTTTGTAATTGGAGGTGAACCAAAATTCAGCCCAACTCAACCATTTAGGCCACTGCCTCGACCAGCTCCCTATCAAACATCTCAGGTATGTCTCAAGGCACCTATTAACTACTTCAGTTTGCCCATCCATTTGCGGATGATAGGCAGAACTGAATTTAAATTTAGTGCCTGCTAGTCTAAACAATTCAGTCCAAAAATGGCTCAGGAAAATTATATCTTTGTCTGAAAAGATGGCGGAAAAGAAACCATGTAACCATACAATCTCCTTAAGAAATATCTCAACTATATCCTTAGCTGTGAACGGATGACTAAGTGGAATAAAATGACCATATTTGGTGAGTCGATCAACCACCACCAGGATAGCATTCTTGCCTTGTGCTTTAGTGAGTTCTTCCACGAAGTCCATAGAAATATCTGACCAAACCTGTGTAGGAATATGCAATGGTTGTAGAAGGCCTGCAAGTGAGAGGGCCTGGTATTTATTTTGTTGGCACACCTCAGATGAAGCTACAATCATTGGTATCTTGTTGCATTCCTTCCCAACATACCAAGGCTGTCAATCTTTTGTAAATTCTAGAGAATCCTAAGTGACCTCCAACTGCTGAACTATGGTATTCAGTGAGTAGTGTTTGAATTTTGGAAGACCCTTTTGGCAAGACCAATTTCCCTTTGTACCATAACTTCCTATTTTGAAAAGTGCAACTGGGATGTGCCTCGGGATTTCGCAATAAGTCTTGCATGCTTCCTCTCATCTTATCATTAACCTGTAATTATGTTACCCATTCTTCTAAATCTAAAAAGTGGACTAAAGAAAAAGTTGCATACGTCATATGTCTAGACAATGCATCTGCTGCTCTGTTGTCACTCCCTGATTTATAACAAATCTCAAAATCCAAGCCCATGAGTTTGGAGGTCCATTTAAACTGCTCGTCCCCCAACACTAGTTGTTCCGTAAGGAACTTCAAACTTCTTTGATCAGTATGTATGATAAATTTCCTCCCCAATAAGTAGAGGCGCCATTTTTGGACAGCCATAACTATGGCCATAAGCTTCATTTCATATGTTGATTTTATTTTTCTTTGAGCTCTATTTGATAAAGATTGGCTTAAGAAAGCCACTGGTCTGCCCTGCTGCATGAGAACGGCCCCCCATCCTTTATTAGACACATCAATTTCTACACAGAATGTTTGATTGAAATCTGGCATGGTGAAGATAGGCAGTTCAACCATGGCTCTCCTTAGGGTGTTTATAACTCTTGTGCCTCATCATTCCAAGTAAAACCAATTTTTTAAGCAATTGAGTGAGAGGCCTAGCAATCTTCCCATAGTCTTTTACAAACCGCCTGTAATACCCCGTGAGACCCAAGAATCCCCTCAAGGTCTTGACATCTTTTGGAGTAGGCCAATTATACATCATTCCCAACTTATTGGGGCCAGCAACAACTCCTTGGCCTGAAATTATATGGCCCAAATATTCCAATTGTTTTTGTCCAAAGCTACATTTCCTCTTGTTGACAAATAGTTGATGCTCTTGAAGTAAGGATAACACTGCCCTAGGTGCCTACCATGATCCTCCTTCAATTTACTGTAGATCAAGATGTCATCAAAGAAAACTAGAACAAATTTTTCAAATATGGTCTCAGCATGTCATTCATCAAAGCCCGAAATGTATTAGTGAGCCCGAATGGCATCCCCACAAACTCATAGCATCCTTCATGGGTTCTAAAAGCAGTTTTTTGGATGTCTTCCTCTCTCATCCTCATCTAGTGATATCCAAATTTCAAATCCAGCTTGGTAAAAATGGTTGCCCCTCCCAATTCATCCAACAACTCATCAATCATAGGAATGGGAAACTTGTCTGGAATGGTAATTTTTTTTAAGGTCCTCTAGTCTACGGAAAACCGCCACCCTCCATCCTTTTTCTTGACTAGAATAATAGGACTAGCATAGCGGCTGATACTGGGTCTAATCACCCCTGAATTTAGCATATCATCCACTAACCTTTCTATTTCATTTTTCTAGTAGTGTGGATATCAATAAGGTTTGACATTGGGAATTGTTGCCCCTTCCTTCAACATACTAGCATGATCATGTCGTCTAAGAGGCAATAACTCGGTAGGATCCTAGAATACCCCATGATATTCCTGTAGCAAGTCTTCTACCCATTGCGGTATGCTACTATCTGTCACTTCATTCTGCAAACTGTGATAATTCAATATGAATCCCTCGCCTTCATCCTTTAGTGCCTTGATCACTATCTTGAAAAAGGCAACAAATCTAGACATAGCTAGTTTGCCTCTCAATGTTTGCATACCTCCAAGTGTGGGAATCCTCAACGTGAGGTCCTTGAAGTTAGCTCTGTCCTCTCCCAATCCTGCCAACCATTCCATTCCTAGCACTATATCTAATCCCCCTAATTAAAAAATGGAAAAGTCTTGCTAAATTTCTAAACCTTGAACTTACAAGATTAGTTGCTTGCAGACCCCTTCACACTTTATCTTCCTTCCATCACCAACCTCCACAGTGTACAAGGGTGTAGTGTTCACTGGGATCTCTCTTTCTCTCACCAGGGCAAAAGATATAAAATTGTGGGATGCCCCATAATCTACCAACGCCACCACTTTGGCCCTTTTAATTTCTCCCCACAACTTGATAGATTTTTTGGAAGTTAATCCAGTGATGCTATACATAGATAGTTGTATGTTTTTGAGTCTCATTTCCTCTGCTACGCCTTTTGAATCCTCATCCTCCTCTTCTCCTCCTTCTAAAAGTAATACCTAAAACTATTTATTGGCACATACATGTCTCAACCAGAACATTTCATCACATCTAAAACATAATCCTTTGTTTACCTTATCTTGTAATTCTGCATCAGTTAACCTTTTAAAGGCCCTCCTTCTACAAGAGCCTGTAGTTCTCACACTAATGGAGTCCCCAATCAAATTTTCCCTTTGAAACTTAGATTGATTCCCTTTATTTCTTGGATCCTAGGTAACAGTCCTTGAAGATGTATAACTTTTTGAATATCCTCCTATCTTACTCACCCCCAAGCTACCATTATTTAACCGCATGTTTTTCTCATCAATTCTGGTAGGAAACTTACTTGATACAATTTCAATTCTACCTTCACCACATCCTTCAAGCCATTGAGAAAGATCCCTTTGAGATACTCTAGCTCAACTCCTCTAAAAGGTCCTGTGCATAGCTCAAACTGCTCGTGGTACTCTTCCACAGTGCTCGATTGCTGAGGCTCAATAGTAACTCGTACAGACTCAAGATCCTCGAGGGTTGGAATCTTTGTATCAATGCCGCCTTAAAATCCTCCCAATTAGGGTTTGGAGCACAAAACTCCCACCATTGGTATCATGTTCCCTCCATCACAACCATGGCTGCTTAAACCTTCTCTAAATTTGTCACTCTTTTCAACTTGAAGTATCGTTCCACCCTATTTGTCCACCTGTATGCATCCTCACCATCAAAGATTGGAATCTCAAGGTTCCTCCACTGCACGTCATGGTTTTGTGAACACTCCTAAATTTCGTTTTGAATTCCGCTACTGTTGTGACTTCCACCGATTAACATTCCTTTCACCGTCTATATTAGCTCCCCCAATTGCCTCCTCGTTTCAACTTGTTCAAGTTTCTCTTCCTCCAACACTTTCCTCAATTCTTGCAATTCCTCTCATATGGTGATGAAACCTTCATAACCGCGTTCAAGAAATTCAACTCATGCATCCATCCCTCTCGTTGAAACCATGAATCTCTCCCTAAATTCGAAAGCTCTGATACCAATGTTAGATCAAAGTTGCGCAATAGTGTAGTTTTATTGGTGAAATTCTAGGGAACAATGTATTCCACTGGAGAGAGAGTACAAAGAGAATGAGAGAATTACACCTGATGGGAATGTTCAAGAGCCTATCCTCTCCCTAACCAATTTCTAACTAACATAACCTCCTCTATCTAAATTCATTCTATCCTATTTATACATTTCTCATTACTGTGTGTCCTATTAAGTCTTTCTTTAGGCTATTCCTGGCCCATCTTTATTGGACCTATCTTTCCCATGAGTTCTCCTTATGCAAGTCCCTCTAATTAGGGGTCTAACACTATTCTGCATGAAATACAGCCGCACGAAGCACACAAATAAATACATGGATTTTTACATGGTTTTTTAACATGAATATTAATTAAAAATTAAAATATGTTTTGACAAAATACATGCACTCGTTCCAATTTAACAAAATCCTTTTTGTACAATTAGGATTTCTCTTTAAATTATATAATATTTTGTAGACATATCAATTTAATGAGAACTTTCATCCAACGATTGAATCAATGAATTAAATGTCCATAAAAATTATTAAACGGGGTAAGATTAACACACTTAGAATAAATAGATCTCCACACCATACACACATCATACATTGTGCGTTGAAAAGTATGTTATACATTAAAATGACGTTGATTCATGAAATATTAAATATAATTAAAATTTAAATTATATGACATTTTGTATACTTATCCACTTAATGAAAACTTTCAACCCAACATGGAGAGGGAGAGGGGATTATTTGACATCAGGTATTAAATTTTTGCAATTACATCACTTAATAACTTTTGTAGTATACGAATTCAACCAATCTAACCATTGAATCATTTAATATTATCTTTCTGATTATGTATTTAAAACTTTTAATAATTTGGACATTCATTGATATATTAACTAGCAATGAATATTCACTTATACTTTAAATAATATATTATCCATTAAAATAAAGCATTGTGATAAAATACCAGTTAGTTTTCTATTTGTATGAAATTTTATAAATTTAATCTACCTTACACAAATTTTCAATTCAATAGTTCGAATGATTAAATTCGTATTCTAAAAAAGTTATTCAGTAATGTAAGTACAAAAGCTTGACACCGAACATCCATTGTTCCTACACACACACACACACAATTCTCTTTACATCTTATTAACTCTAAAGTGTACAAAGTTTCATTTCCTATATTTGATACCTTAATTTTAGTAGGTAAATTAAGAGTCCATTTAGCTTAAGTTGATGCAGGCTAAACACATACATACATCATGTGTGTGTATGACATAATAGATCTCTTACACTCTCTTCTTATCCAGTATACTTTTTTATCCCTTTATTCCATTGAATCTAAAAGACTGCATAGGTTTGGTCTAACCACCTATATTTCAACATGATACCATTCATTTTTGTTGGTGCTTTCCAACCCTTCCCTCGACTATACTATTAGATTCTTCACAATAATTTTCTCCAATATTCCCATTATTTTGTAATAATCATCTTAGCAACTTGTGGTATGATATTTTCAATTTATACCTCCAAGTCATTTTCCTCTCGTTTTTTGTTAAAATTGAAATGCATATTCAATGTCTTACTCCTACTCGAGCAAAAAACCTTTGATTCCAATATTTGTCTACAAAGCCCTAGTTTAAAATTAACCTTTTCCCTTGATTCCTCAATCAAAATTATATCATTCATAATAAGGCATACATTTAGGTATACTCTTTTATCTATCACTATAAGCACACCCAAAACTAAAATAAACAAATACGAACTAAGATTGAGCCTTGATGTTAACTTATTCTTATAGAAAAATCCTTAGTCTCACCTTCACAAGTTCTACACTATTAGTTATCCCATCATACATGTTTTGTATAGCTAAGATATAAGTCAAGCAAATACCTTTTTTTTTTCAAAGTTTTCCACAACACTTCTCTAGGCACTTGATCATATACTTTTTCTAAGTCAATAAAAACCATATGTAAGTCTCTTTCTTTGTTTTGGTACTTTTCCATCAACTCCCATTAAAAGATAAATAGCTTCTATTGTAACCTTCCTAGCATAAATCAAAATTGATTCTCCACAATCTTAGTTCTCTTAATCTATGCTCAATCAACTTTTCCTGCAATTTTGTAGTATATCTCACAAGTATTATCCCCTTATACTTTACATAATTCTAATTATCTCTGTTGTTCTTAGATACATGAACCAAAGTATTTTCCTTCACTCATTTGACATTTTCCTAGATTTAAAATCTCACCAAATAATTTAGTGAAACAAATGACACCATGTTCTCCTACAAATTTCCAAACTTCAATAAGAATACCATGAGGACCAACAACTTTATCATTATCCATCCTCTTAATTCTTTTACCTCTCCAACTAATTCTATGATAATAAGCCAATTTTTTACATCCCCTTGGATTTTTAATCCTTCCATATTACAAGTCAATCTTTACCCACCATTGGAAAAATTATATAAATAGTCCTCCCATCTCTCTCCAAAAACCCTTGCGTATTTAACACTACATCCATATGCCAATACAATGACTCGAGCTCGTTTAACACTATACTCGAATCATATAACACATTACTTCCAAAATCCAAATGACAACCTAACATTAGCACTCATTATTCATTGTGTGTCCCCGGGCCTAAGGAACACATCATAATAAAAATGTGAGTTTTCAACGTGTGCAAGCTCTATCTTATCCTTAGCAACAAAAATAAAATGCCTTTCATCTAGGCAGAAGGTGAACAAGGGAAAATATTAAAAAATTCCAACAACAGCAGACTCACCTGGCCATACAGACCCCAGCCGAAAGTAAGAAGCGCCCCAGCATCTACAAAAGGAATTTTAAAAAAATTGTTGCAAATTATGACTGTTCTTAATCATTTACTAAAGCATGCATCTCTTTCAACTACATTAAATGAATATTGACATTTGATAACTGATTACTATTCTCAAACTGAATTTAGCCTTTGTAGTATAACGCTCACACAATTTTTTAAACATTAGATATGCCTTTGCAAGACTACACGACAACAGTGAAATGCTGACCTGTTATCACAACACTATGCCGACCTCCGCAAGCAATTTCCATCACATAACTTCCAGGAACATTTGACCCTTGAGCTCCAGCACTACTTCCTTGATGAAAAGCTGATGACTTATCCTTCCCTGAAGCAGACTCAATACAAGGTATTAGGTGAGGGGATGATACCATCTTTACTCGAGAACCCAATCCTAGCTGTCCTTCACCTCCATAGCCCCAACCCCAGACCTGTCCCACATCTGAAAACTTCGGTAAAAATATGATGCATCAGGTGTCTTGCTTTACATCAAAAACCTTCCATATCTTCATACTTCATTGAACCTACAAAACTATATAATTAACCACGAGCCAACTATCCCTAGAATCTCAGAATCATTATAGCACACTCCTGAGTCCAGATATACACAAAGTGAATTACCTGACAGTGCCAAGGTATGCCGCCCACCAACTGCTACAGAGGTAATTTTCACTCCATGAGCAAGGGTCACAAGAGAAGGGGACACAGTAAAGAATTCATCTCCAGATGCTTGGCTGTCAGAATCCTGTCTAGAAAAAGAGATCTTCCTTCGCTTTACAACTTCATCTCCCACTTTCTTGTTGTCATGATGAGAATCTGATCCACTGCTTGTGTTTGAGCTTTGTGGGCTTCCTGTTTAATGTCTGAAATTCCATTAGCTCCCTGAAATGAAATCAGAAAACTCTCTTTTTATTAAATTATTTTTGTTGTATGCAAAAGTGATGATTAGCACCTTGTTCAGCTATTGATGAACTTTGTTTCCCAGCAACATCCTTTTGGAGGCTTCCCACAGTGATGAAATCAGTAATAACTTTCCCAGAAGGCACACATTCTTTCCAGCCCCATGCATACACTTCACCTTCTTCTGTAAATGAAGCAGTATATTTCTTAGCAAAGGATTAGTGTTATATATTGGCCACTGCTTCAAAGTGTAACCTATAAGGTGATCCCAGTTGTTCATTAAAATGTTATAAATTCTAAGTTGACCATACATGAAACCAAGTCATAATAATTAAGTTTAAATATGTTCTTGATCCCTTTAAACATCATAAGCTTCCCATTTTGTTTCACATCTTTAAAAAGTTGTAATCCAGTCCTAAGTAGGTTTCTTTTTCTTTTCCCATGTAATACCTCTATTAGTCTTCCTTTTTACAACTTATGATATTTAGAAGGACCAAAAAGCAAGCAAAATCTGGCTTAAATAAGTTTTTAGTCTCTTATTACATGGCTGGCTAAGCATGGCCCATTTTCATTGTTGCCTAATACACAATTTTTGCAGCTAACTTAGAATGGACTTCTTTAATTAAAAATTTTAAATGGTAGCATTATAAGACCAATGTAGAAAAATCTAATTACACATTGAACTTTTCAAACATATCCCATCTAATGACATATTGAAGTTTTCAACCATATTCCATATACATCATTTGAGATATAGTGTTCCATATATATGCTTTACAAACTGTTATAACTTTGTTTTCATACCATACATCTGCGTCTGTAATTTTCATATATAAATTTCAGTTTCAGTTTCAGATCACATTGAAGGTAGGAAAATATCTTTCATCCTACATTAATTAGAATTGTTCGGTTCAACTAACAGTCATGCTTTAGGCCCTGTATTTTTGCTAATTATATAATTATACCAGTTAGATTTGTATAAAATGTTTAAAAACTATTTTTAATAATAATATAATTATAATATTATTTTTATTAGTTAAAGTAATTAAAAAGAGGCCACATATATTCTCACTTTCCTGATTTAATGCCTTATATTACTCCTTTACTATCTCTTATCTTTACTTCATATTAAACAACTACTGCTTAATTAATAACTATCATGAACTAGCTTCACTTTTTATTCCTCATTTTTCTATGCCTACAAATTCTCTTTCCCTATGCTCAATTCCAAGTAGTTTTAAAACTCCAACTCCAATAAGATATTTTTAAACTTTAAACATTCACTCACTTTTTATTTTATTATTATCCGCTTGCCTTCATTATGAATAACTCTCTCTCATCTACTCTGCTCTTGTTTCTTATTGTTAAGACACAAATCCATTTCTTTAAAAGTAATTTCAATCAATTGAAGCATTTACCCAAAGTAGCAGTATAAACAATCAACTTCAATAATCAAGTTATTTTGATTAGAAAGATTTAATTTGTAATTTTGTTTCTCAAATATTAAAAACTAAATTTTGAATAAAAAATTTCATAAAGTTTAATAAGAGGCTTCAGGCTGCCAAATGTGTTCAGCCCCCTTAATTAGTAGTAAGCCGTCGAACTGAATATGGAGAAACCAGATACTGAAGCGAAGGAATTGGGGGGAAAAGGTAGAAAAACGGAAATATTCTCCATTTCTCTCATCTTAAGTTTGGAGTTCCAAGTAACACTAATCAATCATGAAAAAATACTAGGTCTAGAACTAAAGAATTTCAAATATTCTATTTTTTTTTTCTTTGTGATTTCTCTCAAGTCACAACAACTTCAATATTATACTAGTGTATGCTATTGCTTTTACTATTTATTGAAATTCTGCTCATCTAATTTAAAAACCCCTTACAAAAATGTCCATTTCACTGTAATCAATTATCAATTAATCAATAATATTAATCTATATCAATATAATACACATAAGGATTTTCTGCGGCCAAAAAAACAAAAAGAGTTTACACATTTTTTGGTACACCCAAATCCAATAATAACTCTTTAATAAGTCTTTTATAAGTAAGCAACAACAACGTGTTTGGTTTAAGCTACATTAAGCTTAATCAATCTAATTAAAGAACTTGATCACAGAAGAATCACACTAGACAAAAACTCTTTTTTATTTTTAATATATTTATTAAATTCATAACCAAGCAAATTAAATCAACAAATTAATATCCAGTAAGCACCAACAGATTATGGCCCTGTTTGGATAATTTTTTCCATGTGCACTTACAAGAAAAAAAAGTAAGAAAAAATAAATAAATAAACTTCTTCCATAAGCTAAAATTAACTTATGCATAAGCTATTATGCAGATGCTCTCTCATATTAGCTTCTCCAAAAACAAATTTTTGACTTATGCATAAGTTAATATTAGCTTATAGGAGAAGTTTATTTGATTTTTCCTTTTTATTTTCTTCTTCCATAAATACTTATGAAAAAGTTTATCCATACAGTAAAACAAGGAAATCACACTGCATCATCTACACACAATCACCAAAGCAAGAATGGACTAGTAGCATTACCAGTGACTGAAGCACAGTGAGCCCAACCAGCAGCAGCTTTCACCACTGAAGCCTCAGTGGGAAGCTGAAAAGGCCCTGGTATCTCCTTCAGAAAGCACATGCATCCAGAACAAGTTGCAAAACCAATTACAACAACAAATTCACACCAAAACCAAGCCCTACATTATAACACTAACTGCATTACCCCATGCTTCCCCGATGTTAAGTAGCTCTGGCTTTCATCGTCCGCGGAGCCCCACGTTATGAGCTTCCCTTTCTCTGCAAAAATCGCAACAAACACAAGTCGGCGCAGAAATTAACCAAACTTTCACAAAAAAATTCACAAATAAAGCAAAATATAAAAACAAAAGGCAGTTCTGCAGATTTTAACAAATGAATCGGGATTAAGAAAAATAACAGTTCCAGGATCTGTTACTAACGATTTCAGATCCAGAATATCTTCGAAGTGGATTAACTTTTGGATATGAATTTAAGTCAAAATGGAGTCAACGGACTGAGAAATCAACCTGAGATGGCCATGGCGAATCCGCAACCGCCGCCGCACACGTCCTTCCAGGAATCTCTGGCGAGTGAAGGATTGGAGAGGCGTACCGGCGCCGGAGACAGTATCGGAGATTTCTCCGGCGAGGCTCCGGGAAGGTACCCCCAGATGTACACCGTTTTCTCCGCGCGCTCTTCCTCCGCCACCTTCGCATCTTCGTTTTCGTTCATGGCGAGGAAACTCCGATCTGAAAAACGACAAGACGAAGCTCCTAAACGCAGAGGGAATCCGCGCGTGCTCTTCTGAGAAGAAGAAGGACGAAACGACAACAACGCTGTGCTTGCTGAAGCGAAAACGAGAGGTTGAGAAAGAAAATAGAAAGGGTTTGACGAAAGCGAATCAATTACAAGGTTATAGCGAGAGCCACCTCGGATGCTGACGTGGAGATTGGGACACGTGGCTCGATCAGGACCGCACCCGCGGATTGCATGTTTGAAGGCACCGATGTGGGGTGGAAATTTCTGGAAAACGGTGGGGACATTGCGTCGTTCGAGGGACACGTGTTTGGTTGTGCCTAAGTATTTGTATTTTCAGGATTAAAATAATGATATTTTTTAGCATCCAGAAATGTAATTAATTAATGAGCTTAATGATACACTCGATTAATGATGCACATTTGGGAATGTTCCAGAAGTTATTTGAAATTTGAAAAAAGAAAAAAAGCTGGGAGGGTGGGCATCCTTTGCGATTAGGTTGGACCTAATGCACGGACAGGAAACGGCCACGTCTATACAACATGTGCCAAATCCTTTTTAATTTTTGTTAACCAGCACGATGCTTGCTGCCTGTCTTACTATTATGGATGGCAAAAAATACCCGTGTCTCCTGCGAGATAAAATCTGTCATAGGTAAAAAATGGGTATTTTAAATAGGTATCCGCAGATATTCTAAATGGGTATACTCACTATCTGTTTATTAACGAGACGGGTACGGATATCATGATACCCGTACCGGCAGATATTCGCTATCCGTAATTATATATTTACTTAAATACCCTTATATATTAATATAAATAAAATTACATAAATTTATTCAAAATTTTCAAAAAGATTGTTCATTACGTGAGAAATCTTATACAATTATATTACAAGAGAAAAAAAGCATAAATTTGTGAGCATTTAAACTATATTCTTTTTAGAAAAATTGTTAGAATAATTAAAATTTATGTTTAAAGTGATTATTTTAAATTATAACTCTTTAATTTATAAATTTAAATTTATAAATTCAAAGTGATATTTGCAACACATTATAATTGTCCACAACACATAAAATAAATTTGTTATTTTTTTTATTTTTTATTTTTTAAAAATACCCGCAGATATCCACGGATAGCCGCAGATATTAAAAATATCCGCGAGTATCCACTCAATGGATACCCACACGGGTAATGGGGCAGGTACGAGTATAAATTTTATTAGGCAGGGCAGGTAGCTACTACCAGTACCCGCCCCGCCCCGTTGACATCCCTACTTACTATTAAAAGCATATTTGTGACAGTTAATAATTTCTCATATCAACTTATTTTGAAAAAAGTTATTTGAGATATAATTAGTATGTTTGGGACAACTATTAAAACTTATTAAAAAGCTTTCTTTGTGAAAAATAAGCTATTTTTGGGTAATTAAAGATTTAGAGTTTGTGATTATTTTTCAACAGCTTTCTTTCTTTTCAAATACATTATTCTCAAATTACTCCCAAATCTCTTAACAGCTTTTATTCTTTAAGTTTCATGCATACCTTTTTTTGTAAAAGCTATTTTCTTTTGTTGTATCTAAACGAAATTAATTATCTTAAACTTACATTTCAGCAAATTTTCCCAAACAAAAATTGATTCTAATTATCATCGATTATAACAATAATCGATTATTCATATAATCAATTATTGAAATAATTTAATTTTTACAGCTATCTCAAACACACCCTAAATGTACAAAATTCATTAACTTACTAGTATTTTAGTATGCACAAAACTTAGATACAATATCTTAGATACTGATGGTGTTATTCTCTAATCAGATTTGGAGATTTATCTTGGTAATCTGCGTAATAAAAATACATATTAAAGTATTTCGTAAATTATCAAGGTGAATATCTAATTTTGATTGTGAACAATACTAATAGTATATAAGGTACTGTATCTAAGTTTTGTCTTTTTAGTATCTACTCCTTCCATCTCATTTTATATGACGTTTAAGATTTTAGCACAGGTATTAAGAATACAATTAATATTTTAAATTTCATAAAAAATGTTATGTAACTTCCTAACGTATCTTTTTTTTTTTTAATAAGAACTTCCTAATATATCCTTTATCTCTCTACTTAATTAGATTTTTTCTTATTTATTGTACAATAACAACTACTCCCACTCAATGTAATAATGGTTAAGGGTATAATAGAAAAAAAATAATATTTAATGCTTCATTGGATTTGTAAAACAACAATTAATTTAGGACAAATTTTTTTTGCTAAAATGTCATATAAAATGACACAAAAGGAGTATTATATAGGATAAATATTTATTTTTATATAATTAAAATTAAAATTTATAGTAAATAAGTATTTTTAATATATAAATTATATTATAACAAAATTAAATTTATAACAAATAAATATTTTTAAATATATAAATTATATTTTAAATTTATAATAAATAATTTGAGTTATGATATAAGGTTATTTTAATGACGAAGAATCAATTTACATGAGTATAACTTACATTAATTATTATATCATTCAATAATTTTTAAGTAGATATTTAAAAAAAAAAAAACCATCATTGGATTGAAATTTTTTTTACATAGATCATATTTACAAAATTTTATACTAATCCAAAATCATTCGATACAACATTCATATACATCAAGAGTTTAATTGCTATGCACTATCAATGTAAAAACTTTTACACTGTCAACTAATCGAAAACAACTTTAGTGTAACTTTTAGGACGGTTATTATCAAAGTCAACAAATTTACTATACATGATAGATTGTGATTGGATGACGGTGTAAAACAGCTTTGCACTATTAGTACATAGCCTATTTTCTCATACATCAAAATCAATGTAATATATACGTTTAAAATATACAAAAATGTGAATCATTTTTTTTGTGTTGGGTCAAAAATAAGACAAAATAAACAACAAAAGAAAGATATTACAAGCGTAAATACGTAACATCCATAACATCCACACATAAGATAACAGACTCCTTGCGGTGGCATAAGAATGATGCGCAGATGTTCATCTTAAAAAGCACCTAACTTGGCCATGAAGTCAACAGCATTATTACCTTCTCCTAGAAGCGAGTCAAATGATCATTCCAATCTTATGCCATGGAATCTCTTATGCTTTGAACGATGGAAGCATGTACATGATAACTTTAGTGTTGGAACCAAAGATGTATGAAGCATCTAATATCTAAAAATTTTGATGAAATAAAAATTATTCAAATATATGAACATTGAGTCTCTACATCTAACAAATGCATTTTATGTGCAAATGTATGTTATATAGACATAAATATTCTTCTTGGACTTGTTTCTTCGCATAAAATCAACTCTTTTGTAAGTCCAAAGTCTTTTTGAACAAACACATCTTGTGTCCATCATTTTTGAATGAAAGAGTCCAATAGCAAACATGCGTCTAACATATGCTTAAAACATAAGTGTCCAATCCTTCCTCTGGACGATATGTGTTTTTAAAGGAAGTGTTCTCTAGACGATTCAATCTTTTTGCAAAGCCTAATTGGACTTTTTTTTCTTTATTGGAATTTATTTAGAGAATTGATTCAAGTATTTAAAAATGCTTAAGTAACTTAAACTTGATTTCATGTTATAAAGCGAAAGCATTTATTGACAAGAGACAAAGTATATATTTTATAGTACGTCTTGAGCTTATCAAAAAGTAGGTCAACTTATCTTTTCTCTAATATTTTAACAACGTTGTATAACAAAGGAGAAAAGTAAAATGGAACTTTCTCAAGACAATAGAAGCAACAGTACACCTTTTAGGTAGTGTGCTCTAGTCTACAATTTATTTATTTTTTGAAAAAGATGTACCCACCCCATACAAGACATGAAGAAACAACAATTTCATTCAATGCAAATTAGAATAGGAAAATTAATCATCTCTCAATGGATATCTTTCTCAAGTATATTTAAAGAAGACTTCAAGAATGAAGGAGCACAAATCCAACAAAGCATTCTGCATATTCATAGCCTTCTTTGGTTGAGCTCACAATTTTCATAACACTCTTTACAAAGAGATTACAAATGCTTGTCATTTTTATATCCTCGCCTAAGTAAGTTACCTTAGAAACCCTTATTTGAATGGAGAAAGCTTAAAAAGGCTTAGTGTTAAAGAATATTTGTTGTGTTTAACCTGGTTGTGAAAGGTGTTTGTAGCCTGAAGAGATAAGATAAGAATAGTTGTGTAAGCACTTTGTTTTAGTAGAAAAATCCTTTTAGTGAAAGGATTGGACATAGCTCTTAAGTTTAAGAGTGAATCAAGATAAAATCTCTTGTGTTGATATCCATTCCTTATCCTTCTAAGTCTTTAAACTTGCATACATCTATTAAAATATCTCTATGTACTTGAAACTTTTTTTGAAAGAGCTTCTGCATTTATTTTCTTTCATTAATTAAAGTCTTGTGAAAAGTTTCAAAAGTTATTATAACACAATTCAACTCACCTTTTAGTGGAAAAATCCTTCTAGTGAAAGGACTGGACATAGCTCTTAAGTTTCAAAAGTCTTTCTTTCATTAATTATTCCATCTTGTTTATTTTAGTTGATATCAGAGTTCGACCTCTAACAGTTAAGCATCCAATAGTGGAAGGGTCAAATGATCCTTTGTTTCTTGGAGTGGTTGGTTCCATGGTAGTGTCTGGTTCTCTCTTACTCACCTCATATAATACTACTATCATATTCACCCTCTCTTTGAAAAATAAGAGGCTCTGATACCATGACAGGTGGAGAGCCTTTATACCCTTAAAAACACAGCATAAGCCATCATTTTCTAAAGTCTTTCTCAAGCATTCCATAACTGCAAGACTCAATCTTATGATCAGCGCCAACCATATTCTTAAAGATAAAAAGATCGTAAATAAATTCATGGATCAGTTGTTAGAAGTTTTCTGACACACAGGATCCCTTAGAAGGGTAAGTGTAGAGCATACTTGCTTCTTAGGAGAAGAGATTATGATAGAAATATTATACTAGGTTTTTAGATAGAAGAGAGAAACTTAAAGAGATCTATGGTTATAAACACAAAGGGTTTATTTCAAGGGTTGATATTTGATGATTACAACTGAGGCGCCTCCCTCTATTTATAGAAGGAAGGGAAGGCTGGATAACTTGTAAACATCATAGCTTACATCACCTATGCCATGATTGTCTGTTATTATTACAAAAGCATATTCTTATCTAATAAGATAAGATTGCTTAATACAACAAGCTATAGTAATACTATTTACAAGCACGCGGGATTTACTTTTCAAACACACTTACTATAAAGAATAGATACTAAAGAAACTTTATTTTCCTGTCAAAGGTAAGACGTAAAAGTCTTAAAGGAGTCTTGACTTAGCATGCTCTGGTAGTCCCGTGATTTCTGGCTAGCTGTTAGGTTGAGCTGTTGCCATTCTTCAAATGTGACACTACCATGCAAAATGTACTACCATGGACGGTCATTTTGAGCTTGCTTTTCCTTTTCATGCATTATTCCATCCATAATCTTTGCATTTGGATCCTAAGAATCTTCAAAGTACGGAGGAGGTTCCTCTTTTACAGGTGTCATTTCTGTGTCTACTATTGGATTTGTAGTATTTGGCTAATAGGATGAACTTGGCTAGAATGGGTCATTTGGAGGAATAGTGTATCCATTGATTTCTTGCAGGTGTTGAGTCAATTGGATCTTGTAGCTTAAATCCATGGGATATATATCAAAGGTATCCCAAATATAAGCTTCATTTATAGACCATTTGGTTTCATTGGAATGCTGGAAATAAGGACGATGGATGATGGCAATGGTTGTCATTTTCCTTATCACATCATTTGATTTGCCTCTGAATTCTGCAAACTCAAGAATTTTTCTTAACTCAATTCTCCACCAGTTTAATGGAGAAAACCATTCCAATAAAGTCCACAAATAGTAATCTTGTTTCTCTGGATCAGTGAGAATGTTGTAAATGGTTAAAACTTTCAATGCAATGGGAATTGAATGATGAACAGTAATACACCACATAATCCTGGTACACAGAACAGCTCATTGATTCCTAAATAAGGAGTATCAAGATTGAAAACACCTGGTGTAACATATTTGTCCGTCATTGTCTTATGAAGATAGTAAAAATAGTGGGTTCTGGCAAATTTGTGAATTTCCTCAAGAGAAGAGGATTCATCTAATCCTGGAGGGAGAATTCTAACAGTTTTGGCTTTGTTGGGTAAAGGTTTGGCCATAAGAATAAGTGGGGAGCTGTTTAGGCTGGTAATGGCTTAAACAAGTTTTGAAAGTCTTGAGAGAAAATCAGGGATAATGTTATGGTTTCCTTTGATGTGCTTGACGGTGAAGTCATATTGTAACACTCCAAATTTCAGGTACTAGAAATAAACCACGAGGTAGCTTTTAGTAAAACCTTTCCCATGTGTTATTACACAAAAGATGTCTTAAGAGTTATTGTTGTTATATTTCTTATTATTATTATTCCTATTATTATTAATATTATATTTATTGTTATTGTCGCTATTATTATTATTATTATTATTATTATTATTATTAATTCTGTGTTATTATATTATTATTATTGTTATTATTATCGACACCTTAGTATTAAAAATTAGTAAGAATGTTATCATAGAATCGAAAAGAGCATTTAGGGCCCAATAAAGGACTAAAGCCTATTAAGCTACATACCCACTCACATTTTATAAGAAAGGGAATAGAGAAGGAGAATTAAGTTTAGTCGTCACAAAATAGAAAAAGAAAAAAGTTAGAGAGGATAAGGAGAAAAGGAAGAAGAAGAAGAAGAGGAAGAGAAAGAGAAGGAATAGAAGCCGGAGAATCCAAGTCCTAGAGCTCAGCTTTACATGTTCCTAAAGGTGAGTGTTATCTCCCATGTCCTTTCTTGTCCCTTATGTTGTTGTTGTTAATTTATTTACCTTTTTTCCCTTCCTATGCCTAAGTTTAGGGATTTGATGGGTTTTGAGGGAATTATGACGAAATAAGAAATTTATATATTAGATAGCCGTTGGGAAACTTTTTTTCAAAAATTGAATTTCGCGCTTGGACCTACTGGGCTGGGTGCAACATCCGCTGGGCGGGTTAGGTCCTGACGCGGACCCGCTGGGCAGGTTGGGTTTCGGCACAGACCCACTGGGCAGATTCATTGGACTGCTAGGCGGGACTCTTGTCTTGTTGGGGGAATATGATCTTGGTTGTTCCATTTTTTGTACCTATGAACTCTTTTTTGCAATTGTTAATTCATTATTGCTTCTTTTCTTATGTCTCGTTAATTTTGTACTTATGATTGTTATTTACCTTGAAAAAACTAAGTGTAATATAAACTTATGTCAATGTTTCATGATAAAAGCTTATGAAAAGTTGTAAGCATTATATGTGACCATGCATCATAACATTTGAGTTATATGATGAGGAAAGTATGTAGGAATCTGGCTGGTGGAGGCCGGGATAGGTTGTCTAACCCTAGCCTTGGGGGTTATCCGGTTGGGAAAACTCTAATGGTCCATGCTGATCCCATGGAGCCAGGGCATACTGGCAAAACTGGGTAACCCTGATTAGTCATCGGGGGATATCATGCTAGTTGAAGGTACGAAAGCCGAAGACATCGGTATCGATGACGCTTCTTATGGCCATACATTTACTCCTAGTCTATTTTTCGAAAAGTTTAAGTTGGTACCACATGTGCATAAGTAGTGATTTAGGAACATAACATACATATGTATCATATTGTAGTGTGATACTTTGAAGGGTGCTCCGTTGTAACCATGTGAAATCTATGTGACCTTATTCATAAGCAATTGATGTAATGTGTACACATGTAAAAATGTAATTGTGTATTATGATAAAGTGTTAAGATTATGTATATGTGCTCATGTTATGCATGTATGTTATGTTTGTTTGATGAAACAAAATGATGCGTATGTCTAGTTACTAGGCAAAAGATGTGAAATAAATATATGCTTGTACTTAGAATTGTGTTTGCTATTTTAAGGATAAGTGAGAGACTAGGCCCTAGGATAGTGTTATGAGGGTTCTAGTTGGATAATAACAGTTGTGAGAATGAGAAAGGAGTTAACAGAAAGCATCTATTGAAAGGTGTAAACCTAACCGTAGGTATAGAGAATTATGATAGGCCTAGTAGGGCTAAAGCCATGAGAGATAAGTGATGAAGGTTGTCCAAGTAGAAGAGTCTAACCTAACTGTAGAGTCCTTAGAGCACTCACTAAGACATTATGTCTCACTCCTTTAAGTTTCTTCTTTTTCAGGATACAGGTGAAAACATGTACAGATGGAGCTTGGAGTCACGTGCAAGAAGATGTAGTCTAGTTTATATTGTTTTCTTGTATTCTTCTTTATGTTTTGTACCACACCTTCGGGTGATACATGAGGTGTATTAGGCATATATGATATTTTATAGTATTATTTTTATATGAATATAATTACATTTATGAGTCACTTCAACATGTAGTTTATATATTTTTAAGTCTTTCTTTTTTGTTCTTAGAAATTTAGGCTTAGTTACGGTAATACCCCTTAGGGTGTTACACATATCTTGAAAACCAATCTTTCAATCTCAATATTTGACGGTCAGGTGGCATCTTGTTTTTGTATTTAAGGATTTTTGGAAATTAGGAATTATCCATCTGAACTTCAAAATTGTATCCTTGAACATGGAAATCAAATTTCTTGATTCCATTTTTGGCAGCTAATGCTTCCTTGAATGTGGTGTGATAGTGCTTTTCAACTTATTTGAATTTTTTGTTGGCATGACCGCAATAACACCTTTTACGATCAATTTCTTTGATAGGCACTGCACTCCATAAATGATCACTTGCATCTATTTGTAAAATTCTTTTCCTTGTGCCAAGGATTTTTAAGGCAGGAGGATTTGAGATATCCTTTTTAATTCTTGGACTGCCTTTGTTTGTTCTGGTTCCCAAGGTGAAGGATTTTTCTTCAGCAATCTAGAGAGTTAGCTGGTGTATTTTGTAGCTTGTGGTATGAAATCGTGGATATAGTTGAGGATTTCAAGAAATTGTCGGATTTGTTTAATAATCAAATTTTCATCTGGAAAGTTGAGCAATTCTTCAGCTATGTGAGGCTGAGGTTGGTAAGACCCTTGACTAAAATGCATCCTAAGAAAATCAATTTCTGCTTGGGCTAAATGTATCTTTTTTTCAAAAAGCATCATTCCATGTTCTTGTGCCAATATGAAAAACTTGTTTAGAAGTTCTTTATAAGAGATGTGATCTTTGGAAAATAACAATATATCATCTATATAGATGAGTATACTATCAAGGATTGGTTCAAAGATATGGGTCATGGCTTTTTGGAATAATGATGGAGCAACTTTGAGACCAAAAGGAAGGACTTTCCATTGGTACTGGGCATTGGGAATACTGAAAGCTATTTTATATTGATCAACAGAATCAATACCTATTTGCCAAAATCCTGATTTCAAGTCAAATTTTGAGAAGATATGAGCATTCCTCATTAGAACAGGAAGGGATAAGGCTTTTGGTATGGGAAACTTATCATTTTTAAGGAAATGATTGAGAAGTTGATAATTTATCACCATTCTCTTTTTACCTCTGAGTTTTTTAGATCTTTTTTCCACATAAAATGCTTGACAAGCCCAATCTAACTTGGTTGGTTCTTCTATGAGTCCTTATCTCAAGAGTTCATTACATTCTTGCCTGGCTAGCAATAGATCTGAAGGATTCATTCCTAGATGAGTAACCTTTGTAAGGTTGATGTCTTCATTCATCTTAAATGGGAGTTGGATGAAAAACTTCTTATTTTTCCACAAAGGATGTGGATGAGAAAAATCTTCATGACTATTAGCACAAAGTGTGCTGAGCTTTTTCTTAATTTCTTCATATTCAAGAGGTACTTTTGAGAGAGAAAATAACCTTAGTGTCTCTGAATAAAGTTGAAATTCTCTTTTGAACTTGATTCCTTTGGGAAGGATTTGGAGTTTGTCTGCCACTGAGTAAATATCCATGCCAATAAGGATGTCTTTGTTAGGCAATTTGCTTCCAATTATTCTAGTATAGACAACACAATCTAGAAAGAATTTGATTCCAATAGGAAGCTTTTTGACTAGCTTAGTTTTAAATATTTTTCCATCTGCTGCAACAAAGTAAGCAACTTCTTTTTTCCATGAATGGACAAGTAAAATGCTACGATCCATCATACTTTTTTGAGCACTAGTATCCATATAAGCAATTACTTTGATGGACTTTTCATACTTGGATGGTAGTATATAGATGTCAACACAAGGTTGTGGGACAACAGAATTGATGTTTTGAGCTTCCAATAATGAAAATATTGGAATTAAGGTTGGTTCTGTATCATCAGCTTCACTAGATGAATCTTGAAGTGCAAAAGCTGTATTTTCATCTCTAGAACTTTGTTTTGAACAAAGAGATTCAACATCATCTTCATTACTCAGATTCAGAGTATTAATCACCTTGACAGTTTTGTCATACTTGTTTGGACAGTTCTTGGCATAATGGCCTTTCTTTTTGCAAATGAAGCATCTCTGTCCTTTCTTCTTTCCTCTATATTTCTTCTTTTTTAAGAACCTGAAAATCTTCTTCTTTCCTTTTTTGTTGAATTTTTGGCCCTTTTTCTTTTTGGAGGAATAAACACAGTCTTTTTCTTTACATTTAATTTCCAGATTAGGTTTTTTGCATGCTTTAGAATATTTGGCTTTTTGATTGATGATGACTGTCATGAATTTATTCTATCTGCATAGCTTGTCAACAACTTCTTGCGTCATTTGATGAATCTATCCTAGCGTGAGAGTTGTGAAATCTTTATTGATTGCCTGTGCCGCTCTATGGAGCTCAGGTTGAATTTCTTTAGCAACGAAGCAACATATGTGTTCTTAAGGCTAGGATCATTGTATCCATTTAAAAGATAAAATCTCTGAGTCATTCTTTGGAAATGTGTATCTAGATCTTTTATCTTAAGAGAACAACATTTCATCTCAAAGAATTCTTCTCTAAACTTTCTGTCAATCTTATCAAATTCTCAAATAAATTCTTGGTGCATAACTCCAAGCACTTCAGCAATTGTACTTAATTGGTGAATTTGATCTTGTTTAACAGTACCCAGGTTGTTGTACCATTCCTTAAGAGTGCTAGCCATTTTACAACAGAATTTTTCAATGATCTTATACGAGTTAGCATCATTCTACATCATTCTTGTATCAATCCAGGCACCAAATTCAAGAAGTCTTTTCCTCCATTTGCTGGGAGGAATATCATCAACAGTGAACCAAGGTCCACCTAAAGGTCATTTATTTTGATTTAGTCTTGAAATGACTTTTGGTTCTGAGTCAAGAGAATCATAGAAAGTCTCATTTTCAACTCCAATAGTGTTAGCCATCATCATGCCAATAATGTCAACATAATGATTATCATCAGAAGATTCTAATTTGGAATCACTCTGCTCTGATTGTAGCTCAGAAGTTTGTGGGAATTGAGATTCATCACTGGTTGAGTCAGATTCTATTTCAACAAATTATGAGGTAATTTTGGTTAAGGCTAACTAGTATTTTATCTCCTTGTTGTCTAGAGATAATCTTTGGGTTTTGTTTTTGGTTTTTTCAGAGGCATCTGAACCAGAAGAGGTAACATTCATTTTGGCTCTAGGAGATTTTGGTCTAGAGGTGGAAGGATTATCAGTCTTGAATTTTTGTCTGAAAGTTGTAGGAAAAGTTCTTGGTGGTAAGGTAAGATTGGTAAAATATGAAGGTGATTTTTGGAAAGGAGTTTGGTATGTCGAGAAAATAGGAGGATTCAGGAATGGAAATTCTTCAATTCCTCTTGCCAATTAAGCCTTCATTTGAGACTTAATATAATTATCCAGATCTTGGATCAGGGCTTTCAAATTCCTGATTTCCCTTTCTTTTGCATTTGACTCGTCTCAAAACTTCATATTTTTGAACTCATCCTCAAGATGGCAAATATCATCCTGGAGTCTTTTGTAGTACTTTCTCATCTTTTTTGACAGATAATTAGGGATTCATGTAATTGAAAGGACACCTTTGATTATACACAGATTTTTGTGCAATTGAAAGGATGTCATTTTTCCTCTTCTCCTTCTTCAGTTTTCATTATTCTCCTGCATTTCTTTTCCTTTATTCTTCAATGGTGATGACTATGGAAGGCTAAATGCTTAATCGATTCAAGGGATTCAATGAACGTGGTTAGGGTTTTGAGTTCCTATTTCTAATTTTGATTTTCATATGCATGTCTTCCTCTTCTTCCCTCTTCAATTACAATTTTCGTCGTTTCACGATTGTGAATTACATTTTTTGTTTAGAAGTGAAGTGGAATTAGATTAAGGTTGATTAATTTGAAATCTAATTGAGGTCAGGTAATCAATTGATAACCTAAGTCAAATTGTGCATAAATTAACATTAATTTGAGATTGCAATTGTGATATCAATTTTGCTAATTATATTCTAGGTGATTATCTAATGAAATTCAAATTGACAAACATGCATGTAAAATTCATACATCCTTTCAAACTATTTTAAATATAACCATAGGATTTTGAATACCTTGAATTGATGTTTTTATAAATTTGATTTTTGTTCAACATTTTCTATTTTGCTTACAATTCAAAACCCTTTTTTCTTAACTCCCCTAATAAAATCAAAATCGATAGGTTTGTGTCTTTGTGAAGTATGACCTAGGTTGTTCTTTATACCACAAGTTTGAAGGAAATCTAGCATTTTTGGTAGTATCGACACTGCTATCACACAGTCAACCCAATTATTCTTTCACCTGCTTTTCTAGGCTTAAACCTATAGCACAATAGCTATAATAGCCTACAATTGACTTAGTTGTGCTCACAGACTCACTCTAGAAGTACTAGTCCCTTGACTGATCTTCTGACTTTCCTTTCTTACTTTTCCATTAATGATACAAGGAGGTTTATAGACACTTTTTTAGATATTACAAATATTAGACTTGATACGAGGATGTTTGGTTAAGGTAACTCTTTTGAAAAGATACATTTTTCTCTTTAGAACCATATATTTTGAATTTTGATAGCTAGACTTGTTATTTCCCTCCCTTTGAATGAGTGCTTTGAATTTAGGTCTATTTATAAGCATTATGGCTTCAAACTAGTTGTTTATAGATGTTAAAGACTTAGTCAAATAGTCTTCAGAAGCTATATGAGCTATCCTTTCTATGCAGATGTGTTTGAATGTTATTTTTGTCTATTCTACTACTTTTGGAATCTTTTCTCTAAAATTATCTTCCATCTTTTTTTCAAAATTCTCAGCTTTAATTTTGAATTTGAACTTTGACAACTATTATGAGTTGGGTTTCTTGTGGCATATTTTCTAACAACTTTTGAAATCTGTTAGGAATTGTGCTTTTGAAGTTTGTTCTTCTACAGGGTGCTTCTTATAATGCTTCTGAATACTACAGTGCTTGTGCATTAGTCATTTTATCTTTTGGTTGCTTTGTTTGCATCAATGCTTAATAGTTTAGGATAGGTTACTACTCTTGAACACTTAACAGTTCAGTTTTGAGCATGCTGCTATTGATATTGTAGCTACTGAACAATGCAGGTGTCAATATCCCATTCCTTGTTCAATTTAACATCTTTTGATAAATATTTTGATCATGTGTAGCTTTTGATCTTGCTACCCCCCTTACGCCAAAAGAGTAGTAAGAAAGCAGAGGTTAGAGAGTGCTTTTTGGAAAAAGTGTTATATAATAAAACACGAAAACTTACACAATGCTCATTTAAATAAGCATTGTCTAAGTTAGACAAATAGACAACACTTATTTATACAAGCGTTTTATTATAAAATGGCTACACATAAGCAAACCGCTTGTGTAAATGAGTGTTCTCTATGTTTCCAACTTAGAGAGCCTTTATTTAAAAAACGATCTATAAACCTAAATTAAAAAAAAATAGATGTTAATAAAAAATTATTTCTTCCCTCACAACTCCTTTGCTCAATGTTGCACCTACTTTGTATATACCGTCATTCTTAGGTGCACCTTTTTCGAACCCTTGTTCTCAACCCACGCCTACTTTGACACCTTGCTCTCAATGCACACCTCGTTCTTATTGCCATTGGCTATGGAGTACCGCGTGTTCTGCCCTACCACCACGAAGGAGAATCACTATGTACGACACCAAGGCCTTCACTTGCAACCAGCACCGCAATCGCCCTCCACAGTCGTGGCGTGCCAAAACATTCGTGTATTCTTCTCCCTTTCTCTCCATCCTCAAAAACCTCACGTGCCTTTGTCCTAGAAAGGTAACTCATTCCCTTGCCATTATTGACAACTTCAACACTTTGTTTCTTATCCAAAACCTAAACTATTTTTTCAATTAAAGAAATTTTTTGCCGACTTTTTACACAAGGTATATTTCAAAGACATGCTAAGGTTAGGGATTTCAACTTTTTACTTCATTCTCAGGTTCAACCTTATAGTGTTCGAAAACAAAGTGTTGTGATTTCAATTTTAGAATGACTTACAAATTTTCTTTAAGGAAGAGCCTAACCCTAACATATCATTTTATTGAAGTTGTGGTTTCTAAAGGGCCTCCCTTCATGAGTGGACTTGCAGTTATGGCTGCTTTAGAC
Source organism: Spatholobus suberectus (assembly GCA_004329165.1). NCBI lineage: Eukaryota > Viridiplantae > Streptophyta > Magnoliopsida > Fabales > Fabaceae > Spatholobus > Spatholobus suberectus. The sequence continues at coordinate 30,903,268 of CM014731.1, forward strand.
AAGTCGTTCATGTTCCATACAATAGTACCGAACACAAGTCAAAGTGGGAAGAAAAGGTATGGCATGACTTAATGCACTAGAGATATCAACAACATGGACTGTAGAAGGTGCTTGGATGCTCAATTGGTCAATTTCAAAATTGTTATAGGAAACAAAAAAAGATGGGAAATTTATGGATCTAATTGTTTCATGTGGTACAATGACTATCATTTTTATTCTAATGGCTCTACTCTTCTAAATGGTAAGTCCTTTGATAATTGGTTAATTCTTTTGCAATTGAAGTTATTGCCCAACTATAACCCTTTTTATCTTTCTAATTTGAAATTAAAACATAGTGGTATGGGTAGACTTAGTGTCCTTTTCATATCTAATAAGGTAATGGTGGTGGCACAGTGATCTAATGGGGGGCTTGGGCCTTTAGGCCACCAAGCCCCCCTACCCCTATAAAAAAAAGGTTTCCATCCTTATTTTTTCTGCCTCATTTTTTTCTCTTCCTTTCCTTTTGCTTTTTGCCTTTCTCTAATCCGAAAAACTCCTCTGCCATAGTCTTTGCCATTCGTCCCCCTTTTTTCCTTCCCAATGCCTCTTTAGCTATGCCTTTTTCTTTCTCCATTTTCTTCTTCCTCAAACTTTTGTTTCTTCTGCGCGATCGGTTGGGCTTCAGGGCATATCGCTAGCTTGTGACAATGAAACCCCAGATCTATTATGGGCATGTCAACCACTATCTAGACAAATAAGTCCGAATTAGCACCTACGACTCTAGTAATTTCACCAAGTACGCCTTTAGAGAGATTAAGTCCAAGATAGGTGCACTGGCTAGGGTGTGCCCCAAGTTAAAACTTTTGCAAGTAGTTAGTGGGTTTGACCCTTTGTTCCTTCGTCCTCGGATCGAGCTCGACCGATTCACTCCAGCAGTAGGGATGGAGGGAAGACACCGAGAGAGACTACTCAGTTTCAACTCTTTTCTTTCTATCTTCAAGCTTTCAGCATAGCATTCTTAAGTGATTTTTTGATCCGCCCTCACTGTTATGATTTGACCTATTAATGAGGGGAACTTCATCGTCAGGTGTAAAGTGGAAACTACAGCTCCCAATTCATTCAGGGTCGGCCGACCTATTAGGATGTTGTATAAGGTGTTTGCGTTTACCAACAAATACCTCACGGTGATGGTTCGAGAGGTCGTTTTGTCATTGAAGGTGGTGAGTAGGTCAATATAGCCTCCGGTGTCTACTTGTTCACCTACAAACCCGACTAATTACTCCAGGCATAGCTGTATCAAATTCTCTAGGATCTCCAACTTTCTGAACGTGTCCATGTATAGGATATCTACTAAACTCCCTTAGTCCACCAGGATTTTCCTGATCGAAAAGTTCGCCACCTCCACAATGATAACCACTTGATCATCTTGCTCAAGGTCTACCCCCTTGAAATCTACATCGCTAAAATTTATAAGGTATACTTAATCAAACATGCTTTTTTTAGATATGTTACTTCTAATTTATAATAAAAATATATTATATTAATAAAATATATTGAAGGACTAAGCAAGATTTAACGTAATAGTAAAGTCATGCAACCTTAAAATGCATATATAAAATGCTCATCATTATAATCATAAATAATTTTGAGAATCTATTCACAGGTTTGGATTACACGTGTCATTTACAGTGAGGTTAACACGTGTCGTTTATGGTGCTTCATAAATTTTAGGTTCAGTTACAGACCATAATTATAATTATCATAATTATTACATTAATGAGTTTTAAATAGCTATATTTAAATTTTGAATTTGAAAATTCTATTAAATACCTACCTTTTAAATAACTATTTTAATTTATTTAAAAATTCTATTAGACATTTGACTTAATTATTTGTTAATAACTAACAAGAATAATATATATAATTTTCTTAATTATTTTCGAAATCAAGGATAAACTAACTAGCATTTTGATTTTTTTAAAAATTATATACTTAATCAATAATTTTTTACTTACATTCACTCTAATTTTGTCCTAAATAGAAATTAATAAATAATTTTTACTCAATCAATAATTTTTTATTTATATTCTATTATTCATGACAACAATTTAATATAAGTTTCAAGGATAAATAAATAATTAAAAATTCATAAAAAATAAATCTATCTATTATATATTATAAAAAAAGGTTTTATTATGTAATCAAATGTCACATGGCATCATCATATTCATTTTTTCCTGCCTAAATTTCATGAATATTTTTTTGTTTTTTTAATTCATATAAACACATTCTTATTTTTAATTATAGTAAAATTATAGTAATTAAGGTAATTATAATAAGTATATATTCTGATTACATTAATCAATTGAATCATTAAATCTTAAATAAATTTTGATTTTATATAATATGATAATTAAATTATTAAATTTTATGGAATGTTTTTTCTATAATTATGGTAACTTTTTTTTTATTATCACGATTTTATAACAACTTATTATACATGTATATTATAATGATAATAAGTTATTATATTATCTTTGTAATGACCTGTTGTCGCTACATGACATTCTATAATAAATCACGAATTAATTCAATTTTAAGTAAAACTCTTGTTGATTCACTTATGAAAATACAAGTAAATTTTTCACATTTCATAAAACTAATTGACAACGACATTCATCTCTTGAAAATAATTATCTACATAAATAGCAACTATTGAAAGTCAAACATCACATATAAAGGTATATATATCAAAATATTAATATCATACTAATTAGCCATTACAACCCATATATCAAAAGATCAATTGTATCGCAAAAAGGTAAGATGTGTGTGTTAGCTAAAGTATACCCATCAGTAAGTACATATAACAAAAAGGAGAAAGGCACATATAACTAATCACTCATTCCTAAGAAGAACTAGGGTGGTACGAAGGAAGAAAAGAGTAGGACTCCTCGACGTCTAACAGGCTCCTCCTGGAATGAAGTCTCTCTACCTAGAAACGTTTCCTATACTTAACGGTGAAGAGTCTGATCTATTAGTGGCTCGCCATTTGCTCCCACGTATAATCACGATCATCATAGTTGATTACATATCAAAATAAATAGCACAAGGGTAAGCTCACAAAATAAGGATAATTTACACTTAATAATCCATGCATTAAAATATATTAACTTTCAATACAACAACAATAGGTAAAAGCAAATCATCATTAAATAACAATTATAATATGAAAACAATTATAATAATAATGACAGTCATGCTATGAATGCAGACACAACTCCATGGAGATTTTTCAACAATCGAGCGATCAGTACAGACTTGTTCCTTAACATGGTACAGTAACAACAAGGACGTCACAGATCCAAAAAGGTAGCATGTGCTATAACCTTTGGAGAATGTCGTTAATTCTAATCTACGAAAATGATGTGGTGGTTTTTCAGGATAGACATACATGGGTAGTGGCTTACCACGACACAAGATTTGTAATGACCTTGGTCTACAATGTGGGATTCACCCGTTTATCTATCCTCAAGGTCTATTGATAGCTACTCCACTGGCCTTTCCAGCACTAGGTTGAGCGCCCCACCAAACAACCCTAACTTACATGCTTGCTTGCAACACAGTTACAATTGTAAACTCATGCATGTATGCAAGTACATCTCATCAACAGTAATAATCAACATTATTTTTATATATAATTTATCCACTACTATACTACCAAGGTCCTACCAAGTAACCTTCATAGTCAACAAGCAGAGGTCCCACCAAGCAACCTCTGTCTTATAGGGATTCTACTGACAATCCCTACTAACAACATAATTCTATCTTTTGTACTTTAACGCTTTTCATCAACATTGGATAACGCATCTTATAAAATTTTATGAAATTGCTCAAATGAATTTCACTTGAATCTTTTAAGTAGTTTATTTAGCAATTTATTTATCCACTATCATTTTAAATTCAGAATATCCAATAAAAATTAAAAAGTGATGTCAAATTACTAAAATACTGTTACACTAAATTAATTAATTCAAATAAGTGAAAATTCACTAATAATTATAAACATGTCTATATTCTGTGATTTTTGTAAAAATTCAAATAAAATGTAATATTTTACTTCTGGAAATAAATCATATTGGAGTAAAAAGACCATTTGACCCCCTTTTAGCATTTTCTCATTAAAATGTCTATTATTAACCAATTCTTTGTCAAAATTGATAAAAATACTAAATAAATTTTAAAAACTTATTTTTCTGTAGAATTAACTTAAAAATAATATATTAATAATTACCAAATGTGAAATTATAAAATTTATCTCAAAATCATTTAAGAAAAGTATAGTGTTAAACTTGAAAATTTCTCTATTTCAAAATCAGACCTATGAGTAAATTTAGAACTTTAAATGATTTTTGTTCAAAACAAATCTTATACCCTATTAATGGTATAAGAGTCTGTTTTCTAGAACACTAAACCATGTCTTGAACAAAAATCTACAAAAACCACGATAATTGTTGAAGTGGACAGAGGTTAAACTCGAATCTCTAAAACACACTCAACTTTTAACTTAGATTTTTCTTTCAAAACAAAGTCAGTTCAAATGAATCTTATGTCCTTTTAATAGTTCCAAAAGTCTATTTTTCAAAAAGCTAAAGTACATTTTCTAATTTGTTTTGTACAAGGAGAAACAAGCAAATTACTACATGTTAAAACTGACCAACAGAACAGGGTCCCTGCACATAACCCAGTTTCAAATAAATTTTTAATATATCAAATGGTTGAATTAGAAAGCGTATGATCTATCACTGGAAAGCTATTTAAGTCTATTTTTAAACCATATAACATGTTTTTCCATATCATTTTTAGAAAAGCAGAAACGAAACAAACAATACACAAAGGTCATCAACGTGCACAGGACGCATTGCTCATTTTCAGATGCACATATTGTGGTCGTTTATTAATGTTTTTGCACACTTCTTGTGCCAAAATTGTAGCCCCGAATCTCTACTTTCCAACCCAACAAACATCACTCAATTTTATTGACTATAGAGAGAGAAATATCAAAAATACCAAGGTATGTGTAGACAAAAAACAACCAGACATCAATCACAACACATACACCTTTGCATATTTCAAGCAAATCACCAAACATAACCAACAACCATCACCAAAACAGATTTTCATTCAACCTTTAAGGCATTAAAATGAAAGAAAATAGCAAGCTCCCCTTACCTCAAACAGATGTTAAAAAAATGAGAGAGCTTTTGGAAAGTGGAAGGTGATGAACCTAATTCATTGGACAAGATCTTGAATAAATCACCATTAATTCAACAACAAACCATTTCCATGAACAAAATAAAAATAGAAATGGTTAGAGGAGAAGGAGAGGTTCCAATTTTCATAAGGAAAAAAAAAGAAAAGAAATATATTGAGAACAATGTACCAACACAAAGTATAGATCAAGCCAAGAAGAAGAAAATGATGGTATTGATTTTTATACACCTTGAGTTCGTGTTTATGGAGCTAGAAGAATATATTTGGAGGCAAAAGTTGAAGTAATATGAAGGAAAAAGGGTGTTGGAATTCTTTTACGGTGCATAAGGGATTGAAGAAGTGAGAAAAGTTAAGTATTTTGGTGTATTATATAATAGCATGGAAGCTTACTTGAATTAGCCAAGAAATAAAGTGGTAAAATGTGAAAGTGGCTCTTGAAATCAGACTTTGCAACCCTTGTTTAGCATAATTCAAGGGTCTTTGCCTTTGAATTTTGATCAGAATGTATGTAGGAGTTAATTGAAGTAGGTGTACTTGTAGCTTTAGGTCGGAAAAAAACAGTAAGGTAACAAAATGTTAATTAAGCTAAATCAATTGCTAATCACAAAATTAATGAACAAATTGCTCATTAATTTTGATTTATAATTTTTAAGGATAATTTAGAGAGTCGCAATGTATTTTTCTGACTCTCGAAAAGCTCTTAAATTCACATTCTTTGGAACCATATTAAAATATTACTATTTTAATTATCGGTGTCAAAATAAAATATAAATTTTATAGGGACCTAATTATAATTAGTAGAGACTAATTATAATTAAATCCTTAAATTTTCTTGACTGTTTGCTCACTTTTAAAGTGTATTCTTATACTGTCAGTATGTAACGCAGTCCTAATTTTAGTAGAATTTTCTTGTAAAACTTTAACAGAAAATTATACATATATTTATTAATTAAATTTTTTGTGAAATTTAATTTAATTATTTCTTGTAATTATTTTAAATGAATTTATTGATCATAGAAGAGAAAAATCGGTGTTACAACCTTAAATACTAACATAATGAATAATAATCAATTATATTATTGTTATCATCATCATCAACATCATCATCATCATCAATTATCAATTATAACTTATTATTATCATTATAAATAAATTTGAGAATCTATTCATAGGTTTGGATTACATGTGGTAAATCAAGAGTAACTTTCAAGGTTTTGATGACACGGTCATTTGCAGAGAGGTTCGGATAACACGTGTCGTTATATGATGCTTCATAAATATTTAGTTCAGTTACAAACCATGATTGTAATCATTATAATTATTACATTAATGAGTTTTAAATAGCTATATTTGAATTTTAAATTTGAAAATTCTGTTAAATACCTATGTTTTAAATAACTACTTTAATTATAATTAAAAAATTTATTGGACATTTGACTTAAATATTTGTTAATAACTAACAAGAATAATATATATAGTTTCATTAATTATTTTTGAAATTAAGGATAACCTAACAGTATTTTTGATTTTTAAAAAAATTATGTACTCAATCAATAATTTTTTGCTTACATTCGCCCTAATTTTGTCTTAAATAGAAATCAATAAATAATTTTTATTTAATCAATTTTTTTTACTTACATTCTATTATTTATGACAATAATTTAATATAAGTTTCAAGGACCAAAATAATTATAATTATCTATTTTAAGTATAATTTGGGAATATATTTGTGTATAAATTTTAAGTATAACTTTAAATTAATTTGTAAGTATAATTATTATAAATTAATTTTAGACATTAATTTTTTTAAAATTTTCCATAATTATATAACTGATATTTTTTATATTAATTAGTTTCCTTTTTGCAAGACCATTATTTGTAGGTAGTGTAAATGTTATAATTTAAGAAAGAAATCTCATATTATTTATAATGATTCTAAATTTTTGTAAATATATGAAGGTCCATAAAATTACAATTAAATTATTGTCATAAATACAATTCAATTTCAATTCTATTATGATTATCGATACATTTTTAAATTAAATTATATTAATTAGCATTGCTTTAGTTAATATTGGATACTTATAAGATGTCTAATTAATTTTAATTACATAAATAATTAATTTTTGGATAAATAAATAATTAAAAATTCATATAAAAAAATCTATCTATTATCTATTATATTTATATATTATAAAAGAAGATTTTGCTATGTAGGCAAATGCCACGTGGCATCACCATATTTATTCTTTTCCTACCTAAATTTCATCTATTTTTTGTTTTTCTTTTTAAATTCATATAAACACATTATTATATTTAATTATAGTTAAATTAGAGTAATTGAGGTAATTATGACAAGTTTATATTCTAATTACATTAATCAATTAAATCAGTAAATCTTAAATGATTTTTTATTTTATATAATATGATCATTAATTTATTAAATTTTATTATTTTTTTATAATTATGGTAACTTTTGTTCATTATCATGATTTTATAACAACTTACTATAAATATATATTATAATCATAATAAGTTATTATATTACGATGAATACTAACGTAATGAATAATAATTGATTATATTATTATTATTATTATTGTAACAACCCAACTGCCGCTACTGAACAACCCTACTAATCTTACTCTTACCATATAAAGATAAATAAAATCATATCATGCATATAATGGGACACATATACACCTTGAGAGACTTAACTATCTCTCCTATAACCACTGCACATATGTTTACAATTTCATCAAAGTCAATAGAACAAGGGGGTAGCACTAAGGCCAAATAAACAAAAAGAAACAAGATATACAAATACATCAACAAGGGGAGAGGGGTACAAAACATACTCCCTATGGCTGGTCATACTATACATCTCCATCCAAAGAGACAAAAGAACTGTTCAAAAGACAACCCTATCCAAAAACATCAACCCATAAAGGCCTTCTATCGTCTTCGCGCAGAGACCTCCACTATCAGTTGCGAATAACCGAATCCGCTAAAGCCTCGCCCTCTACTCCCATGCCTAATGATGTGATCATCATAGTCACACCAATACAACAACAAAAACAAGACATCCAACAACAACAAAACAAGACAAGGGTAAGCTTACTAAAACAATGATAAAGCATATTGTTAAAGGTAACCACCAAAAATTCTCATCATTCACACACATCAATATGACATACATTTCATATATTTAGAGTTCTCAACTCAGAATCCCATGATACAACAAATCCATTACAACTATATCAATGCATAATGACACGACTTTTAAGAGATTTAAAACATCTCTGGTGATCAGCTAAATCTCACCCCCTACCATGGCTTATCCAAACACCATTTAAGGATTGCCAACTCTGATATGCAAATAAGCTTAGTGGTTTGTCGAGATAAGTGTATATGGGTGGTGGCTTACCGCGTCTTAAGACCTGCACCACCTTGGCCTCCTGCGGAATCGCCTATCCATTCATCCTCAAAGGCCTATGGTCAGCTACCCCACGTCTCATCCAGCACTAGGTTGGAGGCTCGTCTGAGCTACAGCTCTGGTCAACCATCCAACTTTATGTGCCTACCCACACCACAACATGAGGTCTATTGTCAGCTTCCTCAGCCGCCAACTTATGCGTGAATGCATGTATCATAACCCCACATCTACTCAACCACAACAGTCAACATACACACACACACACAGACACACCGCTCATGGCATGAGGTCCATCATTAGCTACCTCGTGCAGCCCAACAACATCCACCAACACCATACAGGCTCAATCTGGCCCCAAATATAGTCAAGAGGTAAGACTCTATACAAGCAGCGCTTACCTTGTGAGAAGTCTCACCTAACACAAGCAGAGGCCCTATCTAAGCAACCTACACCCCCTATGAGATGTCTCACCTCAATAACACAACACAACTAGTGGAGGACTTGTCCAAGCAACCTTTCAGTCTACTCACATTTTCCAAATTTGATCAATCAACAAAACACCTCCTTCGCTCAACGACCCATATGCTCACTTAGCAAAGACCTTCCTTACAGAGGACTAACTTTCCCCTAGAAGGTTCTCGCTCAGGGACCATAAGTTTCGCTCAGGGAATCGGGGTCACTTGCTCAGCAACAACTGGAGTCGCTCAGCGGATTTGTCCTAGGAACTCCCTCTAAATCTCTAATAACAACAATTCGCTCGGCGAGTTAGATACTCGCTCAACGACTAGCCACTCTAGAGAGCATCCAGAAACTACACTCTTTCTTCGCTCAGCGAACACGACGTTTGTTCAGCGACACACTTACAACAGAGAGCAACAACTCTCCAGGATCCCAAATACACTCAATGAGCCCAGTACTCGCTCAACGGATTGCTACCAAGAATTTTGGACACTCACCACTCGCTCAGCGAATATCACATTCACTCAGTGAACCACTTTCTAGAAAATTTCCAGAATTCTCATGATCATTCGCTTAGCGAATTGACCATTGCTTAAAGAGTCTTCTCTTTCCTTCAGTCACTTCCTACAACTCAAGAACACTCGCTCAGCGACGCAACTAGTCACTTAGCGATCCCCAACACGAGAGCCTCACTCTGTTCCCTGGGGCATTCTTGCTCAGTGAGAGCTACAGTTGCTCAACGACCATCAGATGACAATAGCATAAACACTCTTCGAAAACCCCCAAAAATCCAAACTTTCCACTCACCCATACCCCAAATCAACTCCACAGAGGTCAAATATGACCTCACAACAGCCCACAACAACATATTCAATGCATTAAACAATCCATATAACATTTCAACATGAATCAACCACGAAATCAAGGAAAACCCATTTTCAACCATATGTCAACACAATTCAGCCAAATCAAACGTTTTCAGTCCAATCCACAACAACATAAACACACCACTACAACATTCATACAACAGGAATTCAACGAGTGTAAGCTTCCCTTACCTCTTAGAGGTCCAAAAATCTGAATTTGGGGAAGGAGAGAAAATGAAAATGTGAACTCTTGAGCCGAATCTCCAGAGAAACCAATGCTCCTCACCGAAAAGGAATGAAATAGGCTACAATTCTTGCTTCTCACTTAGTGGGTTTGAGAGAATTTAAGAGAATGAGAAATGAGAGAATAAGGGAATGAGATGGTGAAGTGGAAAATAACCTCCCCCCCTCTTATGTGTCTTAAAACTCCCCAGGGTTCTCACACTAGCTTTAGGCTCATTAAGGCCCATAGTTCATCTAAACACTCCCTACGACTCATAACTGGCTCAACATGGTTGTTTCCCTCAAAACTAAGATAACCACCAACAATATATCACTTGGCTCAAGTACATCTTTTTCAGGTTACCTAAATTCAAACAAGAACTCTAGGACAACAACACAAAACCATAATCACACCACAACTAGAGCTGTCAAATGGGCTGGGCTAGCCCGGCGGGCCAAGTGTCGAAAGCGGGCCAGCCCAAATTCTTAATGGGCTATATTTTTTGTGGCCTGGCCTAGCCCATCAGGCCTATTGGGCCTGGCAAAATGGCCCATGACTATTTTTTTCTTAGTTTTTTTGTATATTTTACAAAGAAAAAAAACAACAACAAAAATAGTACCGGGCCAAATGGGCCCGGTTTCATTCGGGCCAGTTTTTTGTAGCCTAGCCTGGCCCGGCAGGCCAATCGGGCTGGGCCATTTTGGCCCAATTTTTATTAGGCCAAACATTTAATGGCCCAGCTTGGCCTGGCCTGTCGGGCCATCGGGCCGGGCCAATTTTGCCAACTCTAACCACAACAACGATAAGAAATAATTACTTGTTTTATTTTGTTTCGAACACTAAGATCATATATTAATTTCACTTTTTAATTATTAAAACACTAAATCATATATTAGGAAAAACACAACGTTACAATTATTATTATCAATTATAACTTATTATTATATTAGTCACGTATACAAATATCACGTGACAACACCACATTGATTTTTTCCTACCAAAATAATACTAAAATCTTTTATTCTTTTTTTTTAATTCATAAAAGTACATAATTATAGTAATTAAGATAATTACAATGAGTATCTATTCTAATTTGAAATAGTTAAGGTAATTATTATCATCATATATATGTTTTAATTAAAATAGTTAAGATTATTTTAAATTAAGGTAATTATTATTATTATTATTATTATTATTATTATTATTATTATTATTATTATTATTATTATCATCATATTAGATAAACGAAGGTTTTGCCACATATGTAAATGCCACATGATAGCACCATATTGATTTTTTCCTACCAAAATATTACTAATTTTTTTATTCTATTTTTTAATTCATAAAAATACATAATTATGGTAATTAAGGCAATTATAGTGAGTATATATTATGATTTGAAATAATTAAGGTAATTATGATCATCATATATATCTTTTAATTAAAAATAGTTAAGATTATTTTAAGTTATGGTAATTAGATTATTTTAAATTAATTAGAATAATTATGACCAATATTTATTATTTTAAAATTTTCTCTATATATATTTTGAATTTTAAAATATTTGTATAGTATTATAGATTTTGTCAATAAATTATGTTAAAATAATACCAAAAAAATCACTTGATAATAATTAGTTACGAGAAAAGTACATTATAGACATAACACCCCAAATTTCAAGTACTATAAATAAACCACGAGGTAGCTCTTAGTAGAACCCTTCTCATATGTTATTAGACAAAAGATGTCTTAAGAGTTATTGTTATTATATTTCTTATTATTATTATTATTATTATTATTATTATTCTTATTATTATTATTATTATTATTATTGTGTTGTGTTGTTGTTATTATATTTATTGTTATTATTATTATTGTTGTTGTTATTATTATTCTTATTCTTATTATTCTTATTAATACCTTAGTATTATAAATTAATAGAAATATTATCATATAACCCAAAAGAGCATCTAGGACCCAATAGAGGATTAAAGCCCACTAAGCCACATACCCACCCACATGTTATAAGAAGGGAATAGAGAAGGAGAATTAGATTTAGTCATCACAAATAGAAGAAGAAAGAAGGTAGAGAGAATGAAAAGAAAAGAAAGAAGAAGAAGAGGAAAAGAAAGACGAGGAATAGAAACCGGAGAATTTAAGCCCTAGAACTCAGCTTTGTATGTCCATAAAGGTGAGTGCTCTCCCTCATGTCCTTCCTTGTTCTTGTTCATCTATTTATCTTTTCCCTCCTTATACCTAAATTTAGGGATTTGATGGGTTTTGAGGAGATTGTGAGGGAGTAAGGAAATTATAGATTAGATTGACCAATTATCAATGTAGAAGAGTGATTAAGAATCTAATTATTTATCTTGAAGCATTTAGAACCCAAAGACAATAGGAAAAATAAATTAAAATTAGTACCTCGGATCCGCCCGGCGGGATTAGATAGCCGCTGGGTGACTTTTCTTCAAAATTGGATTCTGCGTTTACGCTAGGCGCGCAGACCTGCTGGGTAGGGTGAAATACTCGCTGGGGGGGTTGGGTTCAGGCGCAGACCCGCTGGGCGGGTTCACTGGACCGTTGGGCAGATACGACTTTTGCTATTACGTTCCTTGTGTTTATGAACTCCTTTTGACAGTGTTTAACTCATTGTTATTTGTTTTTTTTATGTCTTGTTGAGTTTATATTGTATGGTTGTTATTTACCTTGAAAAAAATGAATGTGATATGAAATTGTGCGTATGATTCATGATAAAAGTCTATGAAACTTGTAAGCATTATATGTGACCATGCATCATAACATTTGAGTTATGTGATGAGGAAAGTATGTAGGAATCTGGCTGATGGAGGCCGTGATGGGTTGTTTAACCTTAGCCTTAAGGGTTATCCGGTTGGGAAAGCTCCAATGGTCCATACTGATCCCATGGAGTCGGAGCGTACTGGCAAAACTGGGTAACCTTGACTAGTCACCGGGGGATATCATGCTAGTTGAAGGTGCGAAAGTCGAAGGCATCGGTACCGATGACGCTTCTTATGGCTTGCATTTACTCATAGTCTACTTTCCGAAAAGTTTAGGCTGGTACCACATTTGCATGAGTAGTGGTTTAGAAACATAGCACGCATATGTATCTTGTTGTAGTGTGATATGTTAAAGTGTGCTATGTTGTAATTATGTGAATTCTATGTGACCTTGTTCATAAGCGAATGACGTAATGTGTACACGTGTAAAAATGTGATTGTGTATTGTGATAAATTGTCAAGATTATGTATATGTGCTCATGTTATGCATTTATGTCATGCTTGCTTGATGAAACAAAACGATGTGTAGGTCTAGTTACTAGGCAAAAGATGTGAAATAAATATATGCTTGTAATTAAAATTGTGTTTGCTACCTTAAGGATAAGTGAGAGGCTAGGCCTTAAGATAGTGTTGTAAGGGTCCTAGTTGGATAATAATAGTTATGAATGAGGTAGAGAAGGAGTGAATCCCACACAGCGTAATAGAAAGGTATAAGACAAATAAGAGAGAACAAAATGACGGTATTAAGGTGAGTGTTAAAGGAGAGTCAAAAGTATTTTAGAATGTCTGTGACCTTAGACTTGACCCATAGAGAACAACCTTAAATATTAAAAGAAAGAAAAGTAAAATCTAAACATGAAGGGTTTAAATACTAGAGAGCATTTTGGGTAAGAAAAAGTTCTTAGGTTAAGAATGAGATAGTAAACTAATATAACAGTCAGGAGAATGAGAGAGTAGTTAACACAAAAAGTATTGAGGATTAAAAATTGTAGATTAGACCGTAGGTATGGCAAATTATGAGAGACCTAGTGAATTTAAAGCCATAAAAGATAAATGATGAGGGTTATCCAAATAGAAGAGTCTAACTCACCCGTAGAGTCCTTAAAGTACTCACTGAGACATTATGTCTCATTCCTTTAAGTTTCCCCTTTTTCAGGATACAGGTGAAGACATGCGTAAATGGAGCTTGGAGTTACATGCAAGAAAACGTAGTCTAGTTTATATTATGTTTTTGTATTCTTCTTTATATTTTGTACGATACTTTCAGGTGATAAATGAGTTATATTTGGCATGTATGTTTTTTTTATTATATTGTTCGTATATAATATTTAATTATATTTATGAATAGTATTTGTATGTTGTTTCTACCTTTTTAAGTTTTTTTTTTTAAATCTAGACCTAGTTACGGTAATGCCCCTTAGGGTGTTACAATAGACAACCTGAAAAGAAATTTATCTGTGATCTAGACTATCTAAATTTTAAATATGATAATATATATATATATATATATATATATATATATATATATAGATAGGTATTTAGTCTATATATATGAGGTTCATTATACCATATTGATTTTTTTCCAATCAAAATATTATTGAATTTTTTTATGTTTTAATTATTCATAAAAGTACATAATTGTAGTAATTAAAGTAATTTCCACAAGTATATATTCTGATTTGAAATAATTAAGGTAATTATGATCATCATATATATGTTTTATTTAAAATAGTTAAGATTAATTTAAATTTAGATAATTAGATTATTTTAAACTAATTAAAATAATTATGACTAATATATATTATTTTAAAATTTCCTCTATATATATTTTGAATTTTACGATATTTGTATAGTATTACATATTTTGTCAATAAATTAAATTAAAATAATACAAAAAAATTTACTTGATAATAATTAGTTATGATAAAATTTTATTACAAACAACCTAGAAAAACTTTATCTGGGATCTAAAGTATCTAAATTTTGAATATTATTAAAATTGGTAATTTAAATTTCTTTAATTTATGAAAATGCATATTGTATATACATACATACATACATAATTATAATAATACATAACTATAATATAATTCATAAATTTTTTTAATTTATGAAAATACATATTGCATGTACATACATATAAACAATATAAAGTGATTACGAGTACGATTAATACATTGGAAATTATTTTTATTTTTATTTCATTTGGGTTCTTTATATGTTTATATATCAACAAATCAAAATTGAAGGCATCCCAGATGTCCATCTTTTTCATTTCCTTCCTTTTTCTTATCTATTTAGGGCAACATATTGTGACAATGAAAAGGGTCAGTTCTCAATCCATTGTGTTGGTATTATAAATTGATTTTTTATTCTTCTCCCAATCCATCTAATATATGAAATTCTTCCTTCTTTGTGTTTAGGGTATATTTTGGTGCATTTGGAAAAAGTAAGAAATTTGTTTATTTTATTATTCTTAAAATTTTTATCATTGTTTTTGTGTTTTGTTTTTAACTTTTGGGGTGATCTCCAGCTCTTTTTATTTATTCCATTCTTAAACCATTTTAAAATTTATGTTTTTTGGTTCCCAATTTATGTTTTTTATGAAATCTCCATTTTTTATATTCAAGACATATTTTGCTTACGAAGAATAAGGTAAGTATTGAATATATTTCATATTATTCTTCATTTTTTTTCTTATTTATGAAAATTTTCTTTTTTGTGTTTAGGGCATATTTTTTCGCCATTGAAAAAGGTAAGCAATTAGTCTATTTTATTGTCCTTGAAAATTTTATTTGGGTTTTTGCATTTTTCTTTTAAATTTTGGGGTGATCTTTCACTTTTTTTATCGCATTCTTAAATCATTTTAAAATTTATGTTTTTTTTTGTTTCCAATGTATGTTTTTTATAAAATTCTTCATTCTTTATATTCACGACATATTTTGCCCGCAAAGAATAAGGTAATCATTGAATTTATTTAATTGTTCTTCATTTCTTTTCTTATTTGTTATGAAATTCTTTCTTCTTTGTGTTTGTCGCAATCAGGGTCATGGCGGGACGACGAAAATATATTAAAAAACAGAGAAATCGCCACCATAGTTTATTAAGAAAAAATATGGAAAAAACCCAAAAGAAAGGTCCTGAACCAAAGATTGGATTCGGGAGTCAATTATGTTAGAATTTTCCTATAAATTCTTGTGGGCTGCAATTAATTTTGACTTTTTTGTTTTTCAAAAACGAGCTAATATTATGATCTATTTGATGATACTTAAGCCTACTAATAATGCGATTAATGTCTAATGGGCTTTGGACACTTAATATTGAACCATGTAGGAAATAGCGTAGGCCTAACCACTAGGCTCATGATGGGAGGTGTCTAAGGTTAATAAATAACGTGGCTAGATCCCCTTTGCTGTCACGACGATATTCAATTGCTCTCTAGGGTTGCCCCATTGAAAAACCTAGAATTTGGAGCATGTGATCAGGCAAAGGAAGGCTTGGCTTCTAGGTTTTGGGAACTCATGCAAAGAACAAGCAATTGAAATGATCCTTGATTATGTCTTCAACAAGTAAGTAAATTTTATAAATATTATCAGTGTTCTAAATTCATATAAAGTATGTGTCGTTCTTGGTGTTATTATTTCTTACATTTGGTATTAGAGCTATCTTTATATGATTTAGGACTTGATATTGATATAGCCATTTATTTAATAATTCTTCGAATCCAATTTTTGAATAATTTTTGTTTTCTATTATGTGTGAAAATTTCCAAAATTGGAACTCCAAACCATAAAGCTCTTATAGAACATGATCAATTATGTTATACCGATTAATGTTATATGTTTTTTTTTTGTTATTTCGTTTTCCCATTTCAATTTCTACTGGGTAAAGTTGTTTCGTTAATTGGTTGAGTCTACTATTATGTTGTTGCTGAAAATTTGGTTGCTACTGCCGTGTATTGGGTTAAATTTCAATTGATGATTTTTTTTTTAATTTTGATTTTACACTACTACTATGACGCTATTATTCGTGATTAACGTTGTGCAATCGGGGGGATTTTAATGGGTTGATTATGTCAATTGATTGGTTGCTTTTTTAATTTGTTATGTTATTTTTTTATAATTTATTATGTTGATTGGATTTTAATCTTTTAATTGCTATCAACGTCTTGAATAGCCTACCTGCTAATGCTATGCACCTTCTTTTAAATTACGTTATTGCTTTCGAAATTTGAATAGCATCTTGAATATATTATTTTGAATTTTATTTTCGTGATTGCTATTGCTACTGTTTCATGGTGATTTCAATTGAATTTCAATCAATTATCATTAATTGCTATAATAATTATTGATAGTTATAATAATTGTTGATTGTTTGCGCTACCATTATATAACGTTTCCTAGATTGCTTACGTTATTATAATGTGTAAATTTCATTTTTTTTTAATTTGAAATTGAAAATGAATTTCAATTATTATAATATGTTTTCAACCAGTAATTTCAATTTTGATTGAAGTTTCGCTACCTAGTTTTGCAATTGGAATTAATTGTAATTGATATGCTACATGAAATTGATTTTTATTATTTTTATGGTTATTGATTTCAATTTTAATTAGTGGGTAAATTGTTGTGCCATTAATTATTACATTCCCTATTTGCAATTCATGTACTGTGATTTTATTTGCTATTGTAATTGTTGCTAATTTTGTAATTACCATTTAATTGTTATATTTGTTATATACTAATATAATATTCTATTGGTACATTAATTGTTATCCTAAGTGACATAGTAGAGCACAACTACTAAGCCAATCAACTATATGTGCCAATATTTGGAATATGTACCCTTTTGGTATGCTTCAAGGTTGTTATTATTTATTTTATTTCCGCTGCCACAAATTTATTGTTAATATTTATTTAGATGGAATTTAAAATTAGAATGCCTTTTAAGACTGTTTAAATGCAAAACATCTTGGGAATACTATTGATAATTTATATATGACCGGTAAGGATGCTCTTTTAATAATGCATTTGCCTATGAACTGGATCATGATTTTGGACAAGAGAAAGCTTATTCTTGTGCAAGAATTTTTATGAGTTGCTATAAGTCGTTATTGCCAAAGTGAGACCACTTATATTGGTTCTTGGAAATTTTTTGTATTTTGAGGAATGCTTTTGATCTTTATGTGCAATTGCCTGCCCAAAGGGAGTTATTGTATGTTTAGGTTAAAAGTTAAGAATGGATAGAGTTATTGGAGAATGCACTGGATTAAGGGATTTGTCTGCCCAAAGGGGACAATTTTCTGGATTTAGTGTATGCTTATGGATTAACCCATCTAAGGTTTTGACTTAGGTTGTGACTTTGGTTTGTGCATTATGCTCAAAGGGGAATGTGCTATTATATTGGCCTCACTATGATAGCTTATTTTGTTTTAAGTTATATCTTGTCTTGGAATATGTTTGGTGCACTCGTGTTTTGTCTTAATAGTGAACTTTTGGGATAGAGTTATTGGAGAACACATTGGCTAGGGAATTTGTTTGCCCAAAGGGGATAAATTTCTGAATCCAATGTGTACTCATAGATTAACCCATTTAAGGTTTTGACCAGGGGTACAATCTTGGTTAGTGTATTTTGCCCAAAAGTGAATGTGTTATTATAATGCCTCATTATTGATAACTCATTATGTCCTGATCAATATTTGCCATAGTAAATATCCTTATCAACTCTTGGTGGGAGAATAATGGTTTTACAACCTATACTTTTGTATCTTTGGAGGGTATCGAATTTTGAGAAAACCATAACTGAGGGAAAATGAACTCAAGATAGGAAACAATTTTGAAATGTGGAATCAGTGGGACACATCAGTCTAGTCTTAGGATTTGGTTTTGAATTTGTTTTGAATGATACCTTTTATGTACCTTCCTTTAGGAGAGTATTGTGGATGGTGTGTCACAAGGCAACACATAGGACCATTTGCTACAAGTTGCAAGATGGTGGAATAATTCCATAATACATCTTGCTTGGGAATCCTAAACTAAATGGTGTGGTTGAAAGGAATAACTACACACTCAAGGATATGATGAGGAGCACTGGGATTGTGGAATCCATGCATGCCAAATTCTTAAAGCTCAAAGCAACGATCCTTGACATTTTATCAAAAGAGGTTGATCATCATTTGACCAAGACCAGATCCTTGTTGCTACTAATAGTAGTGTCGCATCTATTATCACTAATAAAGTTCATGTTTTTAGTTGAGGGTGCGAGTAATTCTCAAGTTAAAAATGTGGTTGATCCTCTACTATGGTTAAGGTTCCACAATTTATTAATCTAGTGGAGCATATTCTTGTAAGACGGTTTGTTAAACAGAGGCAACCTTTTATTGTGATGCTTTATGATTTATCTTAGTGAGGGTGCATATATGACATTTAAGATATTGTTGATCCAAAGAGCTATCAAGAAGTTGTTTCTTGTCCTCAATCTAAAATGTGGAAGCATACGATGAATGAAGAGATGCAGTCTATGTCAATTAATGGCGTTTGGGAGCTTGTCGCGTTGCTTGAAAGTTGTAGGCCAATAGGTTATAAATGGGTCTTTAAGATGAAGAAGGACTCAAAGGATATCATTGAAAGGTTTAAGGTCAGACTAGTAACAAAGGATTTCATGCATAAGAAGGGCATTGACTTTAATGAAACCTTTTCTCTTGTATCAACAAAAGATTCCTTTAGAATCATAATGGCTTTCGCAGCTCACTTTGTTTGGAAATGCACCAAATGGATATGAAGACAACCTTTCTGAATGGTGATTTGAGTAAGACAATACACATGTAGCAACCTGAGGGTTTTCCATGTTGGTGGTAATGAGGACTTAGTTTATAAATTAAAGACATCAATTTATCACTCGAAACAAGCTTCTGGACAGTGGTACTTGAAATTTGATGAAGTGGTAACTTCCATGCGATTTAAAGATAATGAAGTTGACTAGTGTATATACCTTAAGGTTAGTGGGAGCAAATTTATCTTCCTTGTGCTATATGTTGATGATATATTGTTGGCTTCTACTGACCTTGACATGCTGCATGAGATAAAAGTAGATGCTGATGAGATCTTTTGACATGAAGGATCTTGGCAAAGCTTCTTTTATGTTGGGGACCGAGATTCACAAAGATAGATCACTTCACACACTCAAAATATTATCTCAAAAGGCTTACATTGATAGAATCTTAGAGAGATTCAATATACAGAATTATAAATGTGGAGATATTGCAATCATCAAAGGTGACAAGTTCAACAAGGATCAATGTCCTAAGAATGAGATTGAGCGAGCAGAAATGAACGAAAGACCTTTTGGGAGTGTTTTGGGTAGCCTCATGTATGCTTAAGTATACACTAAGCCTGACATCGCCTTCATAGTTGGCGTTCTGGGTAGATATCAATCAAACCTTAGGAATGATCATTAGATAGCTGCTAAGAAGGTGACAACTTAGAGATTGTGGGGTACATAGACTTAGATCTTGGTGGGTGCCCTAGTGATAGGAAATGACTTTTGGATACATCTTTATAATGGTTGGAGGTGCGATGTCCTAGAAGAGTAAGAAACAAACTTTTGTTGCCTCTTTTATTATGCAGGCGAAGTTCATGGCTTGTTTCATTGTTGCTACTCATGCTGCTTAGTTGAAGAATCTTTTGACGGGACTTTGCATTGTGGACTCCATTACTAGACCACTGAGGATTTTTTGTGATAATAGTGTTGTAATGTTCTATACAAAGAATAATAAGACTTCTAGTGGATCTAAGTACTTGGAGCTAAAGTACTTGAATATTAGAGATCTTGTGAAATATGGTTTTATAGTGGTAGAGCATGTTGACACAGATTCCATGTTAATCGATCCCTTAACCAAGGGACTTAGGCTCGTTGTTTTCAAAAGACATATTGAGAACATGGGCATTGTAAGTTCTTTGATATGCTTGATTAGTGGGAGTATAAGTTATGTGTTGTCTTGCCCCTATGTTGATAGATCCTATGATTTGAACCTTTTGGTGATATTTTCATTTGATTTAAGTGTCATTATATCTTTTATATATATATGCATGGAATGTGATAATATTAAAGCTCGGTGTCATTAGGATTGTTGTGCCAGTGGTCGACACCATGTTGGAGCTGAGACATAATATTGAAGCTCAGTGTCATTAGGACTACTGTGTCTATAGTAGACGTTGTTTTGGAGCTGAGGCATGATGGTTTCATAATAAACCATGTAATTTCTCTGGCTTTTAGGCATTTGAGAGAAATTAAGGACTGACGAAGAAAATGACGGTATGACTATTTAATCTCATTGGCATGTCATTTTCTTGTTACACTCCACATTGATAACTAGTTGATAGAGTTGGTGATATTTGTAACCATGAAAGGTACTGCATCAATAAGGGATGCAGTTACCGCCATGATTCGATGTTACATGGCTTTTGTTAGATGGAGTCTTAATTAGGTGTTGTATCTTGACATCATATGTTTGTGGCCATAATGTGTTATTAGCCAGAGAGTCATTTTTGGAAATATTTTTCAAAATTAAGAACTACACAATTGATTTTGCCCAAGTGGGAGAATGTTAGAATTTTCCTATAAATTCTTGCGGGTTGCAATTAATTGTGACTTTTTTGTTTTTTCTAAAAACGGGTTAATATTATGATCTATTTGATGATACTTAAGCTCACTAATAATGTGATTAATTTCTAATGGGCTTTGGACACCAAATATTGATTCATGTGGGAAACAGTGTAGGCCTAACCACTAGGCCCATAATGGAAGGTGCCTAGGTGTGAACACCCAATTTTATTCGGGTAATAGTAGTTTTTTTTTTTAAAAAGTGAAAAATAATAATTGTGTTAATATTTTTTATGTTGGGCTAAAATTATCATGGATCTTAACTAACTAAAAATATTAAATTTCTTGTTGGATTAAAAGTTTTAAGTCTGATGATTACCTAAAGGGAATAAGAAGCAAGCCCAAAATGAAAAAAAAACATGTGTATCAGATTATTAAGTAATAATAATAAAAATATATAAAAGAAGATATCAGGTCATGTTTTTTACCTTGCCTCTCACGCACATTCATCACACTATAAGATGCATCATCCCACAATTCATATCATCTCTCCATGATACAATAGAATTAGTCCTACAATTCATAATAACACTTCGATTCTAAAAAAGTCTATGTACATACAAGTTTCATCATCATCATAGAAAATAAATAAAAAATAAAAAATAATAATAACAAAAGAAAGTGACGAGTTGAGAAAGGAAAATAGTCAGGGACTTAAACAATCCCATTTAAGCCTTACACTAGCCTACAAATAAGAAAGAAAGAAAAAGAGAAGGGGAAAAACGAAAGGCTGGATGAAGGCGAGGAATAGAAGGGGGGATTACTGTTTTGCTGTTAGAATAGAGTTCTCGCTGCTTTTGGAGGGGGACGATTTTTTCTCATTTACTGTGTGCGTTTGTCTCGTATTGCTGAGCTCTCTCCTTTTTGTTAAAAGCTATAGAGGTATAACCTCTTTTATCAATGTACAATGAAACTTCTGGTTCATTTATTCTTTAATTGTGTAGTTCTCTGTTTCATATCTACTTAATCTTTTGTTTATAATTTGCTATTGTCTAATTTTGCATCTGGTGATTTTACATTCTCTATTTGCTTCTCATATTCAAGTACTACATATTCATACATCGACACATCTTCTACCCAACTTTTTTGTCACTATCAACACCCATATTAACACTACACTATAAATTCATTTACACATCCTCTTTAATCAAGCTTCTTCACGTCTTGTTTATTCACGAAATTAAGTTTCTATTGATTCAACACACACACACACAAAAATTGCAATTCCTGTTCTACAGTCACATTAAAATTAAATTCAAATCATATACATTCACATAACTGTATCTTGAATCAATAGCAGTAGATTTTCAAAAAAAAATATATAAAATAATAGCATAAACTAATAAATAAAAACGCACACTCCTTCATCTGTGATGCCAATCCTGTGACGCAAGCACGTGTCGATGCCGCTACGGACATTCCTTCTTCGTCTTCGACAGTAGACGAATCCATGTAAGCCTCCTTCGCTCCGTCGTGGGGCCGTTGCAAAGACGCGGGTTGTTGTTGTAGTGCGAATGTGCGCATCTTCTTCATCACCATCTTGCCTTTACCGTTTAGCATCTTCGGTGGAGTCGCAAGTGTCATGGTTGGCCTGCAAGGTGAACCACGTTTTATCCAGCAGTCACAGGAGTAGAGACATGGTGCAGGAAGCACAATCTGTTGTGCGAGGGTTCCTCTGAATTCATTTACTTCTTTGGGGCTGGATCATGTGTGTACAATATCTTTTTTCAAATTTTGTGTAATTGGGCTCAGCCCAATTTTTTTTTCTTTGTTACTCCCCCTTGATTTATTAATTTAGGTCCCACGTATTTAAAAATTAAAAAAGGCCGAAAGCATAACCTTCAGTACAATACTTTGTTAGCATAATGTAACATGATGAACACTTTTCTTTGTTAAGCATTTACATCTTTTCGTTAAAGTTCTTTTGTATAGGGTATAACATTAAAAGCGAAACGTTACTGAGTAAGGCTATTGGCATTTTTTTATAAAAAATAATAATAAATAGTAATGAATAAATAAACGCTGAATCCGTTCAAGATATTTTTTTTTCTTAATATAAAAAAGGAATCTATTTAATATATATCACTTTATTTTCTTAATAAAAATTTTCTTAATAAAAGTTGAATTCATTTAATATATATTAACGTGACCAAAATCCCTCTATCGCTTTCAAATATTAACTAAATAAAAATAAGATCAATTAATGATTTGATAATAATAAAAATGTAGATTTAGTGATCATTCATGTTGAGTCTAGGATCCATTTGAATATCACAAAAGCTTTATCTAAGTTTAAATTTAATTAATAATTTGTTTTTTTTCATAAGAATATATATAAATTTAGTGATTTATCATGTTGGGTCTAGGACCTACTTGAATATCACAAAATCCTATTTAAAGCTTAAGATTAATAAATAAATGGTTAATTGATAATTCCTTTTTTTTAAATAATATAAATAAAGATGTAGATTTAATAATTATTCATGTTGGGTTTAGGATCCACTTGAATATCAGAAAACACTTTATCTAAGTTTAAATTGATTAACAATTTGTTAATTGATATTTTCTTTTTTAATAAAAATAAGAATATAAATTTAGTGATTTATCATGTTGGGTCTAGGACCCACTTGAATACCACAAAATCTTCTACAACTTTTATTTTGCAAGAGTATTTCGCATCTGTTAGGCCGCCTATCGTTGTAGATAATACTCTATAATAGTTAAGATTTAATATCTTAATAATATTTATAACATAATACTAATAATAATAATAATAACAAACATGAAAATAAAAAATATATAACTGAAAAACATCAACACACAAAATAATTTTCTACCCAAAGAACTACGTGAGTCTGATTTTCTCATTGTATCAGAGAATACGTAGGAGTAGGAGCCCGCTCTTGTCTATCGCAAAAACAATAAAAATAAAATAGTAATAATAATAATGTTTTTTAAAAATGTACAATAAAAATATATAAAATCAAAAAATAGGATTAATAATTTTATAAGCAAGAGGATAAGACAATTAATATTTTCACACATTAAGTTAAAGGGTAATCGTTTTTATAACAGACGTCGTAGGGTACTAACACCTTCCTTATGCGTGATCGACTCCTGAATCCAATCTTTGGTTCAAGATCTTTCTTTCGGGTTTTTCCATGTTTTTCCTTAATAAACTATGGTGACGACTCTTATGTTTTTTTAATATCATTTTTGTCGCCTCGTCGTGACCTCGGTTGCAACATTAGGGTTAATAAATAGTGTAGTTAGGTCCCCTTTGCTGTCATGACGATATTCAATTGCTCTCTAGGTTTGCCCCATTGAAAAACCTAGAATTTGGAGCGTGTGATCAGGCAAAGGAAGACTTGGCTTTTAGGTTTTGGGAGCTCATGCAAAGAACAAGCAATTCTCATGATCCTTGATTATGTCTTCAACAAATAAGTAAATTTTATAAATATTATTAGTGTTCTAAATTCATATAAAGTATGTGTCGTTCTTGGTGTGTTATTTTTTTTACAAATTACGCGTAGGGAAAGTGTTAGCACCCTACGATGTCCGTTATAAAAAACGGATATCCATTAACTGAATGTGTGAAAATAAAACAATTGTTTTCTCCCGTAACTTGTAAAATTATTAACCCTATTTTTTTATTTTTATTTTTTATTTTTTATTTAAATTTTATTGTAGACTTTTTTTAAAAAAAAGTTATTGTCATTACTATTTTATTTTTATTGTTTTTGAGGTCGACAGAAGCGAGCCTCTACTTCTACCTATCCTCTAGTGCAATGAAGAAATTAGACTCACATAGATCTTTGGG
This sequence comes from Spatholobus suberectus, assembly GCA_004329165.1. Lineage (NCBI taxonomy): Eukaryota > Viridiplantae > Streptophyta > Magnoliopsida > Fabales > Fabaceae > Spatholobus > Spatholobus suberectus. The sequence goes on from CM014731.1 coordinate 30,928,784, forward strand.
TAGAAAATCATTTTGTGGGTTGATATTTTTTAGTTATATATTTTTGTTTTTATTATCAGGATTATTAAGACATTAAATATTATAGGGTATTATTCACAACGATAGGCGGCTTATCAGATGTGGAATACTCTTTGCAGAAATGGTTATAAATGAAATTTTGGTGATATTCAAGTGGATCCTAGACCTAACATGAAGTATTACTAAATCTTCATTTTATTTTATTAGGAAAGAAATATTAATTAACAAGTTGTTAATCAATTTTAAACTTTAGATAAAGTTTTTGAAATATTCAAGTGGGTCCTAGACCCAACATGAATAATTACTAGATCTATAAAAAAAAATTACCCCTTAACTATTTATTAATTAATCGTTGGCTCTTAAATAAGCCTTTTGTAATATTCAAGTGGATCCTAAACCCAACATGAAAAATTACAATAAAAACTGTATTCTTTATTTTTATTAAAAAAGAAATATCAATTAACAAATTATTAATTAATCATAAATTTTAGGGAGATTCTTGTGATATTCAAGTAAGTCCTAGATCCAACATAAAAAATCACTAAATCTATATATATATATATATATATATATATATATAAATACTATTAACAATTTATTAATCAATCTTAAAACTTAGATAATTTTTTTTATGATATTCAAGTGGGTCCTAGACCAAACATGAATAATTACCAAACTTATATTTTTAATTTATTTAAGAAAAGAATTATTAATCAAATTATTTATCAATTAGTAATGCAAGCAAAAAAGGGGAGATTCTTATATTCATTACGTTAAAAGGATATAAAAGCCTGATACGAAAAACATGACTTTTATTACTCCAACAAAATATTAGAGCCAGTTACTTTTTTTTCGTAAAAATAAAAAACTAGATTAATTAGTCCATAAAAATGTCTCTGCAGGAATGTTGAATTAAAAGGAAATGGGCCAGGCCCATCCTTTCCCTACTCGTAATGCAAACGAAAAATGGGGTAATACTAGGGGTGTTCATAAACCGATCCAATCCAATGAAAACCAAAAAAACTGATTCAAAAAATTGAAAATTGAATAAACCAAAAACCGAAAAACTTGAAAATTGAAAAAACCGAAAATTTTTATTAGATTGGATCGGATTTCGGATTTGATTTTGAAAACCGATCTAATCCAATCCAAACCGAACTTATACATGCATATATATTTTCACTTGTAATTTTCTAATATCACTCATGTTTATATTTTTATTTCTTATATATTTGTAAAATTATCACATAAATTATACTTGTTTATAAAAAATATATTTATTTAAAGATAATTTTTTAGTAACTATTTAAGTAAAGATACATAAACATAATTATTAAGTTATGTAAATTTATTTTTAATAATATATATTTGAAGAGTTATACTAGTATTAGTTATATAATGAGTTATTAATAAAATATTTGATATTTTAAATTATTTTTTAACATATTTATTATATATCATATTATTTATTTAACACTTTTTTTTAAATAATAGTAAAATTAAAATCAAAAACCGATCCAATCTAAACCGCTTTAAATTAAATCGGATTGGATTGAATTTAAATTTTAAACCAAACCTGATGAAATAACAAAACAGAAATGATTAAATCGGATAATTTTTCTCTCGATCGAATCCAATCTGCAAACAGTAATACCACCCTTCAGCACCCACTCTCACAAATTGCCAACCCTAAGAAGCCTACCTAGCAGCGCCGCAAGGTCTCCAAGTTGCGGGAACACACCAGTGACGGCACCAGGACAAAATCGACTCACGTCATGGCAGAGGCGGCGCGAGTTGAAGATATCTCGAATGGGGATGATGGTGCAGTTGGCACGGTGACGGAGTCCTCACGCAATGATAAATATGCGGTGATTGACGGATATTGCTGTAGGTTCACGTTTTGACGGCGTGGCGGTTGGTGGAAGAGTCTCGGGTCTTATCTGACGGAGACGACGGAGGCCGGCGAGTCCCACTCTGGCGGCACGACGGAGGCCTGTACGACTGCGACACGAAAGGGAGTGGCGGCTGGTGCGTCATTTTCTAGTGGCGCATGCGTTTTGCGCGATGATAGACGTGCGGTTGCGTCTATTTGCCTTGCGGCGACTCACGGCATAAGCGTGATGGAGCTGCGAATTAATTAACTTATTGTTATAATTATTATTATTTATTTTCTAATTACTCTGCTCTGTTTTGACTTTAATTCAATATTGTGAATCTGTGATTGGGATTCTAGTGCTCGAGAGAAGGTTATTGTGTGTGATTTTTGTTTTCGATTTTATGTGCCTGTTAGTGAAGAAAAGGTGAACTAGTGTAAAGAACATTGTGATTTGTATGTGGAAATGTATAGTTTGTATGTAATTTTTGAAAGAAATTAAAAACGGTTTGTTGATGTATGATAACAGATGATGAGGCTTTCTGTATCAATATATTTGTTACCACAGCTTAATATGTCAGAGGCAGAGCATGACTACTTATTTCACCTCTCAACAAAATAAGTCTTCAATTATTAGAGAATGTGATCGAGAGAGTGCATATAGAACAAGCAGGTACAGATCCACAACTTCCGTAATAACAGAGAATCATATTGTGGCCTATGACTACACAATCATGGAGTAAGTATACAGAGCAAGCAAGTGAACATTAAAGCAAGGGATTCTACATAATGCCAAGAACAAAGTATGACAAATTTAAGAGTACCTCTATAACTGTACTCACTAAGACAGCAATTCAATCTCTAATTCCACAGCATTACAGACTCACTTCCTTCTCCTCCTCAATTCAGCCTCACGTTCCTTCCTCTCTTCTTTTCCCTCTTCCTCCTTTTTTTAACAGTACCCCCTCCTCTTCTATTTATAGGTGAATGGCTCTAACCGAAATTCTTTCTCGATCTTTCCTTGTTATGTCATATTCTATGGTGATGTTGATGATGCTATATGGATGTACACAAGCTTTTCTGAATGAAATGGTGCTGTTAACAGACTTGTATGTATGTGATGTATGGTATATGCGTGAATGATGCACTCTGCAGGACGAGTGTGAGGGAGTGAGAGCGAAGAAACCGCGACTTTATTTATTTATTTTTTTCAAAATTAAAAAAAAAAAGTCTGATGCTCATGTTCTTCATTGGGGTTTTCTTTCTTATTTCCCTAGGGTAAATATGGATTTAAGAGTATTTTTTAACCCAACTAGAAAGACTTATTTATCCACATATTTTTTTAAAAAAATATTTAACACAATTATTTTATTTTTTTACTTTTTAATCCTCTTTTTTTTTCCTAATATAATTACAAACTATTTGGATAAAATTGAGTATTCACAATATTTAGGACATATTTTGTTGTCATTGAAAAATGTAAGCAATTAGTTTATTTTATTGTTCTCGAAATTTTTATTATTGTTTTTGTATTTTTTTTTAACTCTTGGGATGTTCTCCCATTTTTTTATTGCATTCTTAAACTATTTTAAAATGTATGTTTTTTGTTTTCAATTTATGTTTTTTAAGAAATTTTTCGTTCTTTATATTCAAGACATTTTTTACTAGCGAAGAATAATGTAAGCATTAAATCTTTTCTTTGTTCTTAATTTCTTTTCTTATTTTGTGTTTTTTTTTTTCAATTTTTGTGGCAATTTCTTACTTTTCCGATTGCATTTTTAAACTTTTTAAAATTTATGTTTAATCTCCAATTGGTAATGTGGTTTTCGAATAGTTTAGAGATTTCTTTCATGTTTTTAATTTTTTGGTCTAAATATTTTACAATTTGTTTTTCTTAATTCAAAATTTGTCACTTTTAAATAAATTTTTAAAAAAATGTTTATGTTGCTTGTGTTTTTGTCTAATCCAAAAGCCTTTTTAAACGATTACTACGATATGTGTCTTAAATCTTATGGATTTTCACTCCATAAGTTGTGGATTCAATTTATATATTTGGTACATATTCAATTATAGTAATGTTGTATCATGTTCATGAAGAGAGTTCAGGTATTATTTTTAACAATGGTATACCTTGATATTCAATATAGTGTATTTTATTTTGAATTTGTTCATAATAGTATATTTGATTATCACAATCTTACTAATATAATGTATTTGCTTTTGTAGCTTTAGTTTGTGGTATTTTTTTAATGGCATTGTCTCATCTATGTTGTACATTTGCTTAATGGATGAAAGGGGAGAAAAGTTGTTCGACTAAGATTTCAAATAAAGATAGGAGCAAGATTTAGATTCCATATATGTTATTTATTAATATATAGATCACAATAGTTAAAATGTATTTTGTACAATGATTAAAAAAACTCTGTGAAAACATATTAAGATTTAGAGGCAATACTTAATCATATAAATATAAAATTTTTGCATCAAAATATATTAATATTTAAATCATAGAAGTAGATGTGAATAAAAAAAAAGTAGAGTAAAAATATATCATACAAAAGTTAATATTTTACATCAAAGCATATTAATATCTAAAAAAAAATTACTAATATTTAAATTTTAAAGTAAAAAAATGCCACTAAGATATTAAATATTTTACACAAAAATATATTAATATCTAAATTATTATGATAGAAACTTCAATTTAGTTAAATATCCTTTAATATATATATTATCTTGATTATAAACTTTTACTTATTTAACTTAGTTTCAATTATAACAAAATTTAAAAAATACTTCAAAAATTAATGACACTTTGAAATTAATAATGATATTATAATATTATTCATAGGGATCAAAAATATATTTATACATATTTTTTAAATAAAAATATATAATTATATATTAATTAAGGCAACTAATTTTTTGTTATTTGTTTATTCATAAAAATACATAATTATATTAGTGAAGGTAATTATGACTAGTATATATTTTGATTTGAATTAATTAAGGTAATCATGACTAACATATATAATTTAGATTTATATTAATCGATAATATTAATATATATTTTGATTCAAATTTATAGTATATTTAAATTAAAATTACTTTTAACCCACACAGAATAATTTTATGTATTTTTTATTATTTTTTAAAACTTCAACATTATATAATTATCACACTTAAATATCATATAGTAATTCATTAATTTATGCTTAAAATATCACACTTAAATTATAAATTAATATAAATAAAGTAAAAATAATAACCCATAAATAAAAAATAACATATAATATTTGGAAAAAAATACCTGATATTTTTCAATATTTATTAATTTATTGTAAATATTTATTGTTACTGTTAATATATGAATTACTATAAATTATGCTTATTTATTTTACAATATATTTTAACCTTTATACATTATTATTGTTACTATTATGAATCATTTAATTTACGGTAAATGTTTTACTAATGAAATAAATTCAAATTTAAATAGACTTAAATTAAATTTAAAAATCATACAAAAATTATCACCTAATTTATATATACCTACAACACTTAGCTCAAGTCTTTTATCTTTTCATTAGGCAAAAATGTTTGTTTTTTTTCTTCTTCTTTGAAATATAATGAATATTTAAATATTTAAATTGATGTACGAAGTTATTCTAATACAAATTAAATTTAAAAATCAATGTTAATGCTTATTATTAAAAAAATTTAATTGTCAATTAAAGTTCACACACACACACACACACACACACACACACACACACATATTTAAAATGCATGCATTCAAGCATATGATCATAAATTCAATTATAACTAACATACTTAAAGAATTTAATTATTTTTGTGAAGAGTACTAGCAACACAGTCTTTTTAATACACGTTCTACGATTGTTAAAATTTATTAAAAATTACAAAATCAGGATAAAGACTCATTAAATAAGAAGTATGACTCAAGAAATTTGTGATTTTTAATAAATTTCAATCAATAGTAGAGAGTGTGTTGCTAACATTTCTCATTTTTTATACATAAGGGTGAAAATATTACATGTAAATAGAACTACAAATGAACTAAACCAATTCGAAATTATTAGAGAAAAATTATTCTGTAAACAACGTTTTATTATTAATATCTCTTATTAAAATTATGTATATATCTAAGTCACATACAAATGTAAATCTATTTATAAAAATAATATTTTCTAAAAATGCATTTATATAAATTAAAATGATATAAGACATGTGTAAATGTTAAATTTAAATATATATTAATATTTATAATTATTTTATATATTTTTTAAATATTTATAAATATATATTTACTATCACAAATTTATAAAGAATTAAATAGAATAATTAATAAATATAAGAAAAATCATAATAATATAAAAATTTGTAAATTATATATTATAAATTTAATACCTGTGCAAGGTACGAGTTATTACGCTAGTGTTATATAAACAAAGGTTTTGTCACGTATGCAAATGTCACGTGACAACACCACATTGATTTTTTCCTTCCAAAATATTACTAAATTTTTTGTTCTATTTTTTAATTCATAAGAATACATAATTATAGTAATTAAGGTAATTAAAATGAGTATATATTTTGATTTGAAATAATTAAGGTAATTATCATAATCATATATATGTTTTAATTAAAATAGTTAAGATTATTTAAAATTAAGGTAATTAGATTGTTTTAAACTAATTAAAATAATTATTTGTATAGTATTACAGATTTTGTCAATAAATTAAATTAAAATAATACAAAAAAAATTCACTTGATAATAATTAGTTACGATAAATTATATTATAGACAACCTAGAAAAATTTAATATGGAATCTAGAGTATCTAAATTTTGAATATTATTAAAATTGGTAATTTAAATTTTTTTATTAAGAATATACATATTACATATACAAACATACATAACTATGATAATACGTAACTATAATAATTAAGGTGATTACAAATAATATAAAGTGATTACGACTAATATATTGGAAATTATTTTGTTTTTATTTCATTTGAGTTCTTTCTATGTTTATATACCAACAAATCAAAATTGAAGACATTTTATATGTCCATCTTTTTTGTTTCTTTCCTTCTTCCAATCTGTTTAGGGCAACACATTGTGACACTAAAAAAGGTCAATTCTTAATTTATTGCGTTGGCATTATAAATTGATGTTTTTATTTTGCTTCCAATCTATCTAATATATGATATTCTTTCTTCTTTGTGTTTTGGGCATATTTTGGTGCCATTGGAAAAGACAAGCAATTAGCCTATTTTATTATTCTCAAATTTTTTTGTTTTTAACTTTTGGGGTGATCTCCAACTTTTTTTCATTTCATTCTTAAACCATTTTAAAATTAATGTCTTTTGTTCCCAATTTATATTTTTTATGAAATGTCCATTCTTTGTATTTAGGACATATTTTGCCTATAAAGAATAAGGTAAGCATTGAATCTATTACATATTGTTCTTCATTTCTTTTCTTATTTATGAAATTTTTTCTTTTTTTTGGTTTAGGGAATATTTTGTCATTATTGAAAAAGGTAAGCAATTAGTCTATTTTATTGTTCTCGAAATTTTTATTTGGGTTTTTGTGCTTTGTTTTTAACTTTTGGGGTGATGTCCAACTTTTTTTTATATTGCATTCTTAAACCATTTTAAAATTTATGTTTTTTGTTTCCAAATTATGTTTTTTTATGAAATCCTTCATTCTTTATATTCAATACATATTTTACTCGCGAAAAATAAGGTAAGCATTGAATCTATTTCATTATTCTTCATTTCGTTTCTTATTTTTTGTGTTTTTTTTTTCAATTTTTGTGGTAATTTTGTACTTTTCCAATTGCATATTTAAACTTTTAAAAATTTATGTGTTTTGTCTCCAATTGGTAATGTGGTTTTCAAATATCGTTTAGAGAATTCTTTCATGCTTTTAATTTTTTGTCTAAATATTTTACAATTTGGTTATTTTTTTAATTAAAATTTGCCACTTTTAAATAAAAAATAATTTTTTAAAAATGTTTATGTTGATTGTGTTTTTGTCTAATCCAAAAGCCTTTTTAAACCATTACTAAGATATGTATCTTAAACCTTATGGATTCTCACTGCATAAGTTGTGGATTCAATTTATATATTTGGTACAGGTTTAATTATAGTAATGTTGTATCATGTTTATGAAGAGAGTTCATGTATTATTTTTAACAATGGTATATTTTGATATCTAATATAGTATATTTTATTTTGAATTTGTTCATAATAGTGGTTCTAATCATCAAAAACTTACTAAAACAATGTATTTGTTTTTGTAGCTTTTGCTTGCAGTATTTTTTTTATGGCATTGTCTCATCTATGCTCTACATTTTCTTACTGGATGAAAGGGGGAAGAGTTGTTCGACTTGGATTTCAAATAAAGATTGGAGCAAGAGTTATACCCATATATGTTACTTATTAATATATAGATCACAATAGTTAACATGTATTTTATACAATGATTAAAAAGTCTACATAAAAACGTATTAAGATTTATAGGTAATAATACTTAAGCATATAAAAATAAATTTTTATATCAAAGTATATTAATATTTAAGTCATAGAAGTAAATGCAAATAAAAAAAAATTAGAGTAAAAATATATCATACAAAAATTAATATTTTACATCAAAGCATATTAAATAAAAATTACTAATATTTTAATTTTAAAGTAAAAAATACCACTAAGATATTAAATATTTGGCAGTAAAATACATTAATATCTAAATTATTATGATAGAAACTTCAATTTAGTTAAATATTCTTTAGTATGTATTAATGTATCTTTATTATAATCTTTTTACTTATTTAATTTAGTTTCAATTACAACAAAATTTAAAAAATACTTCAAAAATTAATGACACTTTGAAATTAATAATCATATTATAATATTATTGATAGGGCCAAAAATATGTTCATACCTATTTTTTAAATAAAAATATATAATTATATATTATTTAGGGCAACTAATTTTTTATTATTTGTTAATTCATAAAAATACATAATTATATTAATGAAGATAATTACGATCGGTATATATTTTGATTTGAATTAATTAAGGTAATTATGACTAACATATATAATTTAGATTTACATTAATTAGTAATATTAATATATATTTTGATTCAGATTTATAGTATATTTAAATTAAAATTACTTTCAAAAAGGTAAATAATATTATAATCTTTTCCACATAGAATACTTTTATATATTTTGCTTATTATTTTTTAAAATTTCAACATTATATAATTATCACACTTAAATATTACATATTAATTCATTAATTTATATCTCACTTAAATTATAAATTAATATAAATAATGTAAAAATATCAATCCATAAATATAAAATAACATATAATATTTGGAAAAAAATACTTGACATTTTTCAATATTTATTAATTTATTATAAATATTTATTGTTGCTATTAATATATGAATTATTATAAATTATGCTTATTTATTTTTCCATGTATTTTAACCTTTCTAGTTTGTACATTATTATAGTTACTATTATGAATCATTTAATTTATAATAAATGTTTTACTAATGTAATAATTTCAAAATTAAATTGAATTAAATTAAACTTAAAAAAAATTCAAAAATTGCCACCTAATTTAGAAGTACCCACAAAACTTAGTGAAGTCTTTTATCTTTTCATTGGGCAAAAATGTTTATTTTTTCTTCTTCTTTGAAATATAATGAATATCTAAATATTTAAATTGATATAAAAAATTATTCTAATACAAATTAAATTTAGAAGTCAGTGCTTAATGCTTATTATAAAAAAAAAAGCTAAATGTCATGAATTCAATTTTAACTAACATACTTAAAGGACTTAATTATTTTTGTGAAGAGTACTAGCAACACACTATTTAACACATTTTTCTAACATACATCTAAGTACTATTGGTTAAAATTTATTAAAAATTACAAAATCAGGATAAAAACTCATTAAATAAAAAGTAAGATCCAAGAAATTTGTAATTTTAATAAATTTTAACCAATAGTAAAGAGTGTATTGCTAACACTTCTCATTTTTTATACATAAGGGTGAAAATGCTACATGAAAATAGAACTACAAATGAACTAAAACAATTCAAAATTATTAAAAAAATTATTATGTAAACAATATTTTATTATTAATATCTCTTATTAAAATTATGTATATATCTAAGTTACATGCAAATGTAAATATATTTATAAAAATAATATTTTCTAAAAATGCATTTATATAAATTAAAATGATATAAGACATGTGTAAACATTATAGTAATATATATATATTTATAATTATTTTGTATATATTTTTAATATTTATATACATATTTACTATCACAATTTTTTTTTTAAAATTAAACAAAATAATTAATAAATTTTGTAAATTATATAATATAAACTTAATATCCCAGGTCTATGGGCAAGACTACACTGATACCTTCTCTCCAATGGCTAAGATGGCTTTTGCTTGACTACTATTATCCATGGTTGTCATTCGTCACTGGCCTTTCTTCTAACTTGATATTAAAAAGGCTTTCTTACATGACGATCTTGATGAAGAAGTCATGGAGCAACCTCTAGGGTTTGTTGCTCAAGGGGAGTCCTTTACTATCGTTTGTCGGCTTCATTGGTCCCTGTATGGGCTTAAACAGTCCCCCCAAGCTTGGTTTGACCACTTTCGTATTGTTATACAGTAGTTAGATATGACTCGCAATGAAGCCGACCATTCTATCTTCTATCGCTATTCACATCAAGGATGCATCTATCTCATTGTTTATGTGGATGATATTGTCATTATAGGTAGTATTTGCATGGCATCCTCCATCTGAAATAGTACCTCTCCCGATAGTTCTAGACTAAAGACCTTGGTAAGCTTCGGTATTTCCTGGGTATCGAAGTGGCTCAATCCAAGGATAGTTTGGTAATCTCTTAGAGGAAATATGCTCTTGACATCCTGGAATAGATTGGTCTACTAAATGCTAAGCCAATAAACACTCCTATGGAACCTAATGTTAAACTGCTAACCAATTAAGGGGAGCCTTTATCAGATCCTGGGAGATATAGGAGACTGGTTGGAAAGTTGAACTATCTCATAGTCACTCGTCTAGATATTGCCTTTGGTGTGAGTGTGGTGAGCCAGTTCTTGAATTCTCCCTGCCAAGACCATTGGAATGCTGTAATTCGGATACTAAAATACATTAAGAGTGCTCTAGGTAAAGGCCTCATTTATGAAGATAGGCAACATACTCAGATAGTTGGGTACTCAGATACCGATTGGGTAGGTTCACCAAGTGGTGATCTACCTCTAGATATTGTGTGCTAATTGGAAAAAACTTGATAGGCATGAGTTATTACACTAATTTTTAAAATAGCATAATATACTTGATTTTCTTATTATTTTTTACTTTCTTGAATATCTTCTTCTTTACCTTTAATTTTTATGGACAAAACACCATAATAGGAAGTTTATAAACTATCCTATTATTTATTTTCTATATACAAAATTATCATGTATTATATCACCATGACATATTCATTGTATATGTATTCCATGCATTTAATAAGTAATTTGTAACTCTTAATATATTATTAAAATCTAACTCGTTTCATAGTTATGTTTTGTATTTTCTAATATTTTTATCAGTAATCAAATTTACAAATTTGTGGTACTCATGTTAATTACATGCGGATTTATATCTAGTTATTATTAAGAAAAAGCAAGAGTGGCCAAAGGCAACAAATATAGTATTCGTTTGCTTCTTGTGCTTCTTTCGATTGTTTTTAGTCATTCCCCTAAATTATTTTATTCGTTCAAATCGTCTGAATTGGTAGTAATTGGGTAATTGACATAAATATTTATGGGATTAACACCCTACTTATCACCCAACTACCACACTTATTACAGTCGAAGGTTCTTAGTTCTAAAATTCTTATACTCCTACCAAACCTTTGCCATTTAACTAAAGAAATAAAAAAATAAAGTCTATGCCAAATTGGAAAAGTGTTGATAGTTTTATGATTATTTGGTAGCATTTTTTTAACTCTTATTGCTACGTGTAATTGTTTTTTAAAGTCGTAATTTTTAAGTTATCATTGCATAATGTAAAAAAATTAAAAATATATAATCAGTGCCAGAAAATATTCAATTATCTAATTCATATCACAAGTTAGGACAAATATCATATATCATCATCCTTCATCTTGCACATCTAAATTCTTTCAATCACAATCTCGTCCTTGTCATATGTCAAATTTTTACTTAATCAATATTTTTTTTATTTAAATCTATACTCGTATAAGTTACTTTCTAGATATGTCATGCTTACTTTACGTATATATATTTCCATGAAAATCAATTAATTAAAGAAAATTATAGACTATAGTTTCTTTTTCGAAAAGCAAACAAGTAATTTTTCTCATGCAACCTTAAAATACATATATAAAATGTTCATTTTTAAAATAGCATAATATACCTCAGTTTCTTATTATTTTTTACTTTCTTGAATATCTTCTTTTTTACTTTTAATTTCTATGGACAAAACACCATAATAAGAAGTTTATAAACTATCCTATTATTTATTTTCTATATACAAAATTATCATGTATTATATCACCATTAGGGGTGTTCATCAATCGATCCAAATCGCAGTAACCGAACCGAAAAACTGATAACCAATCTAACCAAAAATCGAAATCTGAAAAAAACCACATTCTTTAATTGGATTGGATCGATTTTCGATTCCCTCAGTGAAAACCGATCCAATCCAAACCGGACCGATTTATTATGTTTTACGCTTGAAATTTCATAGTCCCCTGCAGGCTCACACAATTTGCAGCCCAAGCCCAATCTTTACCAAGTTCCTCACTTCCCTTAACCTAAATAGAAAATTGACATCCCCCTCGCTGCTCGCGTTGCGCCTTCTGTCCTCCATGCCGACACTTCCCCTCGCGCCTCCTTTGGTCTTCCCCGTCTCACATCCTGCCATTGTGTCTCCTCCCGTCGCGCCTCCCTCGCCATCGAGCGTCCTTTAGTTGCGCCTCCTTGCCATCGAGTGTCCTCTAGTCGTGCCTCCTTGCCATCGAGGTCTTCCAATCGCGTCGCTTTTCCTCGCAGTTGACCGTCCTCCATGTCGCACGTCCTTGTGTCGCAACCTCAACTCCTCCCTTAGTCCTCCAGTTGCGCCTCCTCGCCATTGAGGTCCTTCAGTCACATCATTTCTCCTCGTCGTCGACGGTAATCCACGTCACTCATCCTTGTGTCGCGACCTCAACTCCTCCCTGAGTCCCCATCACAGCGCCTCCTCCCCTTGCGTTGTCGCTTCCTCCTCGCCGTGCCTACTCCCGCGAGTGCTTCAGTCACTCCTCTACATTTGCTAGCGGTGGGTCTGTTTTACTGTTTCTTCTTGTTTTTTTTTTTTTTATTTTATAGCTCTTTTTGTTAATTAAAATACTGTATGTAAATATTAACAGCATAAATAATTTGGGAATTTTTTTGTCATCCAATCTAATGGGTTTGGTTTTGGTCCCGAATGGGTTTCTGCCCTTGTTTTTGTTTCTTGGTTTGCTTGTGAGTTGTGATTCTATTGTGATGTCTTCCTTGGTGCATTGAAAGGTGACCAAATTTTGAATGCCCATAAACTATTTGATAGACTGCCTAAATGGGATGTGATTGTTTGGAGTGTTATGATTATCGTTATTGCCCAAATTCAAATTCATTATTGTACACATATTTACTTAAATATGTAATGGTCTCTTTTGCTATTATAATGAGTATTCATTTGTATTTCAATTACATACGCATCCAAAGTTTCATGCATGAAAAATTAGATTAATAGAAACCAAAAAATAGCTTGCTGTAGTAGAATATATATGCATAAATTTTGAAAAAAAGAGTTCAACTAGGATGTTTTTCATTGTTGAGTTCAAAAAGAATTTATTATGCAAAGCCAATGCTTAAAGCATGAGTAGTGTCTTAAACAAACTGATAACCGATCCAATCCAAACCGAAATAAATCGGATTGGATTGGATCGGATTTGATTTTAAACACAAATTGATTGGATTGGCAAAGGACAAACTGAAGGAATTGGATCAGATGGTTTGTTGCCTCAAAACTGATCCAATCCAATCCGCGAACACCCTTAACCACCATGACATAGGATTTGTTTGGGTAAACTTCTCCATAAGCACTTATAGGAAAAAGAAATAAGAAGAAAAAATAAAATAAGATTCTCTAAAAGCTAAAATTATCTTATGCATAAGCTAATTTGTAGAAGTTCTTTCACATTAGTTTCTCTCAAAGCTTATTTTTAACTTATGCAAAAGCTAATTTTAGCTTATGAAAAAGTTTATTTCATTTTTTTTCTTATTTTCTTCTCTTATAAGTACTTATGGAGAAATTTATCCAAACAGACCATATTCATTGTATATGTATTCCATGCATATAGTAAGTAATTTATAATTCTTAAAATATTATTAAAATCTAACTCGTTTCATAATTATGTTTTGTATTTTCTAATATTTTTATCAGTAATTAAATTTACAAATTTGTGGTACTCATGTTACATGCGGATTTATATCTAGTTATATTATTAAGAAAAAGCAAGAGGGGCCAAGGCAACAAATTTTAGCAATAAAAGAAACTAAATAAAGCAATATATATTCGTTCGAAATTAACCTAAAAGTGATAACAAAAACTTTATAGTGGAAATATTATAACCCTGGAAATATAGTACTTAAAACAACTAGTAATAATCATTAGTTTCGGAGCTTCTGACAAATCAAGTTGATTCAGAGATTTGTGTTTTGGGCATTTACTTTATTTTATTTTATAATTCTTTTTGCTATAACACTTTAAATTATGTAACCCCCATCCGCAGTTAAAATCTGTCCAGTGATTTATGAAGCAGCTGGAAGGCAAAGGAAAGCAACCAATGGTGATATGTCCTTAGGTTCTCCAAGACGACCAACCGGTGTTTGAGATTCCATAGCCTCAATGATCTTATCCATTTCAACAGCAGATTTCTATAACAAGAGCAATGCATAGAGATTTTGAGCATATGGTTGCTGAATTAATAGCACAATATGCACGAGAATAGAAGAGATTGACAACTATGCGAAATATGTAACAAGGCAATAAAAATAATTCATTGGCATTAATTCGTGGGACATCGACAATAAATGTTTAAGAGAGGAAGGGCATGTTATCGGGAAAAGAAAAAAAAAAAAGGAAGGGCAAATATTTAATATAGGTATAATTGTATTTTTGGTCCTTACTTTATTAATTTTGCAATTAATTTGAGTGACACGATAGTGTAATAGAGTGTCACATTAACATTTCCATCAAACATTAGATTTTAAGTCAATAGATAAACCAAAATTATACAATTAAATTGGTATGAGATCAAATTTATGAAAAAAATCAGGAGACAAATTTCATGAAATTGAAAAGGTAAGGGGTACCAAAAGTACAAGTAAGACTTTTATTTATAAGTTAAAAGAAGTAAATAATATTTATAAAAGTAAGACATTAAGTTTATACTAATCTATTGTTTTATTTCTTTTATTTAAAATAATTATTAAATTAGAAAAATAAAAAGTAAAAAAATTGTCTTCCCTTTTCTTTTCCTACAAAATCGTACTCCCAAACATACCTTATGAAAATATATAACAAAGATGAGTGATGTGAATAAATGTTGATATGCCTCGGAATGTGTAAGCTTTAACAGCAAGGCATACATACCACGGCAGACTCCAGAAGTAAGGTCTTAACAGGTCCAGGAGCCACAGCATTTGCGCGAATATTATCCTTTGCCCATTCCAATGCTATGTTCTTTGTGAATTGATTCATAGCTCCTGAATAAAATTTATATGCAGATTGATTATCTTCTGAATTCTAATTTATCATGTTCTGTTCTAGTTAAAGGATATAAAGATAGGGAAACACACCTTTAGAGGATGCATAGACAGAACAAAAAGGTACAGCTTTCAGACCTGCAATGGAGGATATGAATACTATGCTCCCATATCCAGATGCTTTTAGAAGTGGATGTGCTAGTTGACATAGGTGGTAACTAGACCCAAAATTAGTTCCCATTATTGTCGTTACATCTTCTGCGGTATAATCTATGAGGTTCTTAGGTGTATTTGTTCCAGCATTGTTTATCTACAGAAAACCATTTACCAAGTCAAATGTAGTCAATTTAAGGGGAAAAAATTGAAACAGGAAAAGAAAAGAAGAGGCAACCATATACATCATGTAACTAAGAAGGCTAATGGTGGAGACTTGAATAAATTGAAGAAATTTTGCCATAAATAATTCTTGTGCCTTTGAATATGAATTAAAAGAATTCAGTTCCTTAGAAGTAACATATCTGAAAGACGCATGTTTGTTTAAGCATACCAAAATTTTGGCATTAAAAATAATTTTCTCTTGCTATCATTATGTTGTGTTGCCTTCTTACAGTCTGAACTTTGAGCTTAGAATTCTGTAGAACAGTGCAACATTTTATTGCTTCTTGTAGTTGGCAACGACGGTATGACAACGAATTCTCCTAAAGTGTGTGACAGCACTGTCTTAAAAGACTTATTTGCGTGATTCGTGCAAGCCCCTCCAGAATACAATAGGAACCTCTTAGAATGGATCCGAAGAATAAAATTGGCAAGCGGAATAAAACTTTAGAACCCAGATACAAGAGAGACTAAAAGCAGAAGAGTTTTCAGTATCTCAAAAGAAAAGGGAAAAGCCGATCTATAAAACCGTTCACCATGCTATTAAGAAAACGCCAACACAATAATAATAAACCACAACGTTAAGTAAAAACTGTCCACAACATTAATGGTGTCCGTATTTTTCGGAAAGTATTCAGGAAAATTAAAGTCAATTTCTGAAAATAAAATTAACAAAACCAAGACTAAAAATATTTTGAGGCCCATGATTGTACGCACTAGGGGGGAGGGGCAAATCGGTAAATTTGCACTGCAACAGGCCCATTTTCATGCGCGCGAGCCTCCTCTACTTTGCTAGCCACTTTGAGATCCATTATCACATTTTGTTATATAAACACTAGATGGAAACTCAAACTAGACAATGTGAAACATGAGCCTTTTGAAATATCTATAACATACAACACTTCTCAAATGAAAAATTGTTGTCATATAGTGTATATTACGCAGACAAACCTATCATTTCAATAGCAAGTTCAAAAAAAAGTCCATACCATCCAAACTACACAAACTGCCTGACTACGTACAAAGTTGAGCTTGGAAAATCAAATTAATGTAAAATTATTTTTAAAATTTAATCTAAATACAGGAGGATCTTATCAAAATGTTGAGCTTTCCGTGAAAGATTGAAGCAACATTTTTCATTAAGTTTTCACGTTGGTCAGGAGATAGTACATCACATGCCGACCCTGTCATGCGAAATCCTTTGTTATTCCATTCTTCCAAACATTTATCAATATGTTCTTGATTACGTGCACATATATGCACAGCGGCCCCAAATTCTGCTAACTCTTCTGCTATTGCGTGCCTAATTCACAATGGAAAAAAAAAGTAATAGCAATAACAGAGGAATTAATATAATTAAGGAAGTAAAAGACATATGTCCCAGTTAGAGATGAGATTGACATTAGAGAATTGAACGAACCCTATGCCTTGGGTGCCTCCTGTCACTAGAGCTGTCATGCCATGGAGTGACCATCTTTCGTCTTTGAAGCAACTCAACTTTGTTTCTGCCATTTTTCGGGTAACTAGTTAGTGGGATATCCTTCAAACACAAAAAAGTTTTGTGTGATTTGGTTGTCAATTTGGAAAAAAGTTTTTTTTTTTTTCCCTTTTTCGGAAATAATGACTAACAGTTTTAGTGGTTATCAAATGCGGAGAGAATTTATGTTTCCATATTCATAGTATACGCAATCTAGCTATGAAGACATCTAGTCTCACAAGCTGGGAGTTAAAAGTCTTCATAGACAAAGGATAATACCAACCTAATCCAAAGATTGTGTGGTGGTAACGTGCTGGACAATCACTGTGATCCTTTCGTACTAGGATGAGTATCTCGACTAGTTTTGCGGTCCAGGATTGAGTTCAGTTACTTATGTTGAGGGTGGTGTGTTATAATATCAAAATTTTTTACAGTAAATTACCCTTTAATGAGAGATGGTAATATTATATTATTCTATTTTCTTAAAATATATATTTTCCTTTCTAGATATGAATATATTGCACTTTACTTTATTTTTAAATTTTTGTTAAAAACAATTTTTTAAAAACAATTTTATAATTAAAATATTCTTTGCACTCTCTTATTTCAAGAGATTTAAATATTATGTGTATTTTTTTTTTACAGAAATACATGATACTAAATTATTTGATTTCTACAATATATTTTTGGTCATAATTTTTTTCCCTCTATTGACCGTTATTTCTAATATTTTATATACTACTATTCTACTAAGAACAAATTTGGTTTGACATTTTGTCACATCTAAAATACCTTAATTTTCAAGTTCTCTTTGCTTAATTTTCATAGATTAAAATGTAAGCTTAAATAAGGTAAAAATATACCATTAAAGTTAAGTTTTTAAAAGTCCATCCTTAAATTATGCACAAGGTGTGCATAGAGCAAAAATAAAGAAAGGAATTTAGAAAATATATATGTTATACAAAGTATAATCATCACCATTTTGAAACCTTACCACAAAAAATTGAAGCCAAATTACCGTACACGAAAGTACAACAATCATGTATGCTAGAAAAAAAATTGTTAAAAAAAATTAAAACTAGGTCAAAACAATCACATGTTTGTTGAAAGAGGATATAAAGTTAGTCAAATAATCCTTAACTGCAACTTATCATTTGAAGAAGGCCCGTCAATATTGGCAATCTTGGCATGTTCAAAACCAATGTTGTAAGAACCGGATCGGACGGGTCGGTCCAACCGAAAAATCAGTGAACCGGTCCTGTGTCCGGTCCAAAAAAACCATGAAACCGGTCTACTTTAAAATCGGTCCAAGAACCGGTTAAAAATTGGAAAAACCGGTCACAAACCAATTTATCTCGGTTCATATTTTGGGGCCAAAAACGACACCGTTTCATTTAAAAAAAAATAAAAAAAGAAATATATTAGATTTGTTTTTCATTTTTGGGCCCTAACCTCATGTTGTTTCGCTCCTTCCGTACTTTCGCTGCTCAGACCATCAACTTCCCCCATCCTCTGATTTACAGTTCACAGTTGAGAGTTGAGAACTTTCTTTGGTATTTCTAGCTCCAGATTTCCGTCGATGGGCACTCACAACCCGAAACCCTGATTTGATTCTCTGCAGCAAGCTAGCAACGTTTTTTTGTTGGGTTGGCTTCGTGTGAACAACTGTAGATGTCGCAGTTGCTGGTGACTCCTCCGTCATCCCATCTGGCACAGGCAGCTATTCGTTTTGAGCTTAAATGTTGTCACGGATTATCTCTGTTTTTGGCTAATTGGCTCTGTTAATATCTTTGTTTTTTCCATTTGCTATCTTTTGGTTGTCGTTTAAGCTTAAATGAGACTTGTCTTTTGGCTGATTGGCTTTGTTAATATCTCCGGCACCGGTGACTCCTGTGTCATATTGGCTGATTGGCTTTGTTGTTAATATCTCTGTTTTTGCCAGTTGTTATCATGGATTTTTGGCTCAATTATATGGTTTTTTAAATTTTAATTATCTCTGTTATGTTTGGCACATGTTTTTCAACTTGGGAGATGGAATTGCACTTACTGTCTATGAATTAATAGTTTATTGATTCACAAATCTATTGTGACTTGTGAGACCAAGATGGATTTTTGACATATTTTGGTTTGTTTGCTAGGCAATCAAGTATTCGAGCATATACTTTATAATAATAGCTGTAGTTTTGTTCAAAATGAGCAAATGATTGCTTCTTTTTTTCTTTGGCTGTAAACTAAAATTTCTAAATATATTTTTATAATCATAGGATCTGGGAAGCATGGATAATGTACTTGGGGAAACAAATCTTACTGTGTCAGAAAGACAATCCACAGAAGGCTCATCTACATTTCGTGGAAAAACTAATCCTGCATGGAAGCATTTTGCATTTAAAAAAGAGGGGAGAACTAATGTTTATACTTGCCTTCATTGTTCACAAATATATAGGGGAGGGGGTATAAATCGAATGAAGCAACATCTTGCAGGTAAAATGGGTCAAATATTTTCTTGCAAAAAGGTTCCTCATGATATTTGTCACCAAATGCTAGAATCATTGAACAAAGTCCAAGAAAAGAAGCAAAGTGAAGACCTTGATGAAGCATATAATGATCAAGCTTGTGAGCTAGAAATTCAACAAAGTCACTCTTGTTCAATTGATCAAAGGAAAGGGAAAAGAAAAGCTATTTGCCTTCTTAGCCAAACATCATCTTCTTCTGCATGTGAGAGAAAATGGAGTTTCTTTGAACGTATCCATACAAAGAAAAAAAATAGACTTGAAAACCAAAGGCTAAATGATCATGTTTATGTTACTTATAACTTGCGTTTGAAGAATAGGTATATAAATTTCTCTACACTCTAAGTCTAAACAATTGTTGTCACTTATTTTTTAAATCATAATTAAGTTGTTGCTTGATATCTTAATGTTTTATTTTAGGTGGGAGAACAAGAAGAGATCTTACGATCCTATTGATTATGAATCCATTGACAAAGTTGATTTTTGGGTCATTGAGGAAGAAGCACCTCCTGAGTTTAATATTAATGAGATTGAGAATGAGAATGTTATTTGTCAAGATAATGCAATTCCAATAGTTGGTGAATCAAAAAATAATGCAGGTTAATGTTTAATTTTGAATATGTTATATTTTTTAAGTATTATTAAGCTAAAAGTTTGTTTTTTTTTCTCCCTTCTTGTTTTTTAATTAGGTGATGAAGAGATTGAAGTTTTTGAGCAACCAATTTTTGATTCACTTGATCATCAACTTGGGAGTGGTAGTGATGTTGGTGGAAGTAGTGCAAATGCTAACATAATGGCATTTGATGGATTTGACCTTAATGAATATTATGACTTTGATAACTTTAATTAATATTTGGCATTCTCTTTTTAAGTTTAGATGTGAACTTATTATTGTTGTCAAACATTGTTGTGTATGTGTATACTTTGAATGTTAAGAACTTATATAATGATGTCTTGTTTTTAGTTTTTAGTAGTGTAAAGTTATGATATTATATTTTTTTAATATTATTTATATGTATTGTTTAATTTTTATTAATACTGGTTCGACCATGGTTCGACTATTAAACCTTGAACCAGTGCCTTGACCGGTTCAATTTAAAAAACATTGTTCAAAATGCTTGAAGGACCGTCTAAATTTGGGTTTATTTTTCCAAGATACTTTCTTGAGTTGCTAGATTTGAAGAAAGATTCCTAGGAACTTTGCCTTCCATAATATTCTTCAATACCAAACAAAACGGTATCTAGTTGTTTTAGAAAATTTAAAACTAGATGTACCGCCCAGATTTGGCACCCTATGGTAGGGCCAAGCAATCACCTTAAGGACCGACCAATGTGGGACACTGAATACAGATTGGCCCGACGTAAATAAGGTAATTAGGTAACTTACTTAATAAGGGAAACTATGCACCATATCCCTGTACTAAAGGCAAGAATATCTGACCACTTAATAAGATCCACACGTCCATATATGTGAGCCAGGTGCACTCTTTCTGACCGTAATCTTTATCCAAAACCTTGTATCCCTTAACAAGACCTCCATATCTGACTTGAGCGTCGAAGTGTCTTTGCCGGTACCCTCCACTCTTGGCATGCCATTAGGACAAGAAGGTTAAAGAAGGAGGATCCAGGCAAAAAGAGGATAATGAAGGAGAAGAACCAAATTTTGCAAGAACATTTTGGCGCCCACCGTGGGGCCCGGTAAAACTTTTCCTGGCCACACCAATCAAGAGTCTACACTCTTAAAATCATCCAATCAATTATCGGCTTGCATGCTCACACCCATTCGAGGTTCTTTTTATTTAATTCACCTTTACACAATAGATTGTGATCGGTACATTTAGTGATCAACATAAGTATGCTTGTTACTTTCGAGTCTGACTATTATTCCTTAAAGGAAGTTCTTTTTTCTACCATCTTATTTGACTTGCATCGCAATATCAGAATATTATGTATATATATTAATGCACAAATGGCTTGCATTCCAATGAATACTAATGCACAACATTAATATATATTAAAAGTGATGACGTTAACATATGGCTCGTTCACTAAATTGGACATGATGATAAAATACCATACAGGCATCTTACATGATATTTTATTTCCTAAATTGTCATATTCAATCATTGCTCCTTATTATTGTGATCAACAAATCATAATAAATGCCTTCATTCAATTATTCAATTATCCTTGCAATTGTTATGGTAAATGGCTATATTTTGGAAATCTGCACACGTTCAATTATTTTTTGGAAGGGGCACACATTCAATTATTTTATCATGTCTAAATTAGAGTTTAAATGTCCAATATTATTTCACCATGTGTGCACATGCTTGTTCATGTATAAGTGTCAAGATGTGAAATGCATTATCGGGCATCAAGTTGGTGCACGTCTTATTCGATGTGCAACTCTATATCACAACTAATCCTAGCTCGTCCATCTTCCATAATTGGTGATGCACGCCGGACTTGCCCAACTCCTGCTAACACCCTATGTACAAGCTTGGGTCCAACCTCCGGTGAAGCTTTCTATCTCCATCTCAACCTCGGTGACAAATCCGTCTTCCAAAGCCATAAGCACGGTCCAAAACCAACTTTGATGAGGCCACATAGATCTCGCAGAGCCTGGCATGATGACTATGCATGTCAACCTGCCATTTGAGGTGAAGCCACTGTGATGCATGTCCCATTTGAATCTAGTTGCTAGAGGCATGTCGAGAAAGAAAAAGTGCAAGGGTCTATTATTTTTGATTACACTATTAGTCAAGCTTATTTAAATATTATCCTTCACGTCTACAAGCTTCTCTAGTAATAGGCAATGGCATGACAATAAATGCCTCAAGCCCAAAGAAGCACGAGTAAAAGGCGTTGTGAATGGAAAAATATACCAGTATGGATTGCCGTCCACACTGCTTGTTCATGCTAGAAGTTCTTACATAAAATGAAAAATAGTTAAGTGATCAACATTATAGCTAATTTATTTCACATGCTTATTATCATGAAACAAAGGAAACTTGGGTGGTTGCCACATTGAGAAAGGAACACAGGCTCTTTGAGTTGCCCTGCTTGGACTCAGCGTGTTCAACCGAGTCAGACAAATTGATGCCATCTCTCCTTCTTAGCATGTTGGACTTTTCGTTGAGTGGCGGTGGATGTGTGCGCTTTCGATACCACGATATCTATATTGGTGGGAGTCCTGGCAATTTGGTGGAGGTTGAGTCTTTGCTGGAAGTATCAGTGAGGTTGGGTTATGTTCGAATAATATGATGTACCCAACTACAAACCACGAAAACACCTTCAGGGAAGCTCTTCTTAGCTCGAACATGAAAAACAACTAAGTGACAAACACTATAGCTACCTCGCCCTACAAGTCATGATGTTGAGGTTGCCAACATGCATGTTCCTTAAGCAGTTGAGAGTGGGCGTTCACATGTTGGCTAGAACCTTCTTGAGGTCATCGGTGATGGGATTTGGGCTCCTCATTATTATCATGACTTTAGAACTTAATGAAGCTGATGTTGCTTTGGCCTAAGATGTGTATGAAGAAGGTTCAATTACCAATTATTTGCAGAGAGGAAGAAGTTGTAAATGTTGGATCTAGGGTGATAAAGAAGTTGAAGCACTATTGCATGCAAACTAAATCCAAAGGGGCGATACATTGCACTTTGTGAGCTGACCCACTGAAACCTTTGTCGAGTCGACCCACCAAACTTGATGACTTTAACAGGTTTCGACCCACTGAAACCTTTACTGAGCAGACCCAATGAGTTCGATGACTTTGATAGGTTTCAACTCACTGAAACCTTTACCGAGCTGACCCATCAAGCTCGATGACTTTAACAGGTTTCGACCCACTGAAACCTTTACCGAGCCAACCCAATGAGCTCAATGACTTTGATAAGTTTTGACCCACCGAAACCTTTGTCGAGTCGACCCACTGAGCTTGATGACTTTGATAGGCTTTGATCCACTAAAGCCTTTGCCAAGTCGACCCACCGAGCTTGACAACTTAACAAGTTTCGACCCACTGAAACCTTTGTCGAGCCGACCCACCGAGCTCGATGACTTAATAGGTTTCAACCCACTGAAACCTTTACCAAGCCGACCCACCGAGCTTGATTACTTAACAGGTTTCGACCTACTAAACCTTCGTCGAGCCAACTCACCGAGCTCAATGACTTTAAACAGGTTTCAACCTACTGAAACCTTTGTCGAGCTGAGCCACCGAGCTCGATAACTTAATAGGTTTCAACCTACTAAGACTTAGTTGAACCGACCCACCAAACTCATTAGGACTTGGTACACTAAAACCTAGTCGAGCTGATCCACTAAGCTCGTTGAATCTTAATGGTTTCACTACGTTGAAACTTAGCCAAGTTGACACACCAAGCTTGTTCTGAACTAAATTTGAAGGGTCGATATGTCGCATACCAAGCTTATGCCAAACTAAACCCAAGGTTCTCTATAGGTCGATACATGGAACTTATACCAGATTAAGAAGTCTTAAATTCTTACCAAGACTCTAAATTGAGGCGTAAAGAGGTGCTTGTTACTTGAAGGAAGGGAGGGTAGGAGACATTGAAGCTACTAACATACTCAACTAAACGCTGTAATAATGGATGGTTAAGAAGCACCAAACAAAAGCCTTGCATTGCCAGGAACCAACAAGCCCTGGTTAAGCAGGCACTTGAGGATCAAGCTGAGGAAGTAATTAAAAATAAACCTCTCCACGAAGACAAAAAAGTAACACACTCAATCATCCAAAAGGAGGCAACAAGTCTAAACAAACCTTGCTCTGAGCGGACAAACCAAGCAACACATTCTCTACACCCGAAAAATGTCTTCAGCACGCCACTGCGAAATTTCACACTAAATTTTGACGGTAAGCATCATCTGCTTAGCCTTGAGCCTTGAGCATCATCAGCTTGGCCTCGCGCCTTGAGCGTTGTTAGCTCGGTCTTGCACCTTGAGCATCATCAGCTCGGCCTTGCACCTAGAGCATCCTTAAGCCTTGAGCATGGCACCTCGAGCGTCCTTAAGCCTTGAGCATGGCACGCGCCTTGAGCGTTATTAGCTCGGTTTGGCGCCTTGAGCGTCATCAGCTTGGCCTTACACCTAGAGCATCCTCAAGCCTTGAGAATCATCAACTTGGACTTGTGCCTTGAGCATTATTAGCTCGGCATAAAGCCTTGAGCGTTATTAGCTAGGCCTCGCTCCTTAAGCATCATCTGCTTGGCCTTGAGCCTTGAGCATTATCAAATCGGCCTCGCACCTTGAGCCTCATTGGCTCGGCCTCGCGCCTTGAGCATTATTAGCTCAATCTCGCGCCTTGAGCATCATCAGCTCGGCCTTGCACCTAGAGCATCCTCAAGCCTTGAGCTTGGCGCCTCGAGCATCCTCAAGCCTTAAGAATCATCAGCTCGGACTTGTGCCTTGAGCATCATTAGCTCGGTATAAAGCCTTGAGCGTTATTAGCTCGGCCGTGCTCCGTAAACATCATCTGCTCGGCCTTGAGCCTTAAGCATCATCAGCTCAGCCTCGCGCCTTGAGCCTCATTAGCTCGGCCTCGCACCTTGAGCCTCATTAGCTCGGCCTCGCACCTTGAGCCTCATTAGCTCGGCCTCGCACCTTGAGCATCAGTAGCTCGGCCTTGCACCTTGAGCCTCATTAGCTCGACCTCGCGCCTTGAGCATCATCAGCTCGACCTCGCGCTTTGAGCATCTTCAGCTCGGCCTCGCGCCTTGAGCATCTTCAGCTCGGCCTCGCGCCTTGAGCATCTTCAGCTCGGCCTCGCGCCTTGAGCATCATTAGTATGACCTACACCTCCCAGAATATGCTTCATTCGGTCCTGGCCAAAAGTACTTCCACTTCAGTCATAGTTAGATTACTAAAGCCAATTTTGAGCTTAGCGGCAGCACAATGACGCCAAGACAGGACCCCGGACTTCAAATATATCACTACACGATTAGAGTTTGGTTAAACTAATGATTCACAAAGTCTAAATAGACAACTTAAAAAGGCATGATGCTGAAGCACGATCAGGCTTAACTATATCTTGTAAGCTATTTCGCTTTCTCTAGCTCAAAGCTTGGGGGGCTTGTGTACCACCTAGATTTGGTACCCTATGGTAAGCCAAGCAATCACCTTAAGGACCGACCAATGTGGGACACTGAATACAGATTAGCCCGACGTAAATAAGGTAATTGGGTAACTTACTTAATAAGGAAAACTATGCACCATATCCCTGTACTAAAGGCAAGAATATTTGACCACTTAATAAGATCCACACGTCTATATATGTGAGCTAAGTGCACTCTTTCTGATCCTAATCTCTATCCAAAACCCTGCATCCCTTAAAAAGACCTCCATACTTGCTTGAGCGTCGGAGTGTCTTTGTAGGTAACCCCCACTCTCGACATGCCATTAGGACAAGAGGGCTAAAGAAGGAGGATCCAGACAGAAAGAGAATAATGAAGGAGAAGAACCAAATTTTGCAGGAACATTAGACATTGTGTGCTTAAGTAATATATATTTACCATCTTCTATCATTTAGTTTGCATAAGAGGAAAAAATAGTATAATACTTATATATCTTAGTGGAAGAAAGTATATATTTTTAAAGATTATTCTTTAGCGGTGTTAAATTAAATAGATTAAACTATATATTTTAACATAAGAGGGATGACAATGTAACACTTGATCTTTTATGAAGAAAAATGTAATTTACTCTAAATTTTAAATAATTTGAATTATTGCGTGATAGTTAAAATTTTAAATTATAAATAAAATTTTAAATAGTTAAATAGAAGTATTTTATATATAACCATATTATCATAATGATTTTAGAAACAATAATTGTTTAAATATTAAGACTTTAAATTATATGTTTTGAAGACTATCTTCAAGTCCCACCATATCAATCGATTTGTTCATTTAACTCTCTATCCACCCAATTCTTATTTCCTTAATTAGGTCCTTCTCTTTTCTAATCATTTTAAAAGAAAATTTAGATTCGTACAATTAATATTTAGGTTTAATTGTACATTTTGTCTCCTATTTTTTTGATTTTGTGAATTTTGTTATCTAATTATTTTAATTACATGTTTTTTTGCGTAACTTTCAAAATTTTGCACATTTTGTAACTTAATTATTTAATTTGTACATTTTGTCACTCAACTTTCAATTTTTTTCACCTTCATTTGACGTCTTTAGTTGACTATTGATGTAACATTTTGATCATTGACGTGACAAGTTGCCATGTTATCGTCAGTTTGCCATGTCATCAGTCTACATCAACAGTCAACTGGCCATTTGAGTGGTCAAAATGCCATGTTATTTGGTTAGCTAACGGCATCAGACTAGAGGTGGTAAAATACATGAAATTTTAAAAGTTGGGTAGCAATATGTGCAAATAAATTAATTGGGTGACAAAATACGCAAAATTTTGAAAGTTGAGTAGCAAGTAATTAATATAGTTGAGTGACAAAATTCACAAAATTATGAAAAATGGATGAGAATATATATAATTAAGCCATTAATTTATATAACTTTTTGTACAATAAAGACATACAAAAAGGAAAGAGAGTTATACTATCAAATAATTAATTTGATAAAAGGTCGAAAAAATAATATTATAAAAAATATTAAATTACAACTTTACTCTTTCACTCTTGCACCAGCATGTCACTTTCTTGTGCGCATATACAAAGTGTATGTTTGAAAAATAATTATTTTTAGAAAATAATCGTTTTTTAAGCTTTTTCAAATACAAAAGAAAGTCATTATTTTTAAAATAAAATTCAATTAAATACACTTCAAATTACTTTATTTTTCTCCTCTTGCAACCACAATGCCGCTCCTTTAAATTCATATATCCATGCAATACCTTAATTTATCTTATTTATATTGTTTGATTTTTCATAATTTAATTTCCTATATTTTTAAAAGAGTAATCTTATTTATACAACAAAATTTTATAATAATTTATGCACATTCATTTTTTTCCTCTATTTTTCTCCATCACATTATCTATTTTATTTTGTACTTATCTTTCTGCGTAGAAATTATTGCAAAAATTAATGTTATTATATAAATAAAATTAGTCTTTTAGAAAATGATAAGTAGCATTAGATGTTAGATCTAATTAAATTTAACGGACCTAATAATGCTTAATGAAGAATTTAATTGCTTCTATTAATGCTATTTATTATACAATTTTAATAGTTTTATGTCAACAATATATAGCTCAAAACTAAAAGATGATAAAAAGGTTAGATATATAAATACTATAATAATAACATTTTTCTTAAAACATAATAATAACATTAAATATTTTAAATATGTTATTAAATTTAAAATGATTTATAATATTTTGATTTAATTAATAACTAAGGACATAAATTAAAAAAATAAATTAATCTGTTTATGCATAAGTCTATTTTATTTTTTAATTTGTTATTTTAAAATATATTTTTTGAACAATAATAATTAAAAATAAAGATTTTATAGACTTGAACCTAAGCATTAATATGATATTTAATGTTATTAAATATTATTTAATGTTATATTTATATATTTAAAATTTTATTATGAAGGAAAAAGTAATTATTTCTAAATTTGGTATATATATATATATATACCCTTAATTATTATTTTGAATAAATTATTGTGAATTGTTATAAATTTGACTAAATATATAATTTTTAATTATTATTTTATGTAAATATATTATAAAGTAACCAAATTGAAAATAAAATAGACTCATATATAAGAATTAATTTCTTAATTTCTGTCCATAGTTATTATTTATAATAAATTATTATAAATTTAACTATGTGTGGATTAAATCTTTACTTTTAATTATTATTATTCATAAAACATGTTTTAAAGCAATCAATTCAAAATAAATAAATAAATAAATAAATTTGAGCACAAGAATTAATATAATCTTCACACACACACACACACACACACACACACACATATATATATATAGATATAAAAGAAAGATTGTTGGAGCAAATTTTTGCTTAAACTAGAAGTGTATAAGCCATTTCAAATTTTTGCATTTAATATAGTTATATTAGTCTAAAACTTTGTATTAAATTAAAATTATAAAAACTATTTTTAGTGGGCGGATTTTAAAAAATTAAAGTTACAAAATAAACTAAAGGTCATCATTTCTTTTTTAATGGATAGCTATTTCTTTTAGAGCCCAATGAATTGTTTTCAAGTCTAATTAATTCTCTGATTTAGTTTCGCGAAACTTAATAAATGCTTGAATCATCATTGTACATTTATTCGCTCTTATATATTCTTTCACTAGTGTTTAGGATCACCTAGCAGGTGTATTCTTTCGTTCTTTGTATTTTCATTTGCTTACCTTTTTTGTTTTTTGGGTTTGCACTTTCTTTCTTTCATTTTGCTCTTCCTCTTTGGTGGAAAGAGAGTTTTTCTTAATATATCTTAATTAACATGCAGCAATGATACTTTTGTGGAGATAAGAGAAGAAAGTTCTTACGTCAATGTATCATCCAATGAATTTGGCAAGGGATGGAAAGTGGAGATTAAGAACCAACATTAGATTCATCATCTTACTCTATGTCTTTTATTATTATTTTTTTTGTTCTTGTTACATGTATTATGTTTGTGCATTTCTTTTCTTATTTTATTGTTATGTTACTTTATCTTTTGATTATTATTGTTCAAGCTTTTCATATATGTTCTTATATTTTTTATTTTACTATTATATTATAAATAATGAATATATTTATAGTCATTCTTATTTTGAGCAACAAAAAATCAATAATATGACTTTTACTTTATATTTTTAGCTTACAATTTTTTTGTGTGTGTGTAACATAACATGAAGGGGAGCATATTATTGTTACAACATTACTTTTTATTCATTATTTTTTCTTCTTTATTATATTTTTTATAAAATTCACTTAACACAATTTAATGAATTTTATATAGTTAAATTATCTTATTAATTATTTTTATTTTTTCTACTTAATTCAATTGCCTAACTAAATTTTTATACATATTATTTATATAGTTTATTATATACTTCAATGTATATTAATTGTTTTGAATAAATGATGATATAAAAATTTAATTATTTTCATAAAATGAATTAATTATAAATTAATCTATCTCTCAATCAGGTTTACTTTTAATAAAAGATTAAATTGATTACCTTAATGATAATTATTACACAATTTTAAAATTAAAAGTTAATAATAATAACAATAATCATAAATAGTGTCCTTTCAAATTTGCGAGGGTCAATTTTAACATTATAATTTTTTATTTTTATATATTATAATAATAATAATCATATTATTATTATAGTGGTAGTAATAGTAGTAGTAAGTTGACTTAATTATATTTCATATATATATATATATATATATATATATATATATATATATATATCACATTTTGAAGAAGCCTCACATGTATTTTTTTAGGTAAATTACGTTAAAGAGTATATTTAATTGATAAATTAAATAGCACATAATATACAACACTGATTAAATTTAATATATAATTAATATACAAATAAGAAAATAATAATAATCAAATATAATAATAGATTTCTTTCTCAATGGTCAATTATAAGTTATTATATTTTTTATTTTAAAGAATAATAACTACTCATTATATATCATATATATAAAACAACTATAGAGTATGCAATAACAATGCTATTATTGTTATAAAAAAAAATATAATATTGTTGTTATTAGTATTAGTAACATTACCCTTTCGAATTCACTTAGGATGAGAAGAAAATAGTAATATGTAATAATATTAAAAAAAATTAGTAACACCCATAAATAATAATTCTTATAGATAAAGAATCCTTATAATAGTTAAATTATAAGTAATAATGTCTAAAATATATAATAATCCTTATAGATAAATAATTTAAAAGTAGCAACTAATGAAATTAAATAACAAATAACAACAACAACAATAATAGACAAATCTCATTGCACTTATCAGGAGTGTTCAATTTATGTCGTGTTTAAGTTAAGCAACTTAAAATTTTAACAATATCACATAATTAAAATTAATATTTTCTAAATAATTAAATATATCATTTTAAAATAATTAACAACTTCATATATATATATATATATATATATATATATATATATCATTTTTGTTATTGTGGATATTATGTTAACACATACTTGATTTTTGTATATTAATAATTAATAATTTTAAATATATTTATTGTAAAAATTAAAATTGATTTTAAATTTGTTGAAATGTACAATAAATATATTTATAATTATTAATTATTAACACACAAAAATCAAGTATGTGATAACATAGTATCCACAATAACAAAAATGAACACTCAAATTTAAATACTTATATATTCATATTATGCACACTTTCATTTTGAATTTATTCATTTCATATAGGTATTATAACTCCATTATTATTTAAAGAAAAAAAAATCATAATAAATTTTAATAGGTTTAATATTTTTAAACATGACATTTGTTCAACCAAAAATATAATTAATTATCTTTCTCAATTTTATTGTAATTATACTTAATTTACTATTAAATATTTTAAACTTGATAATTTTATTTATGTACATATATTTTAAAAATAATTATAAATACAAATATAAAAATATATAATTTAAACAAATTCGTGAAGTATTTTGAGTATGAGATACTTTTAATAACGGTTAAATAAATAAATGATAATGTAGGTATTACTCTTCCCCGGTAGTTATTTAAATAAACTGCCAATAAAATATTAAATTCATTAAAAGTATATTTAAAATTTTTATTAGCAAATCATCAGCAAAGTAATAACAAAAATATTTAAACCATTACGAAAATTTCATTCTTTAGTTCTAATATTTTTCTTGTTTTCTAACTTAAAAAATATAGAAAATATAATAATTTAGTTTTATAAATTAATATAAATAACTAAAATTTAAAATTTCTTATTTAATTATATAAAACATTATTAATTAGTAAGTGAACTTATGTTATTTTAACGAGTGAAGAAATAAAAAATTACAATTAAAAATATTATTTTAAATTCATTAATATTTAAAAATTTAAAACACAATATTATTTACCAATCGAGAGTTCATAATATATTATTTTAAAGCTATTAAAATAAAAACTAATACGTGCAAGTATAGAAAAATAAAAATACAACCTTTATTACAACTTTTGGTCAAAAACTGCTAATAAATATAGTTGTTTTAACGGTTCTAGTCTACGAGTGAAGTGTTCTTCAAGTTGAAAAAGTTATTGAAAATTAAAAATTTTGTAGTATAAAATAACTTCACTAAATAAAATGCACAAGCACTTAATTAATTTACATAGAAAATTATAGTTAAGTGATGTAATAGGTTTTAATATTTTTTTAGTAATAAGGATCGAGTAACTCCAAGAATAATATTAAAAACATAGTTGTAAAAGCCGGATCGGACCGGCAAGTTCGACTAGTTTGATTGGAAATAGGTTTAGTGACCAGTTCGTTAACTCTAAAAAATTGGACCATTATAGAACTTTTTTGAATCGGTCAAGAACCGATCAAATCGGTCAAAAATTGGTGTAGAAAACCGGTTTGAATTGGTGCATTTTAAATTTTCTATTTTTTTATTTTTTAAAATTTTATCTAAAATATTTTTTGGATAAATAAAAACACATATTTAGTAAGGATTATAAATAGGTCCAAAATGATATTTTACTTTAGTTTTTAGTGTTATAAAATTATGATATTGTATTTATTTAATATTATTTTAAATTTTAATTATTTATTATTTTTATTTTATTAATACTAGTTTGACCACGATTTAGCCACAGTTAAATTATTGAACCTTGAATTAGTGCCTTGACTGGTTCGGTTTAAAAAACGTTGATTAAAAGAGTTACTAATCTTCATCCTCTCCCTTATATATATATATATAGACAGAGGATGAATATCAATCTAACGGTAGATAAAAATGGTGCACAGCCTCTGCCTATATATATATATAGGCAGAGGCTGTGCACCATTTTTATCTATCGTTAGATTGATCTCATATCCACAATTATATGGTGTGCCCTTTGCACCAAGTCTTTTTTTTTTTTTTTTTTCTGCCTTTTCCCTCCTCCCTCTACCTCTCTTTCTCCCTCAGTTTTACCCAGCGGACACCTAGTGCCATGCAACAATGTCAGTGGACAACATGGTGGCGAGATCATTGCAAACCTTGTGTCGTGGTAAGCTACTACCCATGTATGTCTATCCTGACAAATCACTATATCATTTATGTATGTCAGAATTAACGGCATTTCCCAATGGTTATAGCACGTGCTACTTTTTGGATCTTGAGGTTCCTATTGTTATTGTACCATGTTAAAGAGCGAGTCTGTATTGATTGCTCGATTGTTGAAAAATCTTCATGGAGTCATGTCTGCATTCATAGCATGACTGTCATTATTATTATAATTGTTTTCATATTATAATTGTTATTTAATGATGATTTGCTTTTACCTATTGATATGTTGTTGTATTGAAAGTTAATATATTTTAATGTGTGGATTATTAAATGTAAATTATCCTTATTTTGTGAACTTACCCTCGCGTTATTTATTTCGATATGAAATTGATTATGATGATCGCGATTCTACGTAGGAGTAGATGGCGAGTCACCAGCAAATCAGACTCTTTACCGTTAAGTATAAGAGATGTTTCTAGGTAGAGGGACTTCTTTCTAGGAGGAGCTTGTCAAATGTTGAGGAGTCCTACTTCTTTTTTTCTTCCTTCGTACAACCCTAGTTCTTCTTAGGAGTAATGTGTAGTTATGACCAACAATTAGGGAGTGCGTAGTTATATGTACCCCTCCCTTTTTTGTTATATGTACTTATTGACGGGTACACTTTAGTTGACACACACACTTTACCTTTTTGAGATATAGTTAATCTTTTGATATATGAGTTGTAATTGCTAATTAGTATGATGTTGATATTCTGATATATATACCTATATATGTGATGTCTGACTTCAGTAGTTGCCATTTGTGTTGATAATTATTTTCAAGAGATAAATGTTGTTGTTAATTAGTTTTATGAAATGCAAAAAATTTACCCGTATTTTCATAAGTGAATTAACAAGAGTTTTACTTAAAATTGAATTGATCTGTGATTTATTATAGAATGTCATGTAGTGACAGCGGGTCGTTACACCATCCATGTATAGTTATACGACCCATATTTACTCCTCTCACTCTCATATAAATATAATACTCTCACTAGATATATTCCCTATATATATATATATATATATATATATATATATATATATATAATTGCAAACATATTTATAAAGATAATATCTTTTAAAACACATTTGCATAAATTAAAATTATATAAGCATGTGTGGATGCACACATATTAATTTTTTTCATTATTAATATCTCTTATTTTATATCTTTTTTTAAATATTTTTGTACATAACTACTAACATGTATTTATATAAAATAAAAATTATTAAAAATAAATTAAAATTTATATAATATAAAAAATTTGTAGCTTATAATCTTAATACTTGTGCAGGACATGAGTTATTACACTAGTATATTATTAAAACTAAGTCTTTGATCATAATTTTTTTTTCCTAATATTTTGTTAATATCTAAATGTAGAAATTTATAATACTCACCGTAAGATGCAAGTTTATATCTAGTTTCTTAGAATGTGGGTTTGAGTCTAATTCAACTTTATAAAACCGTAAGGTGAGGGTTTCTCCCTATTTATATACACTTGTTTGGTCATATCACTAGTCGATATGAAATTTCCAATACAGCTCTTTCACGCTGAGGGCTGGACATCTCGAGTGTGAAGTTTGCAAGATTAGACATTTGTAGATAATCCGATAATGACTAGATAGGGGTGGTCCCGATAAGTCCAACAACAATCGTTAGGATATGTTCTGATACAATCAAACGATCCAAGAAATGGAGCAGCGGTGTCGATGTGGCTCTCCGGATGTGGTTGTCATCGGGATTCGGGTTTTCCCCTCTGATGATGACCCTGGCACTGGATTTCCCCACAAACCAACGCTTTGATTTTCACTCAATCGACGTTAATTCGGTAATATAGTTATTAAGCAATAGTCGGAGTAAAAAGTGGCCAAGGCAACAAATTTTAACAACGACAGAAACCAAATAAAGCAATATATTCGTCTGAAATTAACTTAAAATGATAAAAAGAAATTTATAGTGGAAATATCACAACCCTTGAAATATAGTACTTAAAACAACTACTACTGATTATTATTTTATTTTATAAGTCTGGAATAACTATTTAAATTATGCAACCCCCATCCACAGCTATGATCTGTCCAGTGATGTATGAAGCACCCCGAAGGCAAAGGAAAGCAACAAGTGCTGATATGTCCTTAGGGTCTCCAATGCGACTAATTGGTGATTGAGACACCAAAACTTCAACATTCTTATCCACTTCAGCAGATTTCTATAACAAGAACAATTATTACACAGAGATTTTGAGCATGATTGCTGAATTAACAACACAATATGTAGGAGAAAGATGGGATTGACAACTATAAGAAATATGTAACAAGGCAATAAAAACTTATATAATTCTCTGGTACTAAAAGTAAAATATTTATGGGACACCCATAATATATTTGGGAGTGGAATTTTCGAGTAAAAAAAAAAAGGAAGGAGAAATTTTTTATTTTTAAATTAAAAGAATTATATAATATTTATAAAATATAAAAAAATATAAAGGACACTATAACTTTTTACTAATCTGTCATTTTATTTTTATTTAAAAAAAGTATAAAAAATTAGAGAAATAAAAAAATTGGCTTCCCTTTGCTTTTCTTATAAAACTTTACTAAACATACCTTAAGAAAATATATAACTAAGATGGGTGATGTGAATCAATCTTTGATATGCCTAGCATTGTATAAGCTTTAACAACTAACAATACATACCATGAGAGACTCCAAAAGTACAGTCTTAACAGGTCCAGGTGCCACGGTATTTGCACGAATATTATCCTTTGCCCATTCCAATGCTATGTTCTTGGTGAATTGATTCAAAGCTCCTGAATAAAATTTTATATGCAGATTAATTATCTTCTGCAACTCCAATTTACCACGTTGCGCTCAAGTTAAAGGATAAAGACAAGGAAACATACCTTTAGAGGCAGCATAAACAGAACAAAGAGGAAAAGCTTTCAGACCTGAAATAGAGGATATGAATACTATGCTCCCGTATCCGGATGCTTTTAGAAGTGGGTGTGCTAGTTGACATAGGTGGTAACATGACTCAAAATTAGTACCCATTAACGTTGCCACATCTTCTGCAGTATAATCTAGGACGCTCTTAGTTGTAGCTGTTCCAGCATTGTTTATCTGTAGAAAACCATTTACGTAGTCAACTCTAGTCAATTTAAGGGGAAAATTTTGAAACTAGAAAAGAGAAGAGAGGCAACCATATATCATGTAATTAAGAAGGTTAATGATGGAGACTTGAATAAATTGAAGAAATTTTGCCATAAATAATTCTTGTGACTTTGGATATGTATTAAGGGTATTCAGTTTCTTAGAAGTAACACATCTGAAAGACGTGTGTTTGTTTAGGAATACAAAAATTTGGTCAACAGAAATAAATTTCTCTTGCGATTGTTGCCTTCTTGCAAGTTACAATCTGAACTTTGAACATAGAATTCTGTAGAACAGGCAGAACATTTTGTTGCTTCTCAAATGAAAAATTGACATGTTATAGTGTATTTTACACACTTTAACAAGTTAGACCAAACACACAAATGATCCCTATTTTTTCAATAACACTTAAAAAAAATTCAATACTATCCAAACTACGTAAACTGCCTGAGTACGTACAAAGTTGAGCTTGGAAAATTAAATTAATGTAAAATTCTTTTTAAAATTTAATCTAAATATAGGAGGATCTTACCAGAATGTTGAGCTTTCCGTGAAAGATTGTAGCAACATTTTTCATTAAGTTTTCACGTTCATGAGGAGATAGTACATCACATGCCGACCCTGTCATTCGAAATCCTTTTTTATTCCATTCTTCCAAACATTTATCAATATCTTCTTGATTACGTGCACATATATGCACAGCGGCCCCAAATTCTGCTAACTCTTCTGCTATTGCGTGCCTAATTCACAATGGAATAAAAAAGTAATAGCAATAACAGGGGAATTAATATAATTAAGGAAGTAAAAGACATATGTCCCAGTTAGAGATGAGATTGACATTAGAGAATTGAACGAACCCTATGCCTCGGGTGCCTCCAGTCACTAGAGCTGTCATGCCATGGAGTGACCATCTTTCGTCTTTGAAGCAACTCAACTTTGTTTCTGCCATTTTTCGGGTTACTAGTTAGTGGGATATCCTACAAACACAAAAAAGTTTTGTGTGATTTGGTTGTCAATTTGGAAAAAGGTTTTTTTTTTGTTTTCCCTTTTTCGGAAATAATGGCTAACAGTTTTAGTGGTTCTCAAATGCGGAGAGAATTTATGTTTCCAAGTTCATAGTATACACAATCTAGCTATGAAGATATGAATAGTCTCACAAGCTGGGTGTTAAAAGTCTTCATCGACAAAGGATAATACCAACGGAATCCAAAGATTGTGTGGTGGTAACGTGCTGGACAATCGTGTGGAATAATAATCTTGCAAACCTGTGACCCTTTCGTGATAGGATAGGTGTCTTGACTAGTTTTGCGGTTGGGTTCAGTTTCGTCTGTTGAGGGTGGTCTGCTATAATATCAATAAATTTTACAGTAAATTGCACTCTAATGAGAGATGCTAATATTATATTATTTTACTTTTTAAAAATATATACTCGCCTTCCTTTGACAAATATAAATATATTGTATTTTACTCTATTTTTAAATTTTTCGTTAAAAATAATTTCATAATTAAAATATCTTTTACACTCTCTGATCTCGAGAGATTTAAATATTATACTTTTCTCTTTTTGGTTTTAAAATATATAATTTTTTTCTTTAATAGATAAAAGAGAAAATAAGTTATCTATTGACAGTGTACAACAATTTTATACTGTCATCCAATTACAACCCATCATATATGGTAAGTTTGTTGATTTTGATAATAATTATTCTAAAAATCACACTAAAACTGATTTTTGATTTGTTGACAATGTAAATTTTTTTACACTGACGGTGATAGCAATTAAACTTTAGATAAAAATACACGTTTTCACCATTTTCTATATTTTCTATAAATTTTTTAATAAATTCTATTAAAGAATGATTTTTTACAAGAAAACTATTTGTTTATATGTTTGTGCGTTTTTTTACAGAAATACATGACACTAAATTATTTGATTTTTACAATATATTTTTGGTCATAAATTTTTTCTCTATTTAATGTTATTTTTAATATTTTATATACTACTAACAACAAATTTGGTTAGACATTTTGTGACATCTAGAATGCCTTAATTTTCAAGTTCTGTTTACTTAATTTTTATAGCTTAAATAAGGTAAAAATATACCGTTAAAGTTATATTTTTAAAAGTCCATCCTTAAATTATGCAGAAGGTGCGCATAGAGCAAAAATAAAGAAAGGAATTTAGAAAATATATATGTTACTAATCATCACCATTTTGAAACCTTACCACAAAAAATTGAAGCCAAATTACCCTACACGAAAGTATAACAATCATGTATGCTAGAAAAAGAAAAAACAACAAATTTTTTAAAAAGGAATTAAAACTAAGTCAAAACAATCACATACTTATTGAAGGGGGATATAAAGTTAGTCAAATAATCATTAAGCAAGTGCAACCTTCTCCTTTGAAGAAGGCTTGTCAATATTGGCAACCTTGGCATCTTCAAAACACATGAAGGACCATTTAAATTTGGGTTTATATTGCCAAGATACTCTCTTGAGTTGCTAGATTTGAAGAAGGATTCCTAGGAACTTTGCCTTCCATAATATTCTTCAATACCAAACAAAAGGTATCTAGTTGTTTTAGAAAATTCAAAACTTGACATTGTGTGCTTAAATAATATATATTTACCATCTTCTATTGTTTGGTTTGCATAAGAGAAAAGAACAGTGTAATATTTATATATCTTATTGAGAGAAATATATGTTTTTAAAGAATATTCTTTAATGATGTTAAATTAAATAGACTAAACTATATATCTTAATATAAGAGGGATGACAATGTAATATCTTTTAGGAGAGAAATGTAATTTACTCTAAATTTTAAATAAATTGAATTATTGCGTGATAGTTAAAATTTTAAATTGTAAATAAAATTTTAAATCTTTAAATAAAAGTATTTTATATATAACCATATTATCATAATATTTTTAGAAACAATAATTGTTTAAATATTCAGACTTTAAATTATATGTATAGAAGACTATCTTCAAGTCCCATCATATATCAATCAATTCGTTCATTTAACTCTATCCACCCAATTTTTGTTTGCTTAGGTCCTTCTCTTTTTCAGTCATTTTTAAAGAAAATTTAGATTTGCATAATTAATTACACATTTTAGCATCCATTTTTCATGATTTTGTAAATTTTACTACTCAATTATTTTAATTGCACATTTTACAACCAACCTTTCAAAATTTTGTACATTTTGCCATCTAATTATTTTATTTGCACATTTTGACACATAACTTTCAAATTTCTGTGCATTTTCCACCCACGTCTGACGTTTTTAGTAGACCAATAACATGGCATTTTGATCGCTGACATGGCATATTGCCATGTTATTGTTAGTCTGTCACATTATCAGTCCACATCAGTAGTCAACGTGTCATATCAGCAGCCAAAATGTCATGTTATCAGTCAACTAATAGCATCAGACGAGAGGTGGCAAAATGCATGAAATTTTGAAACTTGGGTGCCAAAATATGCAAATAAATTAATTGGGTGGTAAAATACATGAAATTTTAATGATTTGTTTGGTAGCAGTAAAATTGTAAAGAAATAGGATGGAGAGGATAGAAATGGGTAGGTAAGAAATAATTGGTGTTGTTTAGTAGGGGTGAAATAAAGAGGTGAGAGATATAAAGTGAATGGGTCCCACGGATAAATATTTCATCGCTAAAAGGGTGAGAAACCGCGAAGAAAGAAACAGTAATTCGCAGAAGACAAAAATACCCATGAGAGTGCTGATTCTTGTGTTAGTCGATTATTCATTGTAATGGCATTGCCAATAATCTATTATTGACCAGCCAATAATCTGTTATCACTATTGGATAGTCGAGTATCACCACTTGGTTTTTCTAAGGGCTTATCCAATTTTCATGATAGTTGATCATCACATTCACAAATCAATTATCAGTATTTTTGAAAAATAGACGCGCATCAAATATTATGAAGGGTAAAATAGTATTTATAATTTTAATATAATTTCTTTCTCCTCTTTTCATCCAAGCCAAACAACTTTATAATATTATTTTCACTTTATTTCACTCCTATTTCTCTACAACCTAACAATCCATATTTCCTATCTATTTCTCTCTTCTCTATTTCTCTTCTACCTATTTCTATCCACTCTATTTCTTTCTTCTCTACCAAATATAGTGTAAAAGTTGAGTAGCAAGTAATTAAAATAGTTGTGTCAAAATTTGCGATATCATAAAAGATGAGTGGAAAAATGTGCAATTGAGCCATTAATTTATATAACTTTTTTGTACAATAATGATAGATAAAAAGGAAAGAGAGATATACTATCAAATAATTAATTTGATAAAAGGTGGGAAAAAATGTTATAAAAAATATTAAATTACATCTTTACTCTTTTACTCTTGCACTAGCATGTCACTTTCTTGTGCACACATACAACAAGTGTATGTTTGAAAAATAATTATTTTTAGGAAATAATCGTTTTTTAAGCTTTTTCAAAAACTATTTTTAAAATAAAATTCAATTAAATACACATCAAATTACATTATTTTTCTCCTCTCTCAACCACAACGCGGCCCCTTTAAATTCATATATCCATGCAATACCTTAATTTATCTTAATTATATTTTGATATTTCATAATTTAATTTCCTATATTTTTAAAAGAGTAATGTTATTTATACAACAAAATTTTATAATAATTTATGCACATTCATTTTTTTCTCTATTTTTCTCCATTGCATTATCTATTTTTTTTTATCAGCAAAAGACGTATATTTACATATTGTGATGAACACGTAATGATAGGTACCAAAAATACCTAGGTATAGCAAGTTACTAGTGTATACTGAAATAAGGCACCTAAGTAACCCCAAAAAAGATAAAAAAGTCCATATACAAAAGTAGCCATGAAAAGATATCTTCCTATTGGACAATTGCCTTTGCTGAGCGCAGTTGTGAGAAGCAGTAATACAAATGAAAAAAAAACACTATTCTCTTGCCTCTCCCACCAACCTAGCAGAGGGCAGGAAAGGGAAAAATGGGGGATGCTCGGGTTTCCACAAGCCCTTTAGACGTTTGTCCCTCCTTGACATTAGTTTGTAGATTTTTGCAGGTCCTATAGGGACTATACCACCCTCTGGGAAAATCGAAGCTATTGAGCCAAGCTTCCAAACAAAGAGGCTTGGAATACCAGGCAGGCTAGTTCTACAATGGTTATACCCAGGCCTTGAAGCAAGCTAGTAGAGGGATAACCCTTTACTCGTAAGATTCGAAGCAGAGGGCCTAGTTATACAATGCAGGCCAGAATTTTCATAACATAAAGCACAAACTTGGCTTGTCAAACCAATCAGAGAAAACACAAGTAGCTTTCTTTAATCTTCCCAAAAACCACCTCCAAGTAGTGAGTTGTATCCTATATAGTACTTGTGATTGGTCCCAGGTTCCATTTGAAAATATGATTGAATTCCTAGTCTCCCAAATGGTCCAGACAATTGCGGCCCAGACCATCAACCACACTTTTTTTATCCCAAGAACCTTTTGCTAATGCCCCACATTGGTTACATAGCTAGAATAAGTTCCCAGGAATAACAAAATGGACTTGAACGCAATTAAAAACTTGGTACCATACTACTACTGAGACTAGGCACAGACAAAAAAGGTGTAGAGAAGTCTATTGGGCTTGACCACACAGTAGGCAAGATTCTTCCTGTTGGTGCAAAACATGCCTATGCACCAGATTAAATCTTGTAGGGTTTTGTCCAGTAGCATCTGCCATCCCAAAGCTTTGACTTTTGAGGGGGCAAGGCTTTTCCACAACATATACAAGACATTTTCCTCTTCTTCCGAATTATGGCCAGCAGTTGGATTCAGGACTTGCAGGGTCTAGTAGGCAGACTTAACAAAATAATTACCTGAGCAATAGGGAGACCACACCCATTTATCTTCACTTTGGTTGATTGGAGCCAATAGCAACAAATTATGGAATTCCAAGTAGATCGCTTTCGCCCAAGCAAAAAAACCTTCCTCCATGAGAAGTTCCACCTCCAAACATTGCCACTCCACTGTTCCACAGTTGCCACTGTTACATCTTTGTTGCTTGCAATGCCATACAGTCTTGGAAACACATCTTTAGGGGCATAGATGTTATCCAAGGGTCTTGCCAAAATCTAATAGTTACACCATTCCTTAATTTCTTTTTAGCCCCTTTTCCAAACCATTCGTTGACTGGGCCCTCACCCGAATCATTGGAGCAAATGTCTTTCCACCAAAACGAACATCGAGAGTGAGATGTACATGGTGGTAGATGTACTAATGTGTAAATGTCGCTCCCATTTCTCTGTTTCAAGACCCTCTTCCATAAGGCCTCTTTATCAGTTAATAATCTCCATCTTCACTTCCCAAGCAGGCTAAGGTTAAACAAATGTATATCCTTCACTCTTAGACCTCATTTCTTCTTCGGTTTACAGACAATGTCCTATTTAACCCAAGGGATCTTCTTCCTATCCATTGTCCTTCCCTATAAAAACCTCCTCTGCAACTATCTTACCAGGTTAATAACTTTCAAAGGCATTCTATAAAAAGACAAGAAGTAAATTGGAATAGTGTTTAGGACGAAATTTATTAGTACTATTCTCCCTCCCAACGACAGGTACTCATTCTTCCATGATGAGAGCTTATCCTGAATACGTTGAATTAATGGCATCCAGCAAGAAGATTGCCTAGTGTTTGCCCCAATAGGTAGCCTAAGGTAAGTGAAAGGGATGGCTCCCACGTTACAATTTAGAAAATCTACTACTGCTTTCAGGAACGAATTAGAGATATTTACCTCCATAACCCTAGTTTTGGAAAAATTAATTTTTAAGCCCGATACTAACTCAAAACAT
This sequence comes from Spatholobus suberectus, assembly GCA_004329165.1. Taxonomy (NCBI): domain Eukaryota; kingdom Viridiplantae; phylum Streptophyta; class Magnoliopsida; order Fabales; family Fabaceae; genus Spatholobus; species Spatholobus suberectus. The sequence continues at coordinate 30,972,251 of CM014731.1, forward strand.
TTGAGCACAAACTTGATGACCCACAGGTTCTCAAAGGTTGCCTCACCTACTAAGAGAGTGTCATCTGCAACTTGGAGGTGGGAGATAATCGGCCCATTATTGCCTAATTTGAAGCATTCAAACTTTTCCTTTGAAACAGCAGAGTTCATTAGGCCACCCAAGCCTTCCGCAGCTAGTAAGTATAGGAAGGGGGCAAGGGGGTCTCCTTGCTTAAGGCCTATTTTAATGGTTACTTCCTTAGTTGGGCTTCCATTAACCAGGCCAGAAAGGTTCCCTGAGAAAACACAAGCTTTCATCCAAGCCCTCCATTTATCGTCAAAGCCAAACTTTCCTAGCATATAAGGTAGTCCCAATCTACTGAGTCAAATGCTTTCCCAAAGTCAACTTTAACAATCAAACACCCTTTTCCTTCTTTCCTCGCATAGTCTACAACTTCATTAATTATAATGATTCCATCCGCAACATGTCTATTACTTATAAAGGCGAACTGGGCTTCATCAATAATTGAGTCCATCACCTGGCTAAGTCTGGAAGCCAACACCTTTGCAACAATCTTATATAGGTAGCCTAGCAAGGAAATAGGACAGAAGTCGGCCATCTTTTGTGGGGAGGCAATTTTTGGGACTAAAGCCAAGAAATAAGAAGAGAAAGCCTTCGGTAATTTTGCAAAGGAGTGAAACTCCTCCAACATACCACAAATTTCACCCTTCATTAGGTCCCAAAAGGCCTTAATAAAGGCGAAATTAAACCTGTCAGGGCCTGGACTTTTATTACCATCACAGTCCCTTATCACTCCTTCTATTTCTTCCATCACAAATGGTGCAATTAGCTTGGAGTTTTGGTCCATAGACAGGGACGGGAGTTCAATTCCATCTAATGTAGGCCTGTCCCATGGAATATTAGAGAAGTGGCTAGAAAATACTTGTAGGCCTCCTCTTTGATGCCCTGCACGTCTTCCATCCAGCTACCTTCAAGGCTTTTTAGAGCAAAAATATGGTTCCTATTTCTCCTAGATTTCAAACACGCATGAAAAAATTTAGAATTTGCATCTCCTTCCTTGATCCAAGTTGATTTTGCTTTTTGGATAATAAGGCTTTCTTTATTTTTAAGAAGTTGCCATAGTTTGGAGAACTTCTCACTGGCATAATTTGACGCCGGTAAAGGTAAATCATGACTCTCTAAAAGCAGATTGGCAGCCTTAATTTCTTCCACGAGCATTTGAATTTTGGAATCTAGATTCCCAAATACCTCCTTGTTCCATGTTTTTAAATCAGCTTTGAGTCCCTTGAGTTTTTCTTTTAGAGCAATAGCCTTCCATCCCCTGAGGTTCCTCCTAGACCAACATTCTTTCACAAAATTGGGAAAGTCCTTATGGCTAAGCCAAAAATTATTGAACCGAAACGGCTTTGGGCCCTAATCTGAGTTTTCATACTTCAACAACATAGGACAACGATTAGAAACATCCTTACACAACGCTCTTTGAGAAACCAACCCCCAAAATTCTACCCATTCTTTAGAGAGCAGGAATCTATCAAGGCGACTCATAGCTGTGCCGTCAGGCTTGTACCAGGTGTATTTGCGGCCCAGTAAAGGGAGATCCATGAGCTGCATTTGCTGAATGAAATTGTCGAATTCCCTGATGTCACTTCTACCTGACGGGGTTGATTGTGGTAGTCTCCCTTTCCTTTCAGCATGTTCAACCAATGCATTAAAGTTTCCCACCAAACACCATAGCCCCCCTCCAAAGCCTTTTTTAGACATAAGTAGATCACCCTACAATTTCCTTTTCTCTGCCAAATGACAAGAAGAACATATGTTAACAACAAACACTTTCTTTTTGTCCACCCCATACTCCAAGCAGACTCCTAAGAATCCCCTTCCTTGAAAGGAGAACACGAGAGAGAATTTATCAATATTCCAAATAGAGAGGATTCCACCGCTTCTTCCAACAGCTGGTGTAAAGCTCCACCCACAATTTTGACCACACCATAGGCATTCACACAACCCACAATTTACAATTCCTAATATCTGAGTCAGACAAAGAAGTACCTGGCATCCCTTTCTTCGTGCCTACCTCATGGTGTACCTCTGGTGCGGGAACCGTCGCACGTTGTAAGTTTCGCTCTACATAATCCACCAGAATATGGCTTGCTTCCAAGTGGTCGCCGTCTGTGTCTGCAACACGGGGCTTATTTTGCCATGTTGAACCCTTTTTAGGCCTCGAGAGTTGTATAATCCCAGTGTTGCTAGTTCCATACTTCGCACGCATTCCTCTTTTTGAGGCCCTAGGCCTTTTAATCACTCCTTCCATGGAAACCACCCCCCTCTACCTGCAGCTCTCTCCCAGTATGGGGGCTGTCAGCAAGAATGTTTTCCTGGGACTCTGAACAGATCAGATCAGTAGTAGCCACTGATTCCAAACCATATCCTTCCTTCGCCTGCTCTTCTCCAAAACTTTGTTTCCTTGCCCTTTTGTTTTTCCTGTTGAGAGACTTCTTCTTTTTAGCATCAGAAATGCCTTTCTTGATTGTTCTCCATTTCAGCTTGAGGCTGTTTTGTACCTGGGTTTTATTCCCCCGACGTCGCTGTCTTGTTGGATCCATACTACCACTTAGGGATTCAGCACCAAGATTCGAAAGGTTCTGCTCCTTGTGTGGGCTAGTGTAATCTTTGCCAAGCTCGTAACTAGTCTCCTCTTGGCCAACTCGTTCGACGGGCCGCCCCTTGAGAATCACTGGTAAAGAGTAAGTGGGCAGGGGGTGTTTGATACTTGGGCCGGGAACACTATTCTCGCAATAAGTCCTCAACAGAGCAGGCCCACTAAGGAGAGGCCCACTTTGGCTTATTGGCAGGTTTGATTTTCGGCAATTGATTTTGGCTCCACTCTTGTCTCTTAGTACTCCTCCTGTCCTGTACAAAAGATGGAGGCATGTGACCCGAGCCCCCTGACTGCACCGACCCCAAGGGAATGGCCTGTTCCATATCACCAATCTGATTACTTACACGAATTCCCATGCTCGTAGAATAAGCTTGTGTTAAGCTATTCCGGGAGTAGGCTTCCTTTTTGGATGGTGTGACAGTACGGGTAGGTTGCTTAGGAGGCAGGTTTGGAGTTGACCCCCCACTTCGATGCAAAAAAGTCTGATCTTTTTCTGAGCCTAAATAAATCGGTTCTTGCACAGAGTGTAAAACCTCATTACCATCAGATTGTATATCCTCCGGTAAAGCATAGCTATAGTCCGGCGAGTCACTATCCTCATCCGATGACACTTCATTCTGAGAGTTGCAGGTGTTCATACCCGTCTGCTTAACAACATTATCCCCGAATACCTCCTCTATCAGCCTGATAGGGAAGATATTCCCATTTATATCCACCCTGATCTCCCTGTTGATAGCTTCTTGAGCCGTTGTTCTCACTAGAATTTTAGCCACATCCATTTGCTTCTTCATACTTGTGTCTTCATCCATTCTAACAAAAATTCCACATGTTGTTGTGATGAACGTAAAGAACTGTTCTGACCATGCATGGGCAGGGGTCCCAAAGCATTTTACCCACACCATTCTCTTCGTATCAACTGTTCTTGGGCTCCATAATGTGATCTCCTCAAACCATCTCATAAACCATTCCTTGGCGTCCTGAATCAAGGCTGACACCTCTACTTTCTCTTCGGCTTCTAGAAGGCAGAGGTTTGCACCCAGTGGTGTAGCCTTTAGAGCAAAGTATCCTTCACCATTCAACCTTGCTTGCATAAGGTATGTGTCACCGGGGATTCTAACCTTCCCCACATAGACCGAAAGGAGTCTTTCCTCTTCCATCGGATCTACCTTAGAAGAGAGATGATACGTGGTTGAAGTATTTGGTTTGGTTGTGACCTGTCCCCGCACATTTCCTTGGCGGACCGCCTGGGCATAAGAAGGTTTCCCTTGCCTATATGGACCAGGAGTGGTATCGTAGCTGTTGATACCTTGGGGACGAGCTTGCTTGAGTAAACCCTTCCTTTCACCATGCTTAAATCTGGGGAGGTTAACATGTAGTTTGTTGTCGCCGATTAGAATGTTATCCAACTCACTTCCCAGCCGGTGTGGATCTGAAATATTCCTGAATTTTACAAAACCAAACCTCCTCCCTCTGATATCAAACCTGTTTGGGATATAAACATCCTCAACATACCCCCATTTCTGAAAGATCTTCCCCATATCATTTGGTCCAAAATTATGTGGGAAATTTGTGAAGAAAAAGGACACCGTATCTGCTGGGAGATGAACTGTGTTAGACTGTCTTTGAATCTGCGAGACGCTTTTCTCCTTCCTTCTAACTTCTTCCCATTCCCCCTCCATGGATGACTTGGAAAATGGAGGTCTGATGGTGCAGCAACAGATGAAAGGAGGGTTTACACTAACATTATCTATAATATTATTTGCAATTTGGTTGTGTTGTTGCTTTGTTGTTGTTACTGCTGCTGAAATTTAAGAAATCATCCCACTATATGTCATAACCCGTATGCAGAAAACCACATGCTTATAACTTACCAAGTTGGGCATATTGACTACTTATACTCAACTTATGTTATGTCTCTGTAATTATTCTCCACAATATGGGTAATCCACTAATCCCCTCAATGTAGTCAAGTAGCTTGTACACAACCTCCTTATAAGCGGACATCCACCCTAATCAACGTCACAATATGCTTCTGCATTATCTATTTTATTTCCTACTTCTCTTTCTATCTCTCTCTTGCATAGAAATTATTGTAAAAATGGAAGTTATTATATAAATAAAATTACTCTTTTAGAAAATGGTAAGTAGCATTTTTTTAATCAAAAAAGTTCATTTCTTATACATACACTACTATAGAAAACGGTTTTTATCAGTGCTGAGTGCACGTTCATTAGCGATTATATAATGACACTAATATTTTGAGTATGAGAGACTTTTATTAACGGTTAAATAAATAAATGATAATGTAGGTGTTACTCTTTACTAGTAGTTATTTAAATAAACTGCCAATAAAATATTAAATTCATCAAAAATATATTTAAATTTTTTTATTAATTAGTAGATCATCAGCAAACTAATAACAAAAATATTTAAATCATTAAGTAAAAATCATTAATAAAAAAATCATTCTTTAGTTCTAATATTTTTCTTGTTTTTTAACTTAAAAAATATAGAAAATATAATAATTTAGTTTTATAAATTAATATAAATAAATAAAATTTAAAATTTCTCATTTAATTATATAAAACATTATTAATTAGTAAGTGAGCTTATATTATTTTAACGAGTGAAGAAATAAAAAATTACAATTAAAAATATTATTTTAGATTCATTGATATTTAATTTTTTTTTAAAAAAATATTATTTAGCGATCGAGAGTTTATAATATATTATTGTAAAGCAATTAAAATAAAAACTAATACGTGCAAGTATTACAATTTAATACATTATTGCTTATTTTCATTGCTTTATATTTTCATAACCTAATTTTTAATTTTCGTATTTTTCATTATAATTTTGCAAAAAAATGGAAAACTTTGTGGCCAACATTGGGTTTTATGAGTGTTGGGTGCTAGACTTTGGCAGTAGCATTGGATGCTATATGAGTAGCGCTGAGCAGAAAGGGAGCCATTATTTTGAAACACTGAGTGTTGAAATATAGTGTCAGGTGCTGAATGTTCGAGCTAGACACAATTTGAAGATCTTCAGACAGAAAGAATGAGACTTTTAACAACTTTTTGCGAATTTTCTCAAAAATTATAGTAACGAGAGGAAGCCTCTACATGATTTTGGAAGTCAAGAGCTCTTGAGACTTGAAAGGATTGGAGAAACTTGAAGCATCTAGATGACTTCTATCCCTTCTCCTTTCTTGTTTTATTTGTTCTTCATATGTAACTTAAACCCTCTGTGTTAGGGTTGATGAATCTAATTTGGATCTCTATGTAGTTTGAGTTGTTTTTCTAATATAATTTGATTCTTATACTTTTTACTTCTATCTCTATATCTTTGCATTTCTTTATTTTCTGTAGCCATAGAAATAAATGCTTGGTTTGTACAATAATTAAAAAATTAGACACAAGCTAGAATTGACATATTGTTTGCCATGAATTTGGAAAAGTGTTGATAGTTTTATTATTATTTTGGTAGTATTTTTAACTCTTATTGCTAATTGTTGGAGAAACAAACCCTTTCACATACAACAATGAGGATCAAAGGAATACACACTAACAACGTGATAACATAGAAATAGCATAAGACGCAAATTTTTACGTGATTCGGCACTTATTGCCTACGTTCATGAAAACATCTTAATATTTATTCTTTATCAAATATTCATCATGTTACAAGTTTTCTGGACAATCTTGTGAAATCCTCCCTTCACATAACTCCTCTCTCTCACTTAGGGTGGTGACCCCTTCTACTGGTCGGTGATTCTTCTTATTTTAAGAATTTTTATTTATACAACTTGCATCCCAATATTAAAAGAGGAAACAAATCTTTAAAATAAAAATAATATCTCTAAATCTAAATCATATCTTAAAAATTTGAATTGTTTTCCAATAATTCCTTCCTCAATTAAAATTTTTAAACTTTCTCTCCAACTCTCGTTGTCATGGGATACTCATCGCAATCTTCTCCAATCACGCTTTCGCTTTGCAAACTTTGGTGTGTTCCCACCTTTCTTCACAAGTATTGGATGGTGACATTTCTTATACTTACATTGCCGTTTGCTACCAGGACACCCCGCTTGACTTCTCCATTGCCAAAAATACTTTTGATACAAGAATTTGCACCTCTGTTAGCTACTAGGACACACCGCTTGACTTCCTATCGCCAAGAAGACTTTCGACACAAAGATCTCACACAAATCCACCATCAACTTCATCAAGCTTTAATATTCTTCCTCTGATAAGTCATCAGACTGCACAACCATCAACTCTAATATCATTGTTGGGGAAACAAACCCCTTCACACACAACAATAAGGATCAAAGGAACACACACAGACAACGCCATGAAATAGAAATAGTACAAGACACAAATTTTTACATGGTTTGGCACCTTTCGTTTACGTCCACAAAAATATCTCAATATTTATTCATTCTCAAATATTCATTCCATTACAAGTTTTTTGGACAATCTTATGAAATCCTCCCTTCACATAACCCCTCTCTCTCACTCAGGGTGGTGACCCCCTCTACTAGTCAGGTGATTCTTCTCATATTAAGAATATCTATTTATACAACTTGTATCCCAATATTAAAATAAGAAACAAATCCTTACTATAAAAAATAATATCTCTAAATCTAAATCATATCTTAGAGATTTGAAAATGAAAATTTGAATTGTTTTCCAACATTAATATGTAACTATTTTTGAAAGTCGTAATTTTTAAGTAATCATTACATAATGTAAAAAAATTAAAAATTTATATTCAATGCCAGAAAATCATTTATCTAATTCATATCACAAGTTAGGACAAATATCATATATCATCATCCTTCATCTTCCATATCTAAATTCTTTCAAACACAATCTCATCCTGGTCATATGTCAAATTTTTACTTAATCAATATTTTTTTTAATTTATTCAGGTCGATCTATACTCGTATAACCTACTTTCTATGATATGTCACGCTTACTTTATATGTATTTCCACGAAAATTGATTATTAAAGAAAATTATAGACTATAGTTTCTTCTTCGATAAGCAAACAAGTAATTTTTCTCATGCATATGTATTCCATGCTTATAGGAAGTAATTTAGAATTCTTAATATATTATTAAAAGAGTTTAATGGCTATGTACTGTCAGTGTAAAAAGTTTTATACTGTTAACTAATAACAAATCATCGTTGTTATGACTTTTAAGGTAATTATTATAAAAGTCAACAAACTTACTATACATGGTAGTTTGTGATTGGATGACAGTGTAAAACACTTTTACACTGTCAGTGTATAGCCTTTTTTCTCTGATTAAAATCTAACTCATTTCATAATTTTGTACATTTTCTAATATTTTTATTAGTAATTTAAATTTAGACTTAAATATGTTTTTAGTTTCTGTAAAATGAATGAGTTTTATTTTTGTCCTTAAAATTTTTTTTCTTTGATTTTCATCCCTCAAAAGGTTGAAATCATTGCTTTTGATCCTTACTATTATATGTCACATATTAATTGTCTATGTGTTTAATGGAAAGTCAATTGATTATCCTAGGTGACACCCACTCATATTTGTGGTACCATGTCAACATGTTACACCTCTAAATTTTTCTAAATTTCTAAAATAAATGTTATTTATCTTTTTTAAAATGAACATTAAGGATAAAAATATGTGATTTCAAATTTTGGAGAGATGAAAATAAAAAAAAATTATTTTATAGGATCAAAACCAAAATTCACTCATAAAAAACTATGATTTCAAATTTTAAAGAGATAAAAACAAAGAAATTTTTTTATAAAGACCAAAATCAAAACTTTCTCATTTCATAGGAACTAAAAACATATTTAACTCTTAAATTTACAAATTTGTACTCATGTTACACGGATTTATATTTAGTTATTAAAAAAAAGCAAGAGTGGGGGTAAACAGTGGTCAAGACAACAAATTTTAGCAACAAAAGAAACTAATTAAAGCAATATATATTTGTTTGAAATTAACTTAAAAATGATAAAAAGAACTTCATAGTGAAAATAGTGTAACCCTTGAAATATTGTACTTAAAACAACTAGTGATAATCATTAGTTAAATTCGGAGCTTCTGACAAACCAAGTTGATCGGGAGATTTGTGTTTTGGGCATTTACTTATTTTATTTTATAATTCTTATAGGTATAACACTTTAAATTATGTAACCCCCATCCACAGTTATAATCTGTCCAGTGATTTATGAAGCAGCTGGAAGGCAAAGGAAAGCAACCAATGGTGATATGTCCTTAGGTTCTCCAAGGCGACCAACCGGTGTTTGAGACACCATAGCCTCAACGACTTTATCCACTTCATCACCGGTTTTCTATAACAAGAGCAATACATAGAGATTGTGGGCATGGTTGCTGAATTAGTATATAACACAATATGCACGAGAACAGAAGAGATTGATAACTATACGAGATATGTATAACAAGGCAATAAAAACAAGAACAAAACTTAGATGCATTTCCACAAATGCTATTAGTGCTATTTTCTAATTAAAATTGGAATTTTACCATGATAATTTGCATAATAAATGATTTCATTGAAAATGTCAATGCAGATTACCAAACTTTAATTTTAATTGAAAAACAATACCAACAACATTTATAAAATTATATATAAGTTTTATCCTAAAAACTATTCACTGACATTAATTCATGGGACACTGACAATATATGTTTAAGAAAGGAAGGGCAAATATTTTATTTAGGCTTAATTGTATTTTTGGTCCTCTTACTTTATCAATTTTGTGATTTTCATCCCTCTATTTTTTTTTCTGCAAATTTGATCCTCTTACTATTTTAATTATATAATTTTGGTTCATCTGATAATTTAACATCTAATATTTAATGAGAATATTAACATGACAATACATTAGAGTATCACATCTGTATTTCAATTAAATATTGAATGTTAAGTTAGCAAATAAACCAAAATTATATCATTAAAATAGTAAGGATCAAATTTGCCAATAAAAATAAAATAAAATCAAGGGATGAAATTCACAAAATTGAAAAAATAGGAATACCAAAAGTACAATTAAACCTTTTATTTATAAGTTAAAAGAAGTATATATAATGTTTACAAAAATAAATAAAGATTAGGACATTTTGTCCATACTAATCTATTATTTTATCTCTTTTATTTAAAATAGTCATCAAATTAAAAAAAATAAAAAAATAAAAAATTGTTGTCAATTTTCTTTTCCTATAAAGTAGTACTGCCAAACATGCCTTAAGAAATTATATAAAAAAGATGTGTGATGTGAATCAATCTTGATATGCCTCGGAATGCATAAACTTTAACAAAACATACATACCAAATACAATCCAGAAGTACGGTCTTAACAGGCCCAGGAGCCACAGCATTTGCACGAATATTATCTTTTGCCCATTCCAATGCTATGTTCTTTGTGAATTGATTCATAGCTCCTGAACAAATTTATGTGCAGATTAATTTATCTCCTGCAACTCCAATTTATCACGTTGCGTTCTAGTTAAAGGGTTTAAAGATAGGGAAACATATACCTTTAGAGGATGCATAGACAGAACTAAAAGGCAAAGCTTTCAGACCTGCAATGGAGGATGTGAATACTATGCTCCCATACCCAGATGCTTTTAGAAGTGGATGTGCTAGTTGACATAGGTGGTAACTAGACTCAAAATTAGTTCCCATTATTGTCGTTACATCTTCTGCAGTATAATCTATGAGGTTCTTAGGTTTAGTTGTTCCAGCATTGTTTATCTATAGAAGACCGTTTACCAAATCAACTCTAGTCAATTTAGGGGGTGAAATTGAAACAGGAAAAGAAAAGAGGCTACCATATATCATGTAATTAAGAATTATAATGGTGGAGACTTGAATAAATAAAAAGAAATTTTGACATAAATTATGCCTTTCTATATGCATTAACACTTAACAGAATTCAGTCCCTTGCATAACAAAATTTTGTCATTAGAAATAATATTCTCTTGCTATCAATATATTTTGTTGCCTTCTTGCACAATAATATTCTCTTGCATGCAACTTACAGTCTGAACTTTTAACATAGAATTCTGCAGAACAACTGCTACATTTTGTTGCTTCTCAAATGAAAATGTGTCATGTATAGTGTATGTTATGCAGACACACTTTAACAAGTTAAACCAAACACAAATGATCCCTATTTTTTCAAAAACACTTAAAAAAAAAAATTGTCAATACTATCCAGGCTACTTAAATCACCTGCTGACTACAAAGTTGAGTTCGTAAAATTAAATTAATGTAAAAATATGATTAAAATTTAATATAAATAGGAGGATCTTTACCAGAATGTTGAGCTTTCCGTGAAAGATTGAGGAAACATTTTTCATTAAATTTTCACGTTGGTCACGAGATAGTACATCACATGTCGACCCTGTTATGCGAATTCCTTTGTTATTCCATTCTTCCAAACATTTATTAATATCTTCTTGACTACGTGCACATATATGCACAACTGCCCCAAATTCAGCTAATTCTTCTGCTATTGCGTGCCCATTCACAATGGAAAAAGAAATAACAATAATATGTCATTAGAGGAATTAATTAAAATTAACGCAAGGAAGTAAAAGTTGATTTGACCTAGTTAGAGATGAGATTGACATTAGAGAGTTGAACGAACCCTATGCCTCGGGTGCCAGCTTTTTAACCAAAGTAGTAAAAAAAAAAACCATTTACTAAAATAATAATAAAAAAAACGATTTACTAATCTGGGTTGTTTTAAAAAGGGGCGAAAAAATATATATATGAGATGCATACTTAGTGGGTGTCACGTTTTTTTAACAGGAGGAGCCAAGTGAGTTGGTGCCTCACGTTTAATAATTTTTTTTTACTATAATAGTGAGTTGGCGCCTTGCGTTTAATTAATTTTTTTTCTTACTAAAACAAGAGGCACCAACTCACGTTTAATAATTTTTTTTTACTATAACAAGAAGTTGGCGCCTCACATATATATATATATATATATATATATATATATATATATTTTACTATAACAGGAGGCGCAAACCTTGTTGATAAATTCAATTTATTAGAAATTTTCTTAGTTAACACATCATAACTAATGTCACGTTTAATTTGAATTGTTCTTTTATTGCATTCAAAAGTCATGCCTTTTGAACCCTTGTATTTTTTACCATTCGAATAAATAAAAGTGATAATGAAACTTATTTTTAAATACGCAGACCACAGAACAAGAAGATAACAAACACAGATAAAAATAGACGTGAAAAAACAAAGCAGAAAAAGCACACGAGCAAATAACAAACACAACCAACACTCGTGAAAACACAAGTAACAAACAAGGCAATAAATTGAATTTATCAACTGAGTTGTCGGCTCTTGTTATAGGAAAAAAAAAAATTTAAACATGAGGCATCAACTGAGTTGATAAACGTGGCGCCTCCTGTTATAGAAAAAAAATATATTAAACATGAGGTGCCAACTCACTTGACACCTCATGTTAAAAAAAGGTGATGCCCACTAAATATGCGCTTCATCTATATATTTTTCTGTCCCTTTTTTAAAATAATTCAGATCGGTAAATTGTTTTTTTACTCTCTGGTTAAAAGCCCTCGGGTGCCTCCTGTCACTAGAGCTGTCATGCCATGGAGTGACCATCTTTCGTCTTTGAAGCAACTCAACTTTGTTTCAGCCATTTTTCGGGTTACTAGTTAGTGGGATATCCTTCAAACACAAAATAATTGTGTGATTTGGTTGTCAATTTGAAAAAAGATTTATTTTTCGTTTTCATTTTTTGGAAATAATCGCTAACAGTTTTAGTGGTTCTCAAATGCGGAAGAGAAATTATGTTTCTAAATTCATACAATGTAGCTAAGAAGATATAATCTGACAGGGGCACGAAAGATTTCATTCAGAGAGAAAGGATACAAACTTAAACCAAAGATTGTGTGGTGGTAACGTGAGAATCTTGGACTATCACGTGAATTAATTTTCCTATTTTGGACAAGTGTCTAACTAGTTTTGCGGTTGAGGATTGGAAATTGTTGGGTTCAGTATCGTTTTTGTAGTTGTATTGTAGCATTAATAATTTTACGAAAATTGAATTATTCCGTGATAATTTATTAAAATTTTAAATTGTAAATAAAATTTGAAAATGGTGAAATAAAAATGTTATATAAACCAGTTACCATAATAATCTTTTTAGAAATAATAACTGTTTAAAAATTATGGCTTTAAATAAATTTGTTTTGTAGACTATCTTTCGAATCCCACCATATCAACCATTTCTTTCACTTAACTACATCCAGCCAACACCTATTTCCTTAGTCACTCTCTTTTTCAGTCATTTATTGACGAAAAGTTATATTTGTACAATTAATTCATATGATTTTTTCGTACGATAAAAAGAGATAAAAAAGGAGAAGCGAAATATAAAATAATTGATATGATAAAAAGAGATAAAAAAATTGAATTATAAAAATATTATATAAACAGTATAACTATTAAATTTCAACTTTCTCTTTCACTCAGTAGCATGTCACTTGTGTGCAGATACAATAAATGTCTGTTTGAAAATTAATTATTTTTTAAAAGTAATCAGTTTTGTTACGTTTTTTCAAAACTAAGAAGGTAATTAATTTTTAAAATAATTTCCACTAAATACACACCAAATTACATTATTTTCCTCCTAGCACATCAACAAGCCCCCCTTTAAAATTTATCCATGCAATACATTAAATTATCTTATTTATATTGTATGATTTTTCATACTATAATTCCCTATATTTTAGAAAGAGTAGTTTTAATTATATAACAACTTTTATAATAATTTTTCACATTCATTTTTTTTCTCTCCGTCTCCATCACATAATCTATTTTATCTTATATTTTTTTATCTTTTCTTTTTATCTTTCTTCCTTCTATATGGAGCTTCACTACAATAAAAACATACATTAGTGTTGGCCAAAAGCTGATGCTAATCATCAAAAGCATATGCTAATCATTATTTTGTGTCGGTCAAGGGACAGCTTTGAGGCAGTCGCAAAGAAGGTCGACACAATTGTGTTTGCATCAACCATAAGAAGCCGTCGCTTATTAGAGTTGGCTGAGCTGACTCTAGCTAGATGCGGCTTTGATCCTATTCTTCCTCTCACTCCTTTTTTTTTTTTCATTTCTCTTTTTTTCTCGCTCCCACTCCTCAACCACCCCGTCACTACATGTGCTCTTGCTCTCTGCAGCTTGTGTTAATACTGGTCTCCTCCGTCTTCGTGGTGATGGCATCATACCCCTCCAGTCTAGGCTTCTTCCTCTTCAGTGAAGATTTCCTCCTCCAAGTCTTAATCTAGATGCAACAAAACTAGACTCCCACTACACCACGCACCTCCTCATGTTTCGCGACCTGTCCCCCCTCCTGCGGCCTCTACAAATTGCACCAGAGAACACTTCTTCACAAACTACGCTGCGAAGACCTCTATCTTGATGGTCGTCTACAAGGAGCTCTACAACCTCAACGTTGAAGGAAGTGAGATGTTGGGGTCTATAGAAAGAGCAGAATGAAAGTGAGAGAGAGGAGAGAAAGAAAGTGAGGGAAAAGGAAGAGAATGGGGGGAGAAGTTGGGAACTTTAGAGTTTTCAAATTGATGAAGGAGAAGAGAGAGACGGGAGAAACAATTCATTTTCGCGCTTATATAAAAACTAGCGTCGACCAGGTCGATGCTAATACTAAAATATAATTATTTTTCAAAAATTATTAATTAGTGTTGGTCTAGCCGATGTTAATATTTTTTATTTTTTAAAAAAATTAGTAGTGTTGGTCATGGCCGATGCAAACTAAAAAAATTTTAAAAATTTTTAAATTTAAAAAAAAAAAACCATGTTAGTGTCAGTTTATTGTCGACTAGCTGACGCTATTTAGCGTTGGTGTCAAGGTCGACACTAATTGACTAACGCTAACTTGTATTTTTCTTGTAGTGTTTATTGTAAATAGATTTTTGTGTTGTGTGAATCTAAAATATTCCCAATCAATAGTCAGGGACTAAGGCAAAAAAAAGAGTTATTTGTTGTATGGTTGGACACAAGAATAGTAGAATTGGAATCTTTGGTAGGTTTTCACGATGGCGGTTGGATGTCTTTGGCAGTGGCACCTGCAAGGACTCCAATGCCAAAGTTAGAAGGTGATGGAAGAGTGAGACAATGAGAGAGTGATCTATACCTGGTGTGTGGAGTCCTTTATATAGAAGGTTCTTAACAGGAACAACTGTTAGAGTTGTTAAGATGCCACATGGGGTGCCACATGGCTATATGTGTTTGGGTGCCACATTCATTAAGTTCGTCAAGCGTGACTTGTCTGACGTAACTGGGGTGACCGTAGCCTTCGATGCTGTTGTATATTGCTAAGAGATGCCCTTAAGCCAATTACTTAAGTGAACCAACTTAAGGATCTAGGGGCCAAGATAACCCCTAGAATAGTTGTCCCCAAGTCAATATTGCTTGAAGGAAGCAATACCGACCTCCAGTCAACTCTGCATCTCTGCCTGTCAGTTGTAGAAAGCCCTTTGGTGATTATAAGGGCATTGGAGGTCATGCGGGTTCTTCAGTTGCCCAGTTTCCTCAGGAAAAGAAAGGGGAACCATTTCTGGTGAAGTTAGTTGTTATGACACACACATTGTTCGGAGTAGTCACGCTAAGTCGAATGGTATAGGAAGGGCAGAGCGCCCTACTATGGCTAAACCTTTGGAGCATGTCTTGGTACTGCTCAAGGATCAAATCTGCCCTGAGTGGCTCGAAATTTGTTGCAATCATCTAAAATCACTAAAGTTACCTTGTGGTCCTGAAGAGGTTTTGGATTATGCAAAAGCTTGGATGCAATCTCGAAGTTAATGCGTATCCTTTCTGGCCCTAGCAGTACTTAAAGGACAAGTGGTTCAGTCGCACTAGAGATGGTTCCTCTGCCTACCAGGATTGTTCCTTATGAATCGTTAGGGCCCCGCGAAGGTTGTTGAATCATCGACTTCTGACCATATATTTGATGTTCTTGATAGGGAAATAGGCAAAAAAATGAGGAATGTAGATACCACCCAGGAGGCTTATTATAAAGCTCCAAATTTGAATGTCAATTGGATGGACAAATAAATAACTAGGACCCAATTTTGCTCAAATCAAAGGGTGTTGGTTGATTTACTTCAGCACATCAGTCTTACCGATAATGAAGATATTGGGGTTTGGGATATAGAGGCCCTTAGAGACAACAAAAGAATATGTTCCCAAGGGTGGAACAAGAACATCGGGTGCCCCTTGGAGGAAGCTGAGGCGTAGGAAGCCAAACGCATGTACCCCGCTTCTTGAGGATGTACCTGACTTTCTTTAAGCATCTTGATATTAGACTGCCTTTTACCAAATTCCAAATCTCGATATTGAATTTTTTGCGAGTCTACCCTTCCCAGCTTCATCTGAATTCTCGGGGGTTTATTGTTACCTTTGAGCATCTCTGCAACAAGGAAGGGATTATCTGCACTGAGAACTTGTTCTGTCATTTTTTTGCCTTGGTCCATCGAAACCTTGAGAACAAGTCTTTTTGTTGTTTCTCTTTGGGGTATCAAAAACTGAAACTTGTTAAAGAGTTTTGAAGATTCTTATAAAGATTACGAGGATAAGTACTTTTTTTTACATCTAAAGGCGAAGAATTAGGATAACTTATTTATTGTCCAGAGTGAAGGTGAGAATGTAAATGAACCCTGTTTTCCATTGTATTGGACTTATGACCATTATTGCTTAGATGCATCTAAGTATCAAGTTCATGAATTTGCCCTTTCTTTAGAAGAACTTAGAGCTCGAGATCACCTCAGGGATCTGACCAGTAATGTTGGAGGTTGGATCCCTTGTAAATTACTTATCGATACTACTCCCACTGAATATCGACTTGCTATAGGTACAGTGTGTTCATGTTTGCATATTTTACATTTTCTTGTTATTGTTTTTTTCTTTCTCTTAATGAATGTCGTTCCTGATGCTTTCTGAATCTCTTACATTGTAGTTGACATGGAAAAATCCAAAATGGCTGAGTGCCTATGGCTTGGGAACATGAGGGATTAAAGAAGAAGGAAAAGTAAGCAGCCTCAGGGAAAGGACAGAAAAGTCCAAAGATGATGGAAGACAAAAAAAAAAGTTGTAATTGAGAAACCCAGGATTGATAAAGTGACTGTTCCTCCTTCCAACCACATTCTTGGCATTTGAGGTAAGAGTACCCTCTTGCCAACGTCAGCACTACTAATACATCTAATATGAGCCCTAAGGTTTTTCTTGCTAACATATCTTCTGGTGGTGAGCTTCCTCCTCATAAAAAACAAAAGGTGAATCCCTTGACATCTGGCTATGGCAGAAAATTTAATGACAAAGAGATGAAAAACAAATTCTTGTTGGTTGTTCTCCTATTGTAAAGTTTGTTGTTTACAAAGAAATGTGGGATTTACAAAAATGCTTGGGGGGAATGGAAGGCTTAATCTATTATCTTGTCTCGAGTTATCACTAATTTGTTCTTTTAAAGAAGACTTGTGGTAGAAAGGATCCTTCAGGCATTATTTCTAAGCAAATTGCAGTTGCAACATGCTAAGGTGCGAGCTTGACAAGCAAAGGAAGAAGTTGGCAAGAAGGTGGCCAATCTTGAACAAAAAGTGGTGGAGCTTAAATGAACCCTTGCTACCAACAACCTAGAAAGGGGAAGGTTGGAAAGAGAAAAGAAAGCATTGAAGGTTAAGTTGGCTACTACTGCGGCCAAGTGTGCAGAATTAGAGCTAAAAGACTCAGAGTTGGAAATCAGCACCGAGAATCTAAAGGCTAAGGTGGAAAGGCTAGAAGCCGACTTATGTTATTCCAATAGTGAAATTATTAACGGTGTGTGGCATGCTTTGTCCAATGGTGAAATGGCCCATTTTGAACCTATTATTCCTAAGGTCCAGGCAAGCCTTGACAATCAGAGTACTGAGGTTTTAGTGGAGCAGAATGTCCAGACTAATGCAGAACCCACTCCCACTACCGAGGTTGTTGAAGAACAAATTAATGTGGTTGTTGAGCAGACTAATGAAAATGCTTCTAAACGCCCTATTGATGGTTTCATTTCAACTCCCAAATTAACACCACAAGTTCATCCCGAGATAATGAATCTTGATATTGATGATAACTCAGACAATGTTGCCGCTACCAAAGATGCTACTGCCACTACATCAAAAAAGGCTTGAAGGGTCGAAATGCCGGTTATTTTTGTAATATTTGACTTTGATTTGTTCTATATGATGGCCTAAACAATTTCATTCCTTTTGCTGATGTTTGTCAACAATTTTATGGTGCCTAATTCAGTACAGTACTTTCTTTCCATGTTGTTGTTTTTGTTATTTCTGATCGTGCTTTTTCTTTTTCTTGTGTTTTTCAGTTAACGATTTTTGCTTTATGATCGCTTGCTTTTGTGTCTACAGTAGTTTGACAATTTGTACTACCGCTTTAATCAACTTCTGTTGCTATTTTTTCTTTATTTTTGTCTTGTGTTTTTCGTTGTGCCTTTTGCTTTTGCTTATTACCTTTGTTGCCTAACTTTTGCTTGTTCATCTTGAACCTCAACTAGATTAAAATCAGTGTACTCAAGTTGGCAGCCTTCCAATGTTGATGCTTATAGCTTCATCGTCTTGGTGAACTTTTGCTTGTTCACCTCAAACCCCAGCTAGATTAAAATCCTTGTTTTCGAGGTGACAACCTTCCAACGTTGATTCTTATTGCCTCACATTTCGATGAACTTTTGCTTGTTCATCTCAAACCTCGATTAGATTAAAATCCATGTACTTAAGGTAATGATCTTCCAACGTTGATTCTTATTGCCTCATCATTTCGATGAACTTTTGCTTGTTCATTTTAGACCTCGGTCGGATTAAAATCCATGTACTTAAGGTAACAATCTTCCAATGAGGATGCTTATTGCCTCATTGTTTTGATGAACTTTTACTTGTTTATCTTAAACCTTGGTGGGATTAAAAGCTGCGTACTCGAGGAGACGACCTTCCAACATTTCTAATGTAAAGTGTTGCTTTATTTTTAACCCCGCTAGGAAACTTTGAAAACCTCAATCCTTGAACTATGTGCCATTGTTCAACATTATTACATTTAGGATTTCAAACCTATATATGACTTGTCAAAATACAAAGTTCTCCATGCTCTTGGCGATGATGGTGGCTAGTGCTTTTGCCACTATCCACTTCGTAAAATAATCCACTGCCACCACTAGATGCTTTATTGGGCCAAGAGCCTTAGGGAATAGGCCAAGTATGTCTATCCCCCACCATATAAATAGCCACAGGGACATAAGCATGCCAAGTTCTTTTGGTGGAGCAAGGTCAATGTTAGAACATTTTGACATTGGCCGCACTTTTTTATGAATTCTATAGTGTCATTCTCCAAAGTCAGCTAGTAATAGCTAGCTCGAAGAATTTTCTTTGCCAAAGCTCAACCCCGAGATGTTGTCCGATCCATAGCATCTTTTAGGTACTTCTACTAGGATGTAATCTAATTCCAACTTTCTTAAACATCTAAGGAGGGGTTGGGAAAACCCTTTCTACATAGCTTATCGTTGATAATGTAGAAGTGTGTAGTTGATCTTTCTAACCTCTTTGCTTCCTTTTTATCCTTTAGGATAATTCCTTCTTGCAAGTAATTGATCATGGTCGTCATCCAATTGGGCTCTACATCTACTACCATGATAAGACTAGGTTTGTGATCAGTTTATTGAATGATAGATTTGTTATTGCCAGAAGATTTCTTACTTGCAAGCTTCGACAAAATATCTACACTTATATTTTTCTCTCGAAGAATGTATACAAACTTTGTCTTGTCAAAACCAGAAATAAAAGTTTTGACCTTTGCCAGATATTTTTGCAACATTAGCTCCTTGCCTTGATATGCTTCATTAATTAGCAAAATCACCAGCTGTGAATCACTGCACACTTGTATTGACTTTGCTCCTATATCGGATGCCATCATTATGCCAACTATATAAGCCTCGTACTCCACTTGATTGTTAGAACTGGGGAATGTAAAAGTTAATGACTGTTCCAGAATAACTGTATCTGCAGATTCTAACAATATCTCGGCTCCGCTACCTTTTTCATTTGATGAACCATCTACAAACAAAGTCTAGGTTGGATCTTGAAGTACTAGGTTAAGTGATGTTAACTCGACGACAAAGTCGACCAGAGTCTAAACCTTCAATGCTTGCTTGGGCTCAGATCTAATCCTATGTTTAGATAGTTTGATAACCCATGATGTCATCCTCGCTTCTAGCTTGGGCCTGTGTAGAATTTGACAGATGGGTTGATTTGTTCACACCACAATTTGATGTGACTGAAAATATAGCCTAAGTCATCTTGCTGCCATAACAAGAGCAAATACAACCTTCTCCATCTTGGGATATCGAGGTTCAACTCCTTGTAGAGCTCTGCTTATAAAGTACATAAGTTTCTACCGTTCTGGTGTTTCCTTGATTAGTACCACATTAACAGCTTCTTTAGCAATAGCTAATTATAAGTACAACACGTTTCTCAGTTCGGGTTTGGTGACTGTAGGCGGTGATGAAAAAGTTTCTTTCAAGCAAATGCAGCTTTACATTTCTCTATCCATTCAAAAGGATGGTCCTTCCTTAAAATTGAAAAAAAGGTAGGGCGTTCTATGCCAACTTTGCAATAAATCTCATCAATGCAACTAGATACCTTATCAGCTTTTGTACTTCCTTCATGTTTCGAGGACTTTTCATATCTAAAATAACCTTGCATTTCTCCAGGTCCAGCTTGATGCCTCTTTTAGACAGCATATATCCCAAAAACTTCCCTACTGCGATCCCAAACGTGCATTTATTGGGATTTAACCTCATTGTATTTCCTCAATTGGGCAAAAGTTTCATTCAAATCATCAAGATGTGCTTCCAAGGTGGCATACTTGACAATCATATCATCGACATACACTTCCAAACCCGATCTACTTCTCGAACACCTTATTCATCAACCCCTGATATATGGCTCCAGCATTCTTTAACACGAATGACATCACCCTATTGCAATAATTCACCTTCTCCGTCATAAAGGCGATATTCTCCTGATCTTCGGGGTGAAGTGGGATTTAGTTGCATCCAGTTTAAGCATCCATAAATGACAAATATTGAAACTAGGATGAACCATCCACCAATTTGTCGATATCGGGTAAAGGATACGAGTCTTTTGGGCAATGTTTGTTAAGATAAGTATAATCCACACACATTCTCCATTTACCATTCTACTTTTTCACCAAAACAACATTGGCAAGCTAAGTGGTGTATTTCACTTCCTGAATAAAACCAGCTTATAAAAGCTCAATCACTTGCTTTTCTATCTTCTGCAAGTATTCTAGAGCCATTTTTCTTCAGCATTGGCTTACCGGTTTTGCCAAAGGAGCCACCTTTAGACGGTGGCAAAAAAAATTGGGATCTATCTCGGATATGTCTACCAGCTTCCAAGCAAATAAGTTGACATTATTCTTTAACAAGGTTGATAAATTGACCTTCATCTTCTCCAAATCGACCCCTATCTTCACTATTTGCAATGCCTTTTTATCGTCCTGTACCAAGATGCAGTCGCCCTCTGAGTTAAGGCGAGGTAGCCAAGCATCCTTTTTTATCTCATCTCGGCAGTCCAGTTCAGTCAACAATACCTTTCCATGATTGACATTCGAAACATACTTCAACTCCAGATTAGGATTGGCTTTGAGAGATTCCTTATAGCATTCTCTTGCCATTTTTTGATCTCCTCACAAAGTGACAACCGAACTTCGTTGCGAGATGTGCCACAGATATGACAGCCTCTAAAGCATTTAATGTCAGTCTGCTCAAGATAGCATGGTAAAATGACTTAATGTCTATTACAATAAATCGGGTGATTATAGTTTTTATGCTAGGTAGTTTCCCAAAGGTAATATGCAACTTAATATAGCCAACCGGTGTAATGTGATGCCCGAGAATCCTATCAAATCTTCAGGATACAACATTAAATCAGACTCTGAGATCTTTAATTTCTTAAAAAGTTCATATAACATAATGTCGGCCAAGCTACCAATGTCCACTAACAGTCTATAGACCTTCTTGTTAGCCATAAGTGTTGCAACAATAAGGGGATCATCATGATTCAGTATTACATCACCATAATCAAAATTGTCAAAAGCCAAAGGCGGTGCTCTTCTTTTAACGAGGCTTGGAGCTTGAACCCTAGAGGAAGTAGTTAAAACTTTCCAGGCATGTCTTTTTTTGGCATTGTTCAATGGTCCTCCGCTAGAAAATCCACCCGCTATGACATATATAATCTCATGACTTCGTGTAGGGGAATGATTTGGTGACTTTATGGATGGCCGTGGTGATGGCCAATGTGGTGAAGCATGCTGCACAACTTGAACCTTGGCTTCATCTTGTGTCAACCGAGGTGGTGTACGGTTCCTTCTGGGACTATGCCAGTGTGGTGACCTTCCTCTCGTTTGCTAAGGAAAGTGTCCTCTCCTTGGACTCCTTATTCTTCTTCGCCTCATTAGGGAATGTCGTGGCCTGTTGCGATTATCTTCCTCACAAAATGACTTAGCCTTCCTTGCCTTATCAACATCTCAATAGCATCCTCACCTGATAACATTCATTTATGTCATGTCTCGTTGTTTTATAATACTGGCAATACTTGGAATGATCCCTTGCCGTCTTATTTTTCAGAGGTTTGGGAACCCTTATGCCCTCTTCCAAAAATTACACATTTAATACCTCATTCAAGATCCTCCTCCTCGAGGTATTTAGCAATGTATACTCCTCAAACCTCGACCCTTCTTTATATGAACCCCGGTCTTCATGATGAGACGGTTTATTAGCCTTCTACATTGAATTTTTCTTCTGTGTGCTGACTTCTACAGCCTTCAACTTTTCTGCTTCCAACACTTTCTCGCAATTAATATATTTATCCGCTTCCAACACTTTCTCGCAATTAATATATTTATCCGCTTCCAACACTTCCAACACCTTTAGAGGTTTGGGAGCCCTTATGCCCTATTCTAGAAATTCCACATTTAACACTTCATTCAAGATCCTCCTCCTTGAGGTATTTAGCAGTGTATACTCCTTAAACCTCGACCCTCCCTTATATGAACCCCGGTCTTCATGATGCGGTGGTTTGTCAGCCTTCTATGTTGAAGTTTTCTTTTGTTTGCTGACTTTTGCAGCCTTCAACTTTTATGCTTCCAACACTTTCTCACAATTAATATATTTCTTTGCTTTCTTTAGAAATTCTTCTATCGAAGTCAGAGGAGTTTTAATAATTAAGATTAAAAAAAAGGGAGCCTTCTTTTACCTTGTCTTTGGCCAACATTAAAAATATTCCCGCTTGTAGATTTTAAGCCACTCTTGCCTCCTGGTTAAATCAACTTATATACTCCCACAATGGCTCATTAGCTCCTTGACAAATTCTCCTCAACTCGACCTCTATCTTCAATCTAACCTTGCTAGTCACAAAAGCAGTTCTAAACTTCTCCTTTAATATGATCCAGGAATCAGTGGATCGCAGTGCCAGAGATTAAAACCATTTCAATGCGAGCTCTTGAGAATAGAAACATTATGCATATAAGTAAGGTGGAAGCACCTTTGTAATACATGGCTAATTCGAAAGCTAAAAGGTGATCATTTGGATCAGTTGATTCGTTATACAACTCAAACGACGGAAGTTGTTGTAATTACTTCAAAACCTATAAGTTCAAAATTCGAGAGGAAAACGAGAGGTTGAATGAAATCACTTCATCTTCCTCGCTAGTTCTGACAGCGGCGATATGAGCATCGTGCACATCCTGCAGACGGCTAGGTCGCAACATCAATGCTACTAACCGCTCGGTGCAGTCACGATTATCCTCCATACTTCACTTTTTCTCCTTCTCCGCATGAAGCCCTTGGCAATGAGCTTTTCTTGCTCCTTCAGAGCCTCATTTTGTTGTAGCATAAGTAGAGCCAAATCTGCCATGGAAACGGATGGCGTAGGAACACCATTACCAACAATTCTCTCTTTAGTGTAATAAAGGCCTCTTCGCCATCAACATTCAGCAGAGGAAGTCATAGTGGTGACGGAGTTGTAATGGACTTACGGTTTCTAACACTAACCATCATAGAGATCAAGAATCTCCAAAAAGAATAGAAGAATCAAGGAGAAAATGTTTCCCACAGATGGCGCCAATGTTGTGTGGTTGGACAAGAGAGTAGTAGAATTGAGTCTTCGATGAGTTCTCATGGTGGTGGTTGGACGTCTTTGGTGGTGGCACCTACAATGACTTCGATGCTAAAGCCAGAAGGTAATCGAAGAGTGAGAGAATAAAAGAGTGATCCATACCTGATGTGTAGAGTCCTTTATATAGAGGGTTCTTGGGGAGAATAACTGTTGGAGTTATTAAGATGCCACATGGGGTGCCACATGGCTATGTGTGTTTGGGTGTCACATTCATTAAGTTCATCGAGCGTGACTTGTCCAATGTAATCAGGATGACCGTAGCCTACGATGCCATTGTATGTTGCTAAATTAGTCTTACCTTTATATTAATTGATTATAAATGATTTGAGAATTAAAAGTTATTTATTAACATTTGTTAATGGGCTAAACTTAATTACTAACACTATTTATCAAAATATTCTATTAATATTTTGATAAATTACTAATATAATTAATATTTTAGAAATATGAATATTTCATATAAAATTTATTGCGTATATAAATCTTTTTAGTTGTATAGATAATGTATATAACCAAATAATTTTTTTTATGAGTTTGAAAACCTAAATTAAGTAAAATATGATATACTTTGAACAGTAAAAAAATTGTGCATAGAATCATAATTTATATTTTTTTATAACCATTTTATAGGTGCAAAGTATCCACTTGACTTTGTTGATGACTAATCATATGTTTTCTCATATTGTTCAAAGCATATGTTTTCACACCTTCTCCCATTAAGGGGAGGAGGCTGAGTGAAAAGTAATACATAATGTTGGTTGGAGAGAAATGGAGGGAAAAGAAGACATTTTCAGTAAAATTTGTTGTTTGGTTCATTTTTTAGGATGAGAGGAGAGAATGGAGGGGAGCAAAAGCCCTCTTCATTCAATTTTTGCCACCCTATGATATTGGGGGATTTAGAGAGGAAGGGATATTTAAAACATTTAAAATATATTAACTGAAATATCTCTACTTATATATTGAAACAAGTGCAAATTTTTTGGAAAAGGGTGGCGTAATTTTCTAATATGTATATAACAATATATAAACATATTTATACATATTTTAAAAAATTCTGATATATGAATCATATTTTAAAAAATTGTTTACTACTAATAAAAAACTAATTAATAATTTAATATTTTCTCATAAATGAATTATAAATTATTGAAAAAATAATGCCTTTCCATACAGTAAATAATATAATATAAAAAATTATCAATTGATTGTCTACTTTATTTTTATAAGATATATATACATAAAAAGACAATTAAGACTCAATCATCAATTGCCACAAATTTTCATGAATCCCATAAATTAATCAATCATTTATTTTTTATTAATAAAACAACAACAACAACAACAACAACAACAACAACAACAATAATAATAATAATATCAATAACAATATTTATAATGATTATTAAATAATTAACAACCTTTTCGGTCAATTACTAAAGAAATAATAAAAATATTAAATAAATAATAATGATGATAAAAATAATAATATTTAAAAATTATAATTTTTATAATTCAATTCTTGTTTTAATTTAAAATTAGATTATATATTTAAAAATTTAGTGAAAATAATTTTAACAATCTTAAACACTTTTATTCAAAATTACAAATTTATAATCAATATTTTAATATAAAATAGGTTAAGATCATCATTTAAATTTTTTATTACCAAAAAAACTAATATTTTTAGCCATTTTTAAACTAAAATCAGAATGAATAATGAAAGAAATCCTTAGAAAGGGAAGCACCAAATTCAAAATTTTTATTAATAAATCATTAATTAGCACAAAAAATAATAAAGTAATATGCATGCACTATCAATGTAAAAGTTTTTACATGCCTCTTCCCTCTTTAAGCAAGAATCCATAGCTAGTCCACCATTCATAGGTCAACAATGACTATAATAATTATAACACAACCAAACATTGTTTAGTGCCCAACATTAGATTTTCGACGCGATTTTGCTCCTCTAACCAAAAGCATAATCACAATGATCAACTTTCCAAAAATATAGAAAAAACACTGAGAGTGAGAATTCTATAACCACTTGCATCCAATTCATAATATCATGAATTGCAACCTCAAAATAACACCATAATGACAAAATCTGATTAACGTGAGTCAACAGAGATTACAGTAATGTATCAATTCTGTACAATTATTATTATTACTATTATTATTAATTTATTATCATTAAAAGGAGAAGCAGAGAGAGATATCAAACAACCGATGCTCTATTACCAAAATACAGAGAATTAAACTAAAGAAGTACATCCATTCATAACTAAATCTACAACCAACAATCACCAGTATACCTAGATGTAGATAAATGCACATATGAAGTAATCAGATCACTCATAACCATTAGTTTAACATACACAACACGACCTACACTACACATGGAACCTTCGAATGCAAGGAGTTGATTTGACTTTGACGACTTAAATTGCAAATTAACAGAAAACTAGGACAACAGTATCTTCGAGCACAACGAATGTTCTTTCATCACAAATATGTAGTCTATATTGATATAGCACATTTTGGATTTATGTTGTCAAGAAATCTACACTAAGAAAGATAAAGCCAAAAAGAAAGACAACCTGGGAACCTTAATGCAAGGAGTTTGAAGAGGAGGTGGAATAAAATAATAGTAAGACATATAGAAAATATTAAAATAGAATTGATGAGGTTTAAAGACATATATGACTCACTAAGTTCATTCCACTGTGGAAACATATTTCAATAAAAATCAGTATTATGTGAATTTAATAATTTACTTTTCAAATAATTAATTATATAAGCATGAGAAAATGAAGCTTATTCCAAAGTCCCAAAATTTGCATGG
This sequence comes from Spatholobus suberectus, assembly GCA_004329165.1. Taxonomy (NCBI): domain Eukaryota; kingdom Viridiplantae; phylum Streptophyta; class Magnoliopsida; order Fabales; family Fabaceae; genus Spatholobus; species Spatholobus suberectus. Next base: position 30,999,065 of record CM014731.1, read on the forward strand.
TTCTAACACAAATGTTTGAATCAAATTAAACTAACTTTGAGAAGACCACTGTTACAATAGATTATGTATTATACTTTTATAATATATACTTTAAATATAATATAAACTACTATTTAATATATATAATCAGTTTTTATTACACCAAAATTTAAATTGATTGTATAATTTATTGCTTACAAAACCCTAACGAAAATCCTAAGGAACCATATTTAAAGCTACTAAAACCCTAATGTCATCAATTAATGTCCCTGAAACCCTACAAAACCCTTTATATATATATATATATATATATATATATATATATAAAGATTATATTATTGATGCTATATTGTCTAATATTATATATTATATTATTTATTTATTATTACTAAAATTGGGATGTTTAGTGATAATATGGACGTTTAATATGAAATTTATATATATATATATATATATATATATATATATATATATATCTATATATATATATATATATATATATATATATATATATATATATATATATATCATATTCTTGATTCTATATTGTCTAGTATTATATATTATTTGTTATTTATTATATCATTTATTTATATATTATATTTTTATTATATTGTACACACCAATTTATTTTCGAAAATAACTTAATATGAAATCAATATGAAATTATTGATTGATTAAAATCACTCAATAATAATTTTTTTTGAATATAAAGTATGAAACCTAGTGTCACCGATTAATATCCTAGAAACCCTAAAGTCATTAATTAATACCTCAAAAACCTTAATGTTGTCAATTAATGCCCTAAAAACCCTACAAAACCTTTCTTTTACATATATATATATATATATATATATATATATACATATAGGGTCAGGATCCGTTAACACCAGGTGTCAAAGTTAGTCAAATTATACATTCAATAACTTTTTGTAGAATGCAAATTTAAACAATACAACCGTTGAATTTGATGTTCTTATTAATTAGATTCAGTATACAAAATTTCATACAATTCTAAAATTATTTAATAGTTCATCACATCACTCTATTTTAACGTATAATATAATATTAAAATATATATAAATATTCATTGTTAGATAACACATGTAGAAATGTCCAAATTATGTGAAATTTGATATACATGATTATGAAGATAATATCACATAATTCAACGGTTGGATTAGTTAAATTTGTATTGTACAAAAAGTTATTGAATGTGTAATTTGACTAACTTTGACACTTGGTGTCAATGAATCTTCACCTATATATATATATATATATATATATATATATATAAAGATTTAAAATTATTAGAGTATAAAAGTAAATTAATTTTTAAAATTTCTTTCCTCTTGTAAATCAAACAAGAAAAGGGTTATTTCCTCTCTCCTTCATTAAAATCACTCTTCTTCCCTCCATTCAACCAAACAAAATTCCTCCATCCCTTTCCCTCCCCTCCCCTCTTTTGACCCAGGGTTGGCCATGAGCCTAGTCTAGAAGGGCGATGCCAGGGTCCAAGGATAAAAGAGGCCCAAAAAATTAAAAAATAAGTATATATAATTATATAGTAATTTTTTTTCTAATTTTTTATATTGTTTATAAATAAAATGAAATTATTGTCTTGTTTCATACTTCTTTTCTTATTCAAATTAAAATGTGACATGTGATTAGAAAGTATTACTCTCTTGACGTTGTTAGTTTTTGTGTGTTACATTTATAAAATCCATGTTAAATGAATTTTCAATTCAGAGTGACATATCAACATGTAATAGATCTATGATAATAGAATTAAAGTGATTGCTTTTTTAACAAGATAAACACAAACTAAAACTCAACTTATAAAGGAATTAAGATGAAAAGTTAGTATATTAATAAAGAACAAAAATATATGTAAGCTTTAATAAGAAATGATGATATTTATCGATGATAGATGTTAGCAACAAAGCTAGAGCCTTTTCTTTGAGGGAGCTAAATATAAAATTAATTCAATTATAATTTTAAAATTAATATATGAAATTTGACCAACAACTAAAAAAATTACAATAATTGACCACATATTATGAAAATCAAAATTATATAAAATAAAAAAAAGTTACAAGATTAGTTGTGGTGGGAGAACAGATATTTAGTTTTTAAAATTCATGGAAACAATTCTAATGATAGGAAATATTTATATATTTAGATATCATGTTTAAAGTTTTAAAAGCATAATTGAGCCTCAAATTTTGTTAAAGCATAATTTAATTTTTAACCTGATAATAATAAGAATAATACATCCTTTGCTTCAAACAATGAAATGATATTTTAATTTCTTCTTTATTAAGAAAATTTTAGAAAAAAAAGAGACCTGGAAAATTATTGGAAATAATGGTCGTATACTTTTCGAAAGGTGTATTCATGTTGAGTGGTAAGGGAGGATATATAGGAAGAGGAGGGAGAGAGAAAATGTGAGATGTAATAAAAGATGTAGTGAGAAAGGAAGAGAGAAATAAAAAGAAAAGAAAAATGGAGGAGTTATAAAAAACAAAATTATATAAAATTATTATTAAAAAATTATATATAAATATAGTGTGTATATGTTTTTTTTAGGAGGTGACCTTATATATAGATATTTGTGTGTATATAATTTTTTTGTAAGGGACGTAAATTGACTGATAGACAATAATATAAGAATAAATTAAATAAAAAATGTGATATATCTTTATAAGATTTGTTAAAACTATGTTATTTACTTAATGTTATAAAACGTTTTATTTTTAATAAAATTATGTATGTACTTTTTATGCAATATATATTTACATTTTTCAATACTTGTATATAAAGGACCTTATCTACTGTTTCGTCTTGGGCCCAAAAAATCTCAAGACCAGTCCTGTTTTGAACTAAAGAAAGCCTTAGTTAATAGAGGGAAACTGATCCAGTTAGAAATTATTGAGACGTCGAATTTTTTTGAATGAACTTGCTAAAAAAATAATGTATTTCTTTAGCATTCCTTATAAGCCAAGAAAATAAACTTTCTAAGTAACATGAGTAATCAATAACTTGATTAAAATCAACTAGCGCTGTACTGATCGATATGTTCAATGTTGACAACAGAGATTACTACAAATTGTACGAGGAAGTTACGTTTTATTTAACAACAAATTAAGATAACATGGAGGAGAACGTAATTAATAACAATTGTTCTGCCTTGTGGAATGGCTTGGGGCAAATTAAGATACACGAGACTAAACAAAGACACATGGCTATGTTTTAAGAACAAGAGACAAACTCGGTCGGAGGAAACACGAACGGTGGAGAAATAACACTAGAATTTATTCAGCAGCGAGCCAAATCGTTAACAGCAAACTAAGCTGTGAAACCCCCATCTGCAGATATAATCTGTCCAGTGATGTATGATGCAGCCGGAAGGCAAAGAAAAGCAACTAATGCTGATATCTCTTTAGGTTCTGCCACGCGACCAACAAATGTTTGAGACACTATTCCATTCACAGACTCATCCCCTCCAGAAGAATTCTGTAATAGCAATCATTATGAATATTATAAGCAGACAAATAACATAATAATGATTTATGTTAATTTACAAAATGCACCTTTAAGGCCATATTTTCACATTTTTCTTTTATGAATTGGAAAGAAACGCTACAAAGCAGGAAGCTAAGAACGAACAAAGTGAACTCCTTTCGCTGGATCTAATTTCTAAAACCTGTTCCCATTAAAATTAATTTCAAGCTGAACAAATTATTGGGATAGGATAGGTTATTATGAACACCGCACTGAATACCTTCTATAATAAATATGCATACAAATGAAACGAAGGTTTAATACATGAAATTCGTTAATCAATGTTTTAAATTGCGGTCCTCAACTTTAATATAAAGTTTTGGAAGTCTCCGCTTACGCAACGACAGTTAGGATCACATTAGTCGTATTTGGCAACTACTGTCTATAACAGGCCGCTTCGATACAAGGTGATTCACAATTGTCCACTATATTATTGAAGCACCTTGTTGATTCACAATTATTGAAGCACCAAACATGTCATTGTTTCTCTGTCTCCACAACTACAAAATTGTCAAATGAAAAAAGAAGATGGATGGCCAAACCCAACTGTAACCAAATTTCATTTGAGTGAGGGCAAATCACCTTCACGTTGGTGGGAGCAGAAGTCAGAGAAGTTTCCCTTTTTCAGGGATATTAAGCTACCAAAGCCAATGTTTGGTAAAGTATGATGTTAAAGTTTCAAGTGCGAGTTCGAACCTTTACTCGTCTCTTTAAAGTAAGATAAATGAAAGTACTTCTCTAAAAGGTTTTAAGCTTAGAGGTTTTTCTTGTCTTTGGATTGAGATTCTATCCCCTCTTCCTAAATTTTAAACTCTACCACAAAAAAGGAATAGTGCATATACAAAATAAGAGGTTATATTTGTTTAATTATAATCATGACTTATTAGAAACGAAGTATTTTGAAAAAGAGTATTTTGATTATATTCCTATCCAATGAGGGTACATATTAACACACTCTCCTGTGCAAAATTGGTAATTCAATGCGTGAAATTTACAATATTAAACATCTAATAGTCTAACTTTAAAATTGTATAGACTCTAATATCATATAAGAAATAGATCAAGCTTAACTCATGCTCAAAATCTAGCTCAAGAGAGAGGGATTGCTTAAGTTTTATATAAATTATGCTATTCATATTCTAAACCAATATGAGATATGCTAACACTTATAACCAAGTATATTAATTAACCAAATATATTAATTAGAAGGAAAAGACAACCAATAAGTACAAAAAAATGAAATGTTAGTTAATTATAAATAATCACAATGATCATATAAAATATTTAATAGCAATAATTATATTATTTCCCCTCAAACTCAAGTGCTTGTTGTAAAGGGAACGATCTTGAATTTAGAAACCTGTATATGGAAGCACGCCAGGTCAAATTATTATATTCAGCTATGTAAGACTAATGATTTTCAGAGGAGATGAAGGGAAAATAATGAAAATAAGTTTTGTAATTTGTAAATCAATCTTGATATGCCTACCCATTGATAAACTTATATAAATGAACAAATACATATATACCATGATAGACTCCAAAAGGTTACTCATAACAGGTCCAGGTGCCACAGCATTTGCACGAATATTATCCTTTGCCCATTCCAATGCTAAGGTTTTGGTGAATTGATTCATGGCTCCTGGGTAAATTAAATTATATATATTCAGATAGACTACCTTCTGTGAGTCATTCTCTCCAATGAACCAGGCTAGATTCACATCATAAATATGGGAAATGAAGAAAATGAAACATACCTTTAGAGGCTGCATAAACAGAAAAAACGGGAAGAGCTTTTAAACCTGCAATGGACGAAATAAATACTATGTTCCCGTGCCCAGATTCTTTTAGAAGTGGGTGTGCAAGTTGACACAAATGATAAACGGACTCAAAATTGGTGCCCATTATCGTTGATATATCTTCTGCAGTGTAATCTATTATTTTCTTTGTTATACTTGTCGCAGCATTATTCACCTAAAAGGGAACCGCACAATTATTAAATCAATTCAAATATGAGAATATCTAAAAAATGAATCAGAAAATGAAGAATCACTTATGCTTTGTTTGGATGGGGAGTAAAATAGAAAAGAAAGAAATAGAAAGGAATGAAATAGGATTAATAAAAATAGAGGAGAAATAAAATGGAAAATATATTTTGTTTGGATGGATAAAAATAGAAAGAAAAGGAGTGAAAACATTTCTCTTCGCTTGTTTGGATGAATGGAAGAAAGTAAAAAGAAATAAATGAATTATATATAATTTTTTTTATAATAATTAAAAAAATATAATTTTTTAATATAATATTTTTTCTTAACATAAAATTATTTATCATTTTTTTTATATTCTAACAAATTTCAAAAAATTAAACCAAAAAATAAAAAATGAGAGGAATAATTTTCCTCCCATTTCATTCCTAAAGTGGAGGGAAATATTTTTTTGTGGGTTCCAGATAAATAACTTTCGTCCTTCCTATTTCACCTCTCAAACAAACAGTAAAAATCTAATATTTCTTTTCTATTTCTTTCCACTCTATTTCAACCAAAACAAACATATGGTTCTGGAGGCTTATAATGTAGACTTAACTGAGAGAAAATTGAAAAATACCTAGCATGTTGTATTAGAATTTTGGGTTTAGACTTAACTCAATCTCATAAGACCAACTTGTAAGGTAAAGGTTGCTTGTCATTTATATACTCTATTTTGGCCTTATCACACCGAGGATTGAACATCTTGAGTGTGAAGTTTACAAGACTAGACATATGCGGGTGGTCCAATAACAGCCTAATAGCGGGGGACCTAATAAATACAACAACAATTGCTAGGATAGGCTCTAATACCATCTTACAATTTGGGTTTGGGCTTAATTCAACCCCATAAAACTCATTTGTAAGTTAAGAGTTACCCCCACTTATATATAGAGGTGTCAAAATTGGACCGAGCCGCCAGGTTGGCCCCATGGCCCGATGGGCCAAGTAGAGTTGGGCTCTTATATTTATGGCCCCAAAAATATTGGGCAAATTTGGCCAATGGGCCATATGGGTCAGGCTAAGGCCGTGAAATGTTAGCCTGAAAAGTACCAAACCTATTTGGCCCATAGTTATTATTATTATTATTATTATTATTATTATTTTCTTTTAAAATTTATATATTTTTTTAAATATGTAAATAGGTCAATTTGGCTAGGCCAGCAGGCCAAGTTGAACCAATAAAAACAAAAGCCCATAAGAAAATCAAGCTGGTCCAGCCTAACTTGCTTTATATGTTTGGCCTGCTCAACCCTGTCCATTTGACAACTCTATTTATATAATCTATTTTGGCCTAATCATTAGTCAATGTGACATCTTTAACATGTTGACTCGGGAATGCTTATGCTTATGCCTCTAACTATGTATCAACTAAATTCAATTCCTCAAAAATTATAAATGATTATGCCGTTGCCGGTGCGCTAAAGTAGTAGAACTGACCAGCATCGTCGCAAAGGTCATTTTATTTATGTATTGCTTTCACCGCGTGAAATGTCAACCTTATGTTTTAGTAACTTTTCTATCACAAGAGGGAAAGAAATTAAGTGGTTGAATCTTACTAGAATATTGAGCTTTCCGTGAAAGATGGAGCTAACAATTTCCATTAATCTTTTACGTTGGTCAGAACATTGTAGATCACATGCTGAACCTGTCACATTAAGTCCCTTGCTTTCCCACTCTTTCAAACATTTATTAATATCATCTTGATTACGTGCACATATATGGACAGCTGCCCCAAATTCTACCAATTCTTCAACAATGGCATGCCTAGTTCAAATTGAAAAATAAAAATGAGGAATTAATGAAGTGAGAGAAAGCAAATTAAGCCATGCACCAATTAATTAGAGGTAAGATTCATGTAATAGTTAATAGAAACCAACCCTATGCCTCGGGTGCCCTCCAGTCACTAGAGCAGTCATCCCATGGAGTGACCATCTTTTGTCCTTTATGCTCAACTTAGTTTCAGCCATTACTTTTGTGGCTAACCAATGAGCTCCTTGAAAAGGAAAGGCAGAACCCAAAATAGTTATCTGTGATATGGTTGATGTGAAGAGGTAGAACGCTACCTCTTTTATACTTGCTCTCGGAGGATTTGTGGTTCTAAATTCTCTTAATCTTGTCGCCGAATACAGTGAGGCAAGTCTTGCAGTATCAATTTCAATTGTACGATGTTAACACTAATCATGTATGCTTGAAGTAAAGACCGATTTATTGGATTAATACGTACCGTTCCTTTATAAGCGCTTAGTTAGTTGCACCAATCGGTCCAATAGTTAGTTGCACCAATCAGTCCAATCATGGGTCAATACATACCGTTCTTGTTCTGGGGGTTACTCGGACAGTCAATCCTAAGTCGGCTTATTTGTTGCCTATCTTGGCTAACATAACCACATATATCCCGGATGATACGACCTTGCTCACTCCGGTTAGAGTTTTATGCCTACCCCAGCACAACATGGAAAATGCCTAATGGCAAGAAAAATGAGTAAAGAGGCACCCAAACGTATGTGGCCACGTAGCACCCAACTTTAACGGTATTTTCCTCCAAAACACTCTATATAAAGGACTCTACACCCATAAGGTACACACGCTCTCTCTCATCTCACACTTGAACCTTTACTGACTTAAGCATCAGAATCCTTATAGGAGTCACCACCGGAGACTTCTGCAACCACCGTGGAAGCTAACCAGAAATCTTTCCTCATGTTCACCACCTAACAGCTCCTTTATAAATGCTTAAGTGTGTTTAACCTGGCCTTTTTTAGGTTATTTTTCCTTAAAAGGAAAAGCTGAAGCAAATATATTTCATGAAAAGTTCTTAAAAAACAATCTACTTATTTTAATAGAACAAAATTTGAAAAAAAGTAGCTTATAATTAAGTTGGTAGGAAGAGTTTTTTTTTCCAATTTATAGGGAGCTTATTCATAAAGTCCCCTCTTCAAATCCTAACGTGACCAAAAACATCATCTATTTTAATTTTTCATTATTTTTTCAATTTGAATGCTTCACCGGCTTTATATTTAATAATACTTACATATATTAGTTTATTTTAATTATGTTTATTTATGGTAAGGTTTTAATTTGCTTTAAAATTGTTATTTATTTTTAACTTTTAAATATTCGTTATATAAAATAAAAGAACATTAATGACATGAGTAGATAATATAGTTAAATAAGTTTTGTATATTTTAAAATATTTATAATTTTTATTCTTTAAATTTAATTTAGATGATATATTGTTTTTCAAAAAAATTTATAGTTAAGCTTTTGAATTCTTAATTACAACAATATATTTATTAAACACTTTTTGAATTATTTATAAATAATTTTTAATATATATTGACATTATTGAATTTTTTTTAAATAAATTATTTTTGTGTTCTAAAAATATTATTAGACAATAATATAGAAGTTTTTAAATATTTTAAAATTTTTAATTATTACTTACATTTATTTAATTAATATTATATATAAAATAAAATATTTTTAAATTATCTTTAAAATTAATCTTTATTAATTAAATTAATTTTATATTTTTAAAATTTAAAATTTTACATATATTTATTACATGAAATAAAAAAAAACGTTACTAAAATGAGTAAATATAGTAATAAAATTTTATATTTAAAAATATTTATAATGTTTATTCCTTAAATTTAATTTAGATTTCAGATTTTTTTAATTTTGAATTTGTAGTTAAGTTTTTTTTATTTTTAATTACAACAATATATTTATTCAATATTTTTAATTATTTGTTAAATACTATTTAATATATATTGATATTATTGAATTATGTTTAAATAAATTATTTTTTATCTTCTGAAAATATTATTGAACAATAATACAATTTTTTTAAAACATATTTTATCTTTTGTAATTAATACTTTTGTAATTAGTATTATATATAATAAAATATTTACAAATCATATTTAAAACAAAATTTTATTAATTTAAATAGCTTTAATATTTTGAAAATTAAAAATTTGAAATTTATATATTTTAATACTTTTATGTATTTTTGTTATCATTAAATAAATTTATATTGATTAAATTAATTTTACATAATTGTAATTCAAAATTAACTTTACATAAATTTTTTTACGTTATCAATATATATATTATTCTATTGTGTAAGACAATTAGTTTTAAGTAAAGTTAGCTTAAAACAAGTTTTAAAACTAAAAAAAATAAAAATTACCAAATAACTTCTACCTTATTTTTAAATATCTTATTTTGAAATTTAACTTTAAAGTAGCTTTTAAGCCAAAAAAATAAATAAAATTGGTTCAAACATAATCTTAATTTTTGTTTCAATTTTCTTAAAAACGGTTTTGTTAATCATTATTCCGAGAACAAAAGTTAATAAAGCGGTATTATATATTATATTGAATCATATTTAATAAACATGATGCTCATAAATTCAAATTATTAAAAATCACATATTTCGTTCATAAATAAGTGCGAGTCTCTTTAAAATGGGCTAGTCTTCTACAGTATTATTAAATTTGGTGCAATTTTGCACTGTAGCGTTTGATCACATCAAGCTATAGTACAAAAGCATACTATTTGTATCAATAAATATTTATTATAAAGTTAAAATATTATTTATTGTAAGTAATTATTATAAGGTTAAAATAATAATAAATGTAATTATTATAAAAATTAATAATTTTACTATACTATGTATCATCAATATTAAGATAAAAATTTATATTTATATATACTATATATTATCAATTTAACATAAAAATAAATTATCTATAGTATTATTAAATATGATACATTTTTGCACTGTAGCATTTGATCACATCACACTATAGTGCAAAAGTACATCCTTTGTATCAATAAATATTTGTTATTAGGTTAAAATAATAATAATTATTGTAAAAATTAATAATTTTACAATATTATGTATTATCAATATTAACATAAAAATAAATTATAAAATAATAAAAAATTAGAGATATTTTGTATAAAATTATAATAATGTGTAAATGATGAAAATTAAAACAATATTATAAAAAAAATATTTTACTTGTGCATCACATGGATACCAAGTTTAGTCACCGTTTAAAATTTCCAAACTAGTACAATAATGTAGTCAAATTCATTGATTCACCTAACAACTCCTCATTGTTTTACCTTTGTAGACACCACCTAAACTAGAGAACAAAAGGGGAGTTAGTGAAGGTGAGGAAGAAGAGAGTAAGAGAGTATTTGGAACAACTAAAATTTGAAGATTTCAGTTGTTTTTTCAAAAAAAAAAGAAGTTTTTTGTCAAATTTCAACTTGTTTGGGACATTAGCTGAAGTTTTGTAGAAAGTTTTTGGTTTTGAAAAATAAGTTGTTTTTAACAATTTGTAGTATAGTAGCTTATGGTTTTTTTTCAACATCTTTTTTTCTCCTCAAACACATTATTCCTAAATTACTCCCAAGTTTTCCAACAACTTTTTTTCCTTTTAGTTTCATACATACCCTTTTCGTAACTTATTATGTAAAAGCTTATTATTTTGTTATATCCAAACGAAATTAATTATTTTTGAATCATTTTTTAGCAAACTTACACAAATAAAAATTGATTCTGATTATAATCAATTATACATATAATTGATTATTGAAATAATCTAATTTTCGCAGCTGTTCCAAGCACACCCTGAGAAGAAAAAGTCTGGGAAGTTGGTGGGTTTACCCTATTTTGGCTTTTGGGTAGGTGTGGGGTCAACGTGCACTATTGTTGATAGCAATTTGTTGATTTGCTTGGACCAAAAAAAGAGAAGATGACATGTAAATCTGAATCTCTCATATGATTTAAACCTGATTTTGATAGAAAAATTATTTTCACTAAGTGGGAATCCAAACCCACCCCACTACATATAGTTTTTTTGATACAATTTATTTATTTTTTTGTCACACCATATATATATATATATATATATATATACATATATATATATATTAGAATAGCTAGTTTGAATTAAAGTGTTTTTAGAAGCTATTTTTTAACGCTAGTATTTTTAGGAGTTCTTTTTTTTTTTTTTTTCTATGAGAGCATTCTTAAAATTTTTCTTAATTTCTTATCTCTTTCAATATATCATTTTCATCTTTATTTCTAAATAGAATTTCAATATATTTTAAAAAAATATCAATAATCAAAAATAACCTTCTATCACGATATAAAATGGTTGTCATAAATCTAAAATATAATTTATTGTTCAAAAATATTTATTTATAAAAAATTTTAATTATAATATAGTTTATATTTTCAAAAGTATTTATTTATTATAAATTTTAATTATTTAAAATAAACATTTATCATGTACGTTACAAGACTAAAATACTTGTGTGTCATTTATGTGTATGTAGGGTGTCTGTGTGTGCGTGCTTGTCTTAAAGTTAACATTTTATTTTTCTACCTTATTTTTATAATTGTTGTGAACAAAATCGCAGCGAGACACAACAAAAAGAAGAAGAAAAAGTGTCACCACCAAATTTTATTAAGTTGGGAAAAAAATTTAAAACCCTTTTTATTAAGAAAATAAAAAAAAAGGTCTACAAAAACTAGTAGGTTAGGTTCAAGAGTTGGTTATGCATAGAGAAGGGCATAAATTGAATTCCACTACACCCGTGTTACATCCATTAAAAATGATTACCTCATAATTAATTGTATAAATTATTGATAAGTTTTAAAATTTGTTTTACCCCTTTTATTTATGTTTTGAAATTAAGAAAATAACCAAATTTATTATTATTTATTTCTATTTAGAGGAGAATATTTTTTTAATAATTTATATTGGACATTGACAAGGATAATCCCTTCTCCTAGATATCCTCTAGTACAATGAAAAACTCAAAGTCACGTAGTTCTAAAAAAATATTTGCGTGTTATGTAATTTTTATTAAATATGGTCTCACCAAAGCTATTGTACCTTGTGTACCATTTGAAAACAGAAGGTCAATAAGGTATCGCACCTAAATTAACCTTTATTTTTTTATAAGAAAATAGTAATGGTAATAATTATATTCATTTATAAAAAGGGAACGAGAACATCAAGTTGTGGCAACTCGGACATCCCAATTAAAATCACCGGATTAACAAGGCGTCACACCTAAATTAACCTATTTTTATTTTATTTTTGTAGGAAAATAATATAGGTAATAATTACAATAATTTATATGTAACAAAGCAAATGTGAAAATGTTAAGCTATCATAACTTGGATGTCCCACTTGAAATAGCAAAATTAACAACGCATCACACCTAAATTAACATTTATTTTATTTTTATAGGTAAATAATAAGGGTAATAATTAAAATAATTTATCTATAATAAAGAAATGCGGAAATGTCAAGCTATCACAACTCGGGCGGTCCCACTTGAAATAGAAAATTAACAAGGCATGGCCCTTAAATTAATCCCTTTTTATTTTATTTTTATGGGAAATTAATAAAGGTCATAATCACAATAATTTTTTTGTAACAAAGAAAATGTGGAAATGTCAAGTTGTCACAACTCGGACTTTCCTAATTGAAATAATATAATTAACAAAGGTTCGTTTAATAGGAAGGAAAGAAATAGGTGAGAAATAGGGTGTATGAAAATAGAAAAAGTGAATGAAAATAGATGGAAAATAGAGTAAAAATAAAAGTGTTTGGTTTAAGAGAAATAAATAAGAAATGGGAAAAAGATAAATAGGTGGATGGAAATAGGTGAGAAGTAGAGTTGAAATAACTAGTGGGTCCTACAACTTTTTATTTAACTCCTTTCTCATTTCCTCTCAACCAAACACACTCACATTTTTATTTCCCCCCCATTTTTTTCTTCTCCACCTTATTTTTCCTCCACCAAACAAAGGGTAAATTAATCCCTTTTATTTTATAAATAAATAATTGACTTGGGATTCTAATAAAATATTCATAATTCACAATAATTTGATGCCTCAATGTATAGCAACTAGGGGTGCAAATGAGTTGAGTTATTCGTGAAATGTTCGAGCTCAACTCGCTAAATGCTCGATCAAGCTCATTTGTTTAATTAAATAAACAAACTCAAGCTTGAGATTGGGCTCAGTTATTTAAATGAGCCTAGTTCAAGCTTTACAAGCTCAATATTAACAGTTCGTGAATATCTGGTTTATTTAAATTGATGATTAAATGTTACTAGCTTTTGTTATTTATATATTCATTATGGAAATATGTAAAACTTTGTGGAGAGTGTTAAAATTAATTTTAAAGTTTTTTTGTAGTAGTTAAGAGGTTATAAATTTTTTATTTACTGGATTATGAAATATAATAATCTAGAATGTTTGAAATTGAATTCTACATATTGTATGTTAAGCACATAATTCTATATGCAAATTATCATCTAGAATTAAAATATTTATTAAATAAGTCAAGCTCAAGCTTTATTTTTTTTAAACAAGCCAAAATCAAGCTTTCAGTTAAGATCCTTTAAATAAATGAGTCAAGCAAGCTTGAGCCACTCAATTTTTTCACAAGCCAAGCCTAAACTTCAAGTGCTCGGCTCAGCTTGATTCGTTTACACCCCTAATATTTAATTATAAAAGTGTTTATGAAACTTTTTAAGCTTCAAAATTAGTCCTAATTTAAACTACAAAAACACAATCAAGATAAATAACAGAGTGAATTACACTTATACTCCCTGCATTTTGATGAAATTAAACTTGATGCCTTCCATTTTTCTCCATTACTTTGACGCCTTTAATGAAATTATGTTAACTCACTGTTATAGTAAAATGTAAAATAACTAAAAAAATACCCTGACTTCTATGAGATATCGATTTTGCCCTTTCACTTAACAAATGAATTTGGTTTTTCTGAAGGGGTTGAGGTCAGATGATTGAGAGAGCTAGGATTAAGGCATGGTGAAAAGGGGGAAAATTCTCAATCATGAGAAAGAGAGGTTCGATTTTGATTTGTAAGTGAGAAGCAAATATTTTGTGGTGCGTTTCATAGTGAAGGACACATGATTACAAGCGGTTGCAACAAAAAAGGATTCAAAGTGAAGAGCATGATGCAATTAAATCACAAGTTGAACATTTTCCACCATTGAAACAAATTAATTTGAAGAATAATTTGATACTTTCAGAAACAAGGTGTGTTTTTTTTATTTTAAATTGCAAATATTTATAAACCCTTAAACTGTTTAGGTGGGGTTTAGGGTGGAAGACCACTAATTACTTTATCATTTTTGTTGTTGGACCACTTAAACCCTAACATTTTTTATTGTTTTTGGACCATAGTAGACACAATGGCTGACTTACCATATGTGGGCCCTGAACTAGGTAATGTAGATATTTTAGTCCAATTCATTAAAAAGAGCAATCAATCGAATGATATACTTAACGTGGATCATAATTTATTCGGGATGTTTGATGCACATGACATGGTCAACATCTTACCAGAGGATGAGGGTTTTACATTGTGTCACCCTTTTAGGCTTTGGTTTTTGTGTGGCGAGATAGATAAAATTCTACCCCTTAAGACCAACAATGAAGTCCTAAAAATCTTTGCGGAGAATAAAAATGCTACGTATATTCATATGTATGTGACTAAAAGTAGAAGTGATTTTTGGGCGCAAGCTGTGAATGAACCTCCGATTAATGTACCTGTACCTTTGAATGAACCTGTTCAATGTGTGAATAATGTAATGCCATGATTTTCATCTCTATGATTAATTAATTGATTGAGGATAAGTATATTTGTAGATAACCAATTGCCATGCAAACATGCATGTGCCTGCATAGATCATAACAAGTAAAATGCTAAGAATTTCTATCACCAAGCATGTTCAATTTCCATGTGGCAGATTGCTTGTCCTAACATAACAGAGGAGGTTTTTCCCAAATTGACCGCTCTACTCTAAAGAGGCTATTAGGAAGAAAAGTGATGTTGAAGGACCATGATGAGGAACCTAAGAGACAAGAAGGTCCAATATCATTAGGTGATCCACTTGCAAATAGTTTGGTCATAATTATAAGACTTGTCAAAAAGTTGAAGTGAGGAAACAATGGAAAAAAAAATAGGTTTGTCTAACAAATCAATGTGTGTGTGTGTGTGTGTGTGTGTGTGTGTGTATAATATTTTGAATATTATATTCTATAAATTAACTGTATCTTTAATATTGGGTTTTTTTGCTAGAAAAAAATGGTGAAGGACCAACTATGTAACCAACTAGGTATATTGGAAACCCTCAAGTTGTGCAAAATGGTGAGGGACCAGCTATGCAACTAACTGGCAATAATGGAAACCTTCAAGCTGTGCAAAATGATGCACCTTTTTCACAATAGTCTACAATCACCTCACAAGTATACTAAACCCATTATAATCTTTTTTTTCATCTTTTTTTTTTTACTTCTCAAACTAATATCCTCCACCTATGCTTCTTTTAAATAATAGGGAACACAACCAAGTTCACAGGTGCCAATTGTATCTTCAAGCAAACCAAGGAAGACAGTCAAGAGTGCAAAGAAGACTAAAGCCAGAAGAGAGACAATGTGATAGAAACTTAGGGAGCAATTGATATGCTTGCTTTTTGGATGACAAATTGTTGACTTTTTTGGGATATAAAGATAGATATTTATGATGTATATACAACTTTTAGGCCTATTATTAGTAAAATTACGCAAGAGATATTTTTTTGAGAAGAAGGCCCATATTACTACATTTATGTAAGGGCTATTTTTTTTTTTTTAGAACAAGCTTATTATTAGTACATAATGTACAAGGGTTGTTTCTTTTAGGCATACAAAGGTTGTTATTTTGGCTGTATACACATGATGTTGTTATTTTGGGTGTACAACACAGTATGTTGGAATCTTTATGTATGAACATTGTTATCAACTTAATGAAAGTTGCTATTTTATCTGCAATTTGTGGATGTCATTATTTGATAACTGTTTTGCTTAGTTTTAGTTCAAAATGGCAATTCAATATGCCAACAAAAATTTCATATAAGGATGACATAATATAACCAACCTCATTTACATATGTATGATCACTTAACAACAAAATGACAAGAACAAATGTACCAACATTAGTGATCATATAAATGAAATAGATTTACATAATTATTTAATACATGAATTTGAGCAAAAAAAATGGCAACTCAATAAGGCAAGAGTGGATATAAGGAGCAATTTATATTAAAAAAAAGTCAGTTGACAAAATGTTTAAATAGATGGACTACTTACAATAGCAAATAAGAAATGCTTATACTTAAGAACCAAATACAAATAAGTACCACACTTAAAATAAGGACTATTTAGACTTAATAAGAACATGCTTAACAAGGACCTTACAATAACAACTAACTAGACTTAAATACTCAATTAAGTACAAATATAATAATTAAAATCCCAAAAACAATCACAATTTAAAATTGTGAAAGCTAAAACTTTTGCTTCATTTCTTCATAATTTCCTTCAAAGTGTGTTTGAGTGAAGGACTTTAAAAGGTGAAAGTAATTGCTCAAGGGATTTAATTTTTTTTTGTTAAAATATCCTGTTTGGATTTTCTATTAAAAAGATTTTAAAATTTCAGAATTTTAAAAAGGTAATTTTAGTTTACTAGAAATTAAGAATTGTAAATTCCTTAAAAAATGAAAGAATTCTAAATTCTTGCAAAGACAGGTTACGGAAACTTTGCTTACTCTTATGGAGACTAGTCCTTGGAACTTTGCTAGCGAAGATGCAAATCTTCTCGGCTAAAACTCACTCTCGCAGACCTTGCTGGACTTTCTCCCATTCTCGCTAGATTCTCACTCTCGAGCTTTCTTTTTCTCTGGTTTATCTCACTTACTCTCTCATCTCTCCATTTCTTGCTAGGGTTTGTTCATTCAGATTTGGTCCTAGGGTTTGTTGATTTGGATTTCATCCTAGGGTTTGATGGTTTTCATTTTGTTCTACTGTGATTATTGTTTTAGGAATTTTGTATTCTATGAGTATATGAATTGATATACTAAATTTTCTCTGCCTATGGATATACTGAATTTTCTATTCCTTGTGTGGCTCAATCATATTTGAATTTGTGTCTAGTGCGTGCTACAACTAATTATTGTCTTGTTGCTATCTGAAGCTCTTGCTAGCACACCCATTTAAAGTACAGGTTTACAATGAAATGCAACTCTAATTCTTTTGAAGGAGCTCAAAATTGTAAAATAGTCTACAAATCGTTGGTTTAAGAATTAATTTATGAATTGTAGATTTAGATTAGCTTTGCTCAGTGACCATGATTTGGTGTGTGCGCATTTTGTGTATTGTATCTGTCGCTCGGTTGATACATTGCCAAGCATAAATTTTAAGTATTAGAAATAAACTATAAGATGACCCTGTCTAGGACTTCGATATTTTGTTATTTGATAAAAGACACCTTAGTTGTTGTTGTTGTTGTTATTATTATTATTATTATTCTAGTGCTAGAAATTAGTAGGAATGAGATAATAGAATCTAAAGAAAGTATTTAGGCCTAACAAGGGACTAAGCCCAACAAGCCACAAACCCACCTAGGTTTTATAAGAAGGAAAGATAGAGAGAGATTAGGGTTAGCCATTAGAAAATAGAATGGAGAAGAAAGAGAAGAAAAGAGGAAGAAGGGAGAGAAGGAGATTAGAGATCCAAGCCCTAGAGGTTATCTTTGTGGTCTTCTTAGGTGAATGCTTCCCCTTCCCCTCCCCAAGTCCTTTACCTCCATTATTTATGTTGATTTCTCTCTCCTTGTCCATCCTAATTATATTGTTCAGGTTAAGGTTTTTGAATGATTATGTTGATTTCCTTGAGATGAATTTGATGTGAATTGATTGAACCTATGACTATTTGAGGATAGAATGAGATTATTATGAGGGTTTAGGTTAACTTGAGGGTTTATCCTATTTTGGATAAGGAATTAAAGGATGAGGTTTAAATGAGAACAACTTAGATTGATAGAAAATCCCCATTTTGGAGTAGAGTGGACATTAGGATAATAGGAATACAACCATATAGAATTTTGGTAGTTTAAAGAGGCCTTAGAAAGCCTCCATGTTCGCAAATTAGGATTTTGTAATTTGCCAAGTGATGAGCATGTCTGTGCTTACCTGTTTGACAGTGTATGTCAACTTAATGGTCAAAAATGGCATTGGAAACACTCAAAATAATATCAAGATATGCCTAAAATATCGCACCTATGTCTGGCTGTTAGCGGGAAACAACTTGTCTAATTTTAAGTCAATTTTTTTCCATGATCTAGGCCAAATCAGCTTACAATTTCTACATGAGAGTTGTAGATTTTTCTTTTATCTTTCCATAGATACCAAGATCACCTCAAACTCGTCCTGTAGCCCAAGTTATGAACCAAACAAAGATGAAAGGTCAAAACCAATAAAAATCTAAAAATTAATTAAGATTTTCATTAAAGTCTAATTGAATTCAAACATGCAAAACTCAGATAGGAAACCAATAATAAGCCCAAATAAACATTCAATAAAGCCAAATATAAAGCCATAATCAATGTTTAAAATTGGTTGATCTAACATGTTTGTGCTCCATTGAGCATGTCCGTATTGAGTTCCTTGTCAATGAAGTGTGCGAATTTTAGAGTACGAAAGTAGTATGACTAGCTTAGGAAATCAAAAATTGAATTAAAAGAATAGTAATTAGACTGTTTAGAGATAGGAATATGATATGGGATAAGGGAAGTGAGTAAATGACGTTATGAATATTGGTTTGCTCGTATAGTGATCGTTACTTGTGATATTATGCTGGAGTATGCTTGTTTCAATTATCTATGAACATGGCTTGTGTATATTATGCTATGAGATGTATGATACGACTTGATATCATTGTGACGAATGACCTACTCTGTGAGAGGCGAGAAAGGGCTCGAGTGATATCTCGTCTGTGAGGGACCTAGCCTGTGAGAGGTGAAGATGAGACTCACTCTTGTTTATAAATAAAAGATCCAGAAGGACACTTGTGTGCATTATATGTATCAAACATGCATCATAACATTTGAGATGACTATGCTAGTAGAAAGTATGTATGAATTTGGATGATGGAGGCCACGAGGGGTTGTTTAACCCGACCTTGGGGGTGATTATACCTGGTATGGAAACTCTAATGACTCATACTGATCCTATGGTGTCAGGGCGTACTTCGAAAGCTAGGTAACCCTGATTAGTCACCAGAGAATATCAATCTAGTGTAAAGTACTAAGTCGAAGGCATCAGTTCATTTATTGCACTTCCTTATGGCTAGCATGTCCTCCTAGACTACTTTCTTGAGTTAGAATTAGTACCACACGTGCATGAAGTAGAGATTGAGGAACATGGCATGCATATGTATCTTGTTGTAGTGTGATATGTTAAATCGTGCTACATTGTGATTATGTGAAGTTTATGTGCCTTTATTCATGACTGATTGTTATACTGTATATATGTTAAAAATGTAATAATGTTTTGTGATATGAATGGATGAAGTGTTAAGATTAGGAGTATTACACATGTGTGTTGTCCCTGTCTGATAGAGAATGAGACGTGTGCCCAACTACTAGGTGTAAAATGTAAAGTATGTTTGTATTTTAAGTAAGAATAGATGTTTTTAATTGGGAATTCGTTTGTTATCTTAAGGATATATGAGAGGTTATACTCTAGAATAATGTCATGAGGGTTCTGATAAATTGTGAATAAGAAAGAGGAAGGTTAAGTTCTTACCCGAAGTATTAGGAAAGTGTGATTTTAGCAAGAGAAATATAATTATGTAGGTTAAGGTGAATATTAAAAGTATCCTAGAGTATTACTAGCCTTAAGTTTGACCATAGTGGACAACTCTAAGTATCAAGTGAAGAAGGATAAACTCTAAACAAGAATATTTAGTCAGTTAGAGTAAGTTGTAGATAAAAGGCGTTAATAGAGATAAAATACTAGAAAATAAATCAATGTAATAGTTGTGAGAATGAATTGGGAGTTAATAGAAGGCATTGACAATTGCAAGTTATAGATCTAACCATAGGTATGGAGATCTGTTAGAGACTTAGAGAGAGTGAAGCCAGGAGGGATAAGTGATAAAGCTTGTTCGGGTAGAAGAGTCTAACCTAGCCATAGAGTCCTTAGAGCACTCACTGAGACTTTTGTCTCATTTCTTTTTTTAGGAACTAGATAAAGAGGTGTGCTGATGGAGCTTAGAGTCGTATGCAAGAAGAATGTAGTAGCTTTAGTCTAAGTTTTGTATTTTTTTTCTTATGTTTGTACGGTGCCCTTAGGCGATGGCTAAATTGTATTAGGAGTGTACGTACTTTCTTTATTCCTCTTGTATAAAAATCTGTTTATGTTTATAAGTAGCTTCTGCACAATGTTTTTATGTTTTAAAGTTTTCACATTCATAGAAATCTAGGAGTAGTTACAATAATACCCCTCATGGTGTTATAGTTACTGCATTTCCGTGGTTGATCTCTTCTTGGAAACAGAGGACTTGTATATAAATATGAGCTCACAATTCACTTTGATTGATTCAAGAAGTAGAATAAAATTCAGATTCAGTCTTCATTTGAATCTCTCTTTTTACACTTATATTTTCAAATTCTAAGATGGTATCTAAAGCTTAAAAGGCTTTCTTCATGGCCTCTAATCCTCTATGTCAATAGCCTATGCCAGAAAATATGGAAATTCCTCTTTTTACTAATGTCATGATTTTGGATTTGAGTTCTCCAAGTGTAGAAAAAAAGTTTGGAGAGATGAGGGTTAAGAAAAGAAAAAGGCATAAAGGTGAAAATTAAAGTTAAGGACACTTGGCATTTCTTCGATCAGCTCAGAATTATTGAATCTAGAGAGATCAAAGATGAAAAAGATTTTGAAATTTTATTAGACTTGAAAAATGAATATAGAGATGGTTTCGTACAAATAAAAAGAACTATTTATACAAGGAGCTAAAGACAGTACAACTGAATTGAAACTAACTAACTAATAGCATTAAATGTAATACTCCCCCTCAAGTTGGATGAAATATATCATGAACACCCAACTTGGAAATGAGAGCTGTGAATTGTGATTTGGGAAAAGCTTTAGTGAGTGGATCCGCCAGTTGATGTTTTGAGGAAACATGAACAAGATTAATGAATCCAGAAGCAATATGTTCGCGTATGAAATGACAATCGATATCCACATGCTTAGATCATTCATGACACATTGGGTTACTCGCAAGTTGGATGGCAGATTTGTTATCACAGAAAACCATTGTAGAAGTTGGTACAATTTCAAAGGCATGTAACAACTGTTTGAGCCAAAGTAACTTAGATGTGAGGACAGCAAGGGCCCTATATTCAACTTCTATTGATGAACGAGCTATTGTTGGTTGCTTTTTGGATTTCCAAGAGATTAAAGATGTTCCTCAGAAAACACCAAAACCTGTGATCGATTTTCGTGTGGAGATACAGCTACCCCAATTAGCATCCACGTAAGCTGAAAGGCGCATGGAAGATGTAGCAGGAAATAACAGTCCCTGGCCAAGATTTGATTTTAAGTATTGCAAAACATGATGTACTGCATGTAGATGTGGAATGCGAGGTTTATTCATGTACTGACTTAACTTATTTATTGCATATGTGATGTCAGGCCGAGAAATAGTAAGATACATGAGACAACCTATTAGTCTGCGATACATGGACGCATCGGAGAGTTCTTCACCATCAGAATCATTAAGGGAGAGATTAGAATCCATAGGAGCAGGAAGAGGTTTGGCAGAAATGAATCTTGTGTCTTCAAGTAATTGCAGTGTGTACTTTCGTTGGCATAGTTGAATGCCTTTTGTAGATTTGGCAATCTTAAGTCCAAGAAAATACTTGAGATCACCAATGACCTTGACCTTGAAATGTGACTAAATCATTTGTTACGTTTGTTGCAAAATAGATTCCGTTGGGCCAGCAAGGATGATATCATCCACATATACAAGGAGAATGATAAGAGATGCTCTACTTCCTTTTGTGAATAAGGAGTTGTCCGCAGAAGCTTTTACAAATCTATTTTGGACAATTGTTGAAGAAAATTTTTGAAACCATTGTTTGGAAGCTTGATGTAGGCCATACAGAGACTTGTTAAGTTTGCAAACTAGGTTTTGATGCTCCTTCTTAAGCAGATATCCCAAAGCAAGCTACATGTATACTTCTTCTGCTAGATCACCATTTAAAAAGGCATTGCTAATGTCAAGTTGGATAAGTTTCCAACTTCTTTGAGCTGCAATCGAAAGCAAAACTTTCACAGTGGTCAATTTTGTAATTGGGGAGAAGGTATCAAAGAAGTCAATGCCAGCTCTTGGGTATATCCCTTAGCTACCAACCTAGCTTTAAGTCTTCAAGAGAGTCGTTTGTGTTATATTTAGCTTTATATATCCATCTGCAGCCTATTGTTTGTTTACCTGGAGGAAGAGTTTGAACAGTCTAGGTATTATTTGCTTCTAATGCTGCCAATTCTTCTGCCATAGCCAATCTCCATTCAGGAAACTTCACTGCTTGGTGAAAATACTGTGGTTCATATATGTTTGAGACCTGTAAAACATAGTCTTTGTATGGTTGGTTTAGATGAGTATATATAAGGTGATGTTGTATAGGATAAGTGACATTGCATATATAGTCTTGTAGATAGGATGGGGGCCTGTGAAGTCGAGATGATTTTCTTGGAGGAAGGTCAATGTGTTGTTGTAAGGGCTGGCGGTCAATAGGTGGGGAAGGTTGTTGGGTTGGTTGAGGGTTGGGAATAAGAGGAGGTTCAGATATAGCTTTGGGAATGACAGTAAAAGGAAAACAATCAGGTTCAGGATTGCGGTTGGATATGCTATCAAAAAGGAATATCGTTTCATGAAAAATCACATCTCTAGAGATGAAGAATTTCTTGGCAGCAATGTCATATAATTTGTATCCCTTATATTCAGGTGGATAACCAACAAAAACACATGGGATCGCTCTTGGGTAGAACTTGGATTTTAACTGAGGAATTGTGGAAGCATAGCATAAGCACTCGAACAGTTTCAACTCTTGATAAGATGGTAGCTTTCCATGTAAGAGTTCATAAGGTGACTAATTGTTCAAGTTAGGAGAAGGAATCCTATTGATAAGAAAGGCAACAGTGGAAACGCACTCTCCCCAGAAATGGATTGGCAATTTGGACTGGAACAAGAGTGAACGAGCTGCATTTAGGAGGTGCTGGTGCTTCCTTTCAACCATAGAATTCTGTTGGGGTCAATATGGGCATGCAAATTGGTGAAAAATACCATGATCCTGCAAAAAATCAACAAGGGCCAACTCTTTGGCATTGTCAAATCTAATGCCTTTGATATGTTTGTCAAATTGTGTCTTGACAAAAGTAAAGAACTGTTTAATTCTTTGAGTGGCCTCAGACTTTTGTTACAACAAGAATAGCCATGTGAACCTGGTGCAGTCATCAATTATCATCAAAAAATAGGTTTTGCCATCATGAGTAGGCTGCTTGAATGGTCCCTAAATATCATAATGGACGAGATCAAATAGATTCATGGAATGATTATTATTGGATTCAAAAGGTAACCTGCGAAGTTTAGCTAACGGACAAACAGAATAGGTGTGCGAATTAAAAGTAGACGGAATGGAAAAATGTACTTTATTGCTTAGAATTTTAAGTACATGATAAGATAAATGGCCTAATCTAGCATGCCATATATTGTTGTGTTAAGAATTGACAGAATTACAAGAAGCAACAGAATGAACATTATTTGAAACAGCAGTGTATATGTAAAGCCCATTATGTAAACTACCCTTACCAATCATCCTCGATTGTTGGGTTTCCTGAATCACAAAGTGAAAATCAAATAGAGTTAGAGAAATATTTGGTTGCTGCAGTAAGGAACTAATAAAGATCAAATTAATTTTGAACTCAGGAACAAAAAGAACATTAACAAGTGTTGTGTGTGGACTCAGAATAACATTACCAATGGCACTGACTTTGACTTTGGAGTTATTGGATAATGTTACATATTTATTTGACAAGTATGTGTATGAACTAAAAAACTGTAAAGTGTGACAAATGTGTGATGTAGCACCTGAATCAATAATCCAGGTAGTGGAATGGTGTATAGGGCTAGAATCATGAATAGAGTAATTCATACCAATGTTTGTCTCATCCATGTGATTAGGTGTTGGCGCTGTTGTATGGCTCATTTGGGCTTGAAAGAAGGCTATCAACTGTTGATACTGTTGAATAGTTATATTTGGCGGTTCAATGCTAGTTGTATCAGAAACTTGGTTGACAGCATGATTTGAAGCATGAACCTTGTGCTTTTTGTGGCTAGGAGGATATTCGTGCAATTTGAAGCACTTATCCTTGGTATGCCCAAGAAAACCACAATGAGCACAAAGAGGCTTGTCCTTCTTGGCTCTTTTTTGTTTCTGCGTTTGATTACCTTGAATAGCATATGCCATGGATGGTTCTGTTTGACTGTGAGAAGCACTAATTTCGCGTTGCTTCTCATCTTGGGCAACTAAAGACAAAATGCGATTAATGGATGGAAGGGGATCCATTAGAAGAATTTGTCCACGGATCTGATTGAAGCTTTCATTGAGGCCTATAAGAAAGGTCATGACATATTCTTGCTGTAGATGATCAACTAAAGGTTGCACTCCTCCACAAGTGCAGCTGTGGACAGGGTGATATTCACCTAATTCCTCCCAAAGTGCTTTGAATTTGGTGAAGTACTGATTAACAAGTAGAGGACCCCGAGTACAACCAAGAATATCTTTCTTGAGTTGAAAAACCCATGGCCCATTCTGTTGTTGAAAACGTTCTTGGAGATCATTCCAAATATCTACCGCAGTAGCAGAGTAAATCACACTTGCTGTGATTTCTTTGGAGATAGAATTTAGGAGCCAAGATGCAACAATGTTGTCGTTTCTTGGCCAAGATTTATACGGAGGATCATTTTCTGCTGGGACAGCAATTGAACCATTAATGAACCCTAGTTTGTTCTTAGCGATGAATGTCATACGAATAGGATGCCTCCATGAAGTATAGTTCTCTCCAGTGAGGGAGGCTGAGACACAAGAACCAAGCCTACACTGTCCAAAGGATGAATGAAGAAAGGGTTGGAGCTCTCATCCATGGAGTTTCCCGAACACAATTGCAAGAAGACGAAGGGAAACGTGAAAGAGGATGAGCAACCAAGAAGAGAAATGTGTCAGAGATGGCGACACAAAGAAGCGTATTCTCCTGATACCATATTGAATCTAGAGAGATCTGAGATGAAAAAGATTCTGAAATTTTATTAGACTTGAAAAATGAATACAAAGATGGTTTCGTACAGATAAAAGGAACTATTTATACAAGGAGCTAAAGACAATACAACAGAATTGAAACTAACTAACTAATAGCATTAAATGTAATAAGAATTGTTGCAGAAAAAGTTTTTGCTTCTGGTTAAATGTATGTCTTATGAAGTTATGGGATCTTATTTGAATCATACAATAGGGTCAATGAATTCCCTTTCCCTCTACCTTCATTAAAAATAATTAGAGCTTGTTTGGTAAAACACACTTAGATAACAAAGAGGAATGTTTAGTTACAGTACATCTTATTCTTTTCTCTAGAATAAACATGAATATGCAAGTTCTCAAACTGTTCATCACTTATCAAACTGATTTTCCAGCAAACAATGATAACAACCAAGTCTTATCTCATTAGATGGATTCGCTGTAGCCGGTAAGAATCAATCAATGCAATTGGATTATATCAAAAAACAAATTATCCGTAAAACTATTAAGAGGAATGTCTTTTTTTAAAGGTTCCTCCTAAATTATCAAACATATCTTTCTAGCATCTAACAACTAAAAAAAAAATTAAGCTGTCTGTGAAAAAGGAAAAATTCAAGGTTATTAGCGTCTTACTCCAAGAATGCCAAACACAGCTAAATGAGATAGGCACGAAACGTAGTCCAGTAGCTTGGGACCAAGAAATTATGAGTCAATTAAGAACAGGAAGGCAAACGAGAATTTTCCAAATGCACAGAAGAGTTGGAAAGAAAGAGACCCGAGGGCATGCTGTGTCTCTTGGTGATGACCGACCTTATGACCTTGGTTGTGGTCACTCAACAACTTCATGTAATGGAACGTATCGGGATTCTTTCAAAATCAATTAGCTGACCTTTAAAATGAGGAAGAATCCTAAGTTTATTGGAAAAATAATTCAAGACCATGACATCTTAGGAACTTCAAGCATATGCCATTGTTTTAAAAAATAAAATAAAAGAAAAAGTAGACAACTTTTAGCTAGACAAGTATATCCAAAGCATAACCCTCAAGTAGATGCCAATTTGTCTATGCTTACCCCCAAAATGTTGTGCCTATATATTTTGTTGGGGGTGTCAGTCACTACTTGACAAAGTAGCAAGGTAGACACAGTTTATAGAGAGCACAGCAGTGAGAAGGACTTGTATTCATTAGCAAGGGACACAGTTTATAGGGAAGTTTTTTGCACATAACCCCCATCAAAGAAGGGAGTTTTCTGAATGTTAACAAATACATTTTTATCTTTCATTGATTATTTTTGGTACATTTATTATATTGGCAATTTACTTTCAGTATATTGATGTTTGCTTATGCTACTGCTCACTGATATGTGTTGATAGATACTATATTTGATATAATACTAGAAGTGCATTTTTATCTTTTTTGTATTGCCTCCTATTTTATTTGGTGCTCCTTGTATTCTATTGTTGTTATTATGAATTGTTAATGGCTATAAATGTTGTGCTATATGTTGTGGATACTCAAGAAATGGAAACTAGTGTAGTTGATACTTCAATTGCTTCAAGAAAACATAGAAGAGATGAAGAGGAGGAGGAAGAACTTTAGCAAGCAATACTCATTGTTGTGTGTTGTTACTATGCTTTTGGTTGTAATGGCTTGGTATCATGACAAGTACTTTGTTAAGGAATTGACCCAAAATTGGGAATTGGAGAGGTGTAGTTTTCTCAACCATCTATATAGGGGAGCAGAAAAAGATTGCATTGAACAACTTTTATATTTTATAAATGAAAGAAATTTAATTATTTTATTCAGAATAAAATATATATATCTAAAATAAAATAATTATGAAAAAATAATTAATTTTACAAATGAAAGAAATTTAATTGTTTTATTCAAATATAATTTTTTAAAAAAACGAAGGAATTTGGTTATTTTATCAAAATAAGAAATTTTAAAAATGAAGAAATTTAATTGTTTTATCCAAACACAAGATTTTAAAAATAAAGAAATTTAATTTCTTTATCCAAACAAAAAAATTTGAAAATAAAAGAATTTCAATTAAAAGAATTGAAATTCTTAGAATTTAAAATTAAAAAATCCTTCATCCAAACACAACGTCAATGACTTTCAAGTTTTTCTTCAATTTAAAAATTTCTATTTCCATGTCTTCCATGTCCATCTTCATCTTTACATATTCATCTTCAATATTTTTTTTTCACCACTCAAAATAATAACAAACTATCAACCTAAAGAAATAGACAAAGACCAGTTCGAGAATAGTGTAGAACATGAAGCTTTCCTTAAACACTAATTTGGAATTCAATAGGGAAAGGTTAAACTTCCTTGGTGCCATGGTGCACGGTATAATGGTTCATGCCAGCCCAAATGGAGCTATTAATGGAGAAACCTACTTCTACAAAAGTGTCTCCCGAGATACCTACAATGACGATTGCCAGGGGGAGCACTACTACTACTGAGGCCGATGATGAAGCATTTTAAGGTCGCTTCAGATGTTGTGAATGGAGACAATGCAACTTTTGTTCTTGCTTTTGAGGGCATCCGTCCTCCTACTTCACAGGATTCTACATCAACATCTACCCCAAGCTGTAGTGGGACCAAGTAGTTGGAGAGGCCAGGATGTTTGTTGACTTTGTGTTTTCTTTTTCTTTTCTAGCTTTTGTACTATTAATAGATGTAAACTTTAACTCTTTCCATCTTATTTTATGGTAACTTTTCATGTCAGACTTCTTTGATGCTTCTTGTAGAATGCCCATTTCTTTGTAAATTTATGCTTCTCATCTCTGTGGCTTTACTCAATTCTTTTATCATTGGGATTGCTTCTAAGCCTAAATAGTGGATTATATTGGCATCTTTCCACCATGTCCCTTTATTATTATTTTTTTATGCGTTGCCATGGGAAGTCGACCTAGGCAAGGTGGTTTCCCTCTTCCTCAAAAGTCAGAGATGGTTCCTCCCTTGGGTGGACAAAGTTTTTGCAAGGTCCACCATGATTTGGTGGCTAAGTTAGAGGACATCTGACATATGCATTGATTTTTTTTTTATTTTTTTTGCACATTGGAGAAAGTGCTGATCAATAGCAGTTGTATTGTGAAAAGGTGTTGTGCAATGTTTTATCGTATCAGATCTGGGGTTAAGAATCAGTATAAGACACTAGTTAGTTAAAACAACTCAAAACAAAATAAATGATCATAAACATAGTATTGTTTATCAAGATAGATGATGAATTAAATCTAAATTTATAGAATATTCATGAGTAAACTTAATGGAGCTTAAAGCAAAGTAATTAGTTATAGTAAATATTTACTCTGGCCACATAATTGTGTAAGGAAAGCCAACACCAGCTATAGTACTCAGAGATGTCCTTAAAAAGGTAGGTCAAAATAATATAGGGGCCATCATCAAAATATGACTGACATCGTGTTGGAAATGTCAAAAATGGAACAACATCATGTCGAAAATGTTCCTAGAGGAAATATTTTAGCAAATGATGTGGTGATGATGGTCAATTGAAATCAAAATGCTAAAAATGTCCTCGAGCAAGTTAGAATAACTTTGGGGCATCATCAAGATATAGCTAAAGTAGTCAAACAAATATTGAATAGACATGGATTTAATGTTAGTTACACTATTACTTTCTATTAGCATTTTCTGATTTTATTCTAAAAATTGAGTTGGCAAATGGTTGAAAAATGCTAGAATTCACTAAATTTGCGGATGAAGTTCGGGAATCCTTGTTGAGCGTATAGCTTGATATCAGATATTGAACGTGGAGATCTTGGTTTTGAAGATTGAATACTTTTTATGTTCTTTGAAAAAAAAAAATGTACTACTTGGTTTACAACTTTGTCTCCTAATTGCATTCATATACTTGAAGGGAATTAGAGAGAAATTTTCATGAGCATTTTTTTAGGGGGGAAATCAATGTTAGTTTGACGGACTTGGTTAATATTAAAAGGTCATTGAATAGGTTTAGACAAATGAAAGCAAGATGTTTTACTCAAATTCTAGAATATGAATTAATTCAGATGACTATTGGTAGTCTAGATTATTTGATTTGAAAGAAGTTGATCAATTAATAATTAAGAGATATGGTACAATTGACTGACAAAGTCACATAAATTAAACAATTAAAATTTAAAACAAACATAAGGAAATGGTTCAAAAAGATAAGATTTCATATCTGGATGAAGTAAATATAATGAAGATGTAGGATGCTGGTGTGAAAGAAAATGAAATTAATGTTGCAAAACTATAACCTAGTCGTCTTTCTGTGTATTCTTTATTGAAACCATGTGTACCTAAAAGCAAAATAAATCATCTAAAAAAATGGAACCATGGTTTCAATATTGCCAAAGTTAATCAAATCTTTGACACACCTCTAAGAGATAAATAAATAATCATGACTAATAATCATAAGGTTCCTAGCCTTAAACAAAAGAAAATAAAAAATATTATAAACATCATCATATTTATGGTAATTAGATAAATAATTGTGCTCAATTCACAGGGACACAAATACACTAGACTTAACTATAGAAGACACTAGACAATGCTTAAGAACATGAGATAAATGGAAAAGATGGCCAAACCAATAATGTCAAGCAAAGATTCATAGGAAACATGAATGATGGAGAATGAACACTAGAGTTCATTCAGCGTAGTGGCTCATTCTTAATTGTCAAATCATTAATTGCAATTTAAGATGTGTAAGCGCCGTCTACACATATAATATGCCCAGTGACATATGACGCAGCTGGAAGACAAAGAAAAGCAACTAATGTTGATATCTCTTTGGGCTCCTATACGACCAACAGGAATTTTAGACAAAACACCAGCCACATACTCATCTCCTCCAGAATTCCGTAAGAGCGATTGCTTTGAATATATATGAGGAAATGCTAACATAATACTATAGTAACATGTATGTTAAATTACAAATTGCACCGTTAAGGCCATTTTCATATGTTATACAAAGTTTCACAAGTAATATATTATCCTGTTAATGTTCCATAAAATATGAAGTTTAAATTATAGAGATTTATTAAGTAAGGAACATATCAATAAATTACTAGACGCTATATTTATTTATAGTCCTCAGGTTATAATATGAGTAAAAAACAATAACTAAGGAAAATCATCAATGATTCCAAGAGACTAGAAAATTAATTATCTATAAATAGTTACGTTGATTTTGTTAAATACTTAATTGCATCATTTACGTTCTCTAAACTCAAATGGAAGTAGAGGGGATAAATTAAGTTGAGTTTAGAAATTGATTTCTAGAAGTGCACATGATTAGCTTTGGTTGGTGGAGACAAATAGACTACATCTTGGACTAGAAATTAATGGAGCTAGACTGCATATGGATTGTCTAATATATAAAGGTACATTTTACTCTAACTACATCTTGAACAAAGTTATTGATGAAAGGCAATTTGCATTTGTGGGTGAGAGGAATATGTTAGATGGGGTATTAATTGCCAATGAAGTTGTTGATGAGGCTAGATCTAACAAAAAGCAATGCATGATACTCAAAGTTGACTATGAGAAAGCCTACGACTCAGTAAATTGGGAATTCCTATATTATATGATGAAGCAAATGGGGTTTAGTAGTAAATGGGTAAGGTGGATCAAAAACTGCATTGAATCACCAACAGTGTCAGTCTTAGTGACTAGAAGTCCAACAGAGGAGTTCAAAGTTCAAAAGGGTCTAAGACAAGGTGACCCCATTGTTCCCTTTCTCTTCTTAATGGTTGCTGAAGGTTTAAATGGGCTAATAAGACAAGCTTTAAGCCATAGAGTATTCTCAAGTTTTAAATTAGGAGTTGAGTGAATGGAAATTTCTTTGCTACAATTTGCAAATGATACTCTATTTTTTGGTGAGGTGTCAGTACATAATGTCGTAACAGTGAAGAGCATGCTGAGATGCTTCGAATTAGTTTTTGGGCTTAAAGTCAACTTCTATAAGAGTAGATTCGCAGGATGTGAAGTTGAAGACAGTGTGATACAGAGATTTTCTTCTTTGTTAAACTGTAGAGCAATGAAAATACCTTTCGTGTATCTGGGCATACCAGTGGGTGCAAACCCAAGGAGGGGGAGGACTTGGGAACCAATTCTACAGAAGTTAAAAGGAAAATTGTCTTTATGGAAGCACAAGCATCTATCCTTCGGAGGCCGAGTATGCCTTATCAATTCAGTACTTTTTTCTCTCCCTTTATTCTTTCTCTCTTTCTTTAGAATACCTAAGGGCGTTGCTCACGAGATTAAGTATATTCAAAGAAATTTTCTATGGGGAGGGGGGGATGACGAAAAGAAGTTAGCTTGGGTTAGCTGGGATAAGGTATGTCATTTGAAGCAAGAAAGGGGCTTAAGCATAAAAAATTTGGAGGCCTTTAACAAGGCTTTAATGGGGAAATGGAGGTGGAGGATGTTGCAAGAACAAGAGAGTCTATGGTATAGAGTCTTGAAGCAAAATACGGTGAGGTAAAAGGTGGAAAAGTAGAGGATAATTATAGGAGGGGTCAGTATGGTGGAGGGACTTAGGCAGGATTTGCGGGGCAAGCGATCAAGAGAGCTGGTTTGAGAAAAATATAGCATAGAAAATTGGGGACGGGAAAAGGTGGAGTTTTGGGAGGATATCTGGGTAGGAAAGAAAAATTAAGCACAAAGTATAACCGACCATACAGTATTTCAGAACAAAAAACCTACAAAATTGGGGACATGGGAAGATGGTCAAAAGGGTCTTAGGAATGGTGTTTAGCGTGGAGGAGGGAGTTGTTTGAGTGGGAGAAACCGCTGCTGGAAAATTTGATGCAAGAGATAAATGGAGTAGGATTAAAGAAGGAACAAAAGGATGATTGGCTTTGGAAGGGGGATAGCACAGGTGTATACTCAGTGAAAGCAGCATATGTCCTGTTAGATGAACAGGGACTCTAGACAGAGATATCCTTGTTTAAGTGTTTTTGGGGAATACCGGTACCTTCTAACATATCTGCCTTTGCATGGAGGATGTTGCTTGACAGAATACAAACCAAAACTAATCTATCAAAGAGAAATATAGAGCTTGAAAACAGAGATATATACTTCATGTCCAATGTATTGCCAGGAGCAGGAAACTACAGATCACCTTATGTATACATGTTCCTTTTCTTCTCAAATATGGAAACTGTGTTATAATTGGATTGGGGTTCAAGTAGTGATGCCTGATGAGAGTAGGAATCACTTTATACAACATACCTATGGGTTAACAGGGAAAAAACTAAAAAAGGTTTGGTGGGTGGTGTGGTTTGCCACAATATGGTCTATTTGGCTACACAGAAACAACATTATCTTCAAAGGTGAGACCGCCAGTGCTGGATATGTGGCGGATCTCATAAAATTCAGATCATGGTCATGGTCAAATGCAAAAGTGAAGGGGTTCTATTTTTCTTTATATGAATGGTCTACGTCGCAAACGAGGTCGCGACATGACGACGAAAATATAAATTTAAAAATAGAGAGTCGCCACCAATATTTATTAAGGAAAAATATTGGAAAAACCTAAAAAGAAAATGGTCTACAAAATCAGATTTTGGATTTGGGAGTCAATTACGTGTAGGGGAGGTATTAGCATCCTACGACATCCATCATAAAGACAGTTACCTCTAATTAATTAAGCAAATTATTAATGACTTTTAAAATATTTATCTCACCCTAGAAATAATTGCAAAAAAATAATTTTATTTATTATAAAAAATATTTTTATTTTATCTTAAATTTTATTATTTTTGAGATCAACAGGAGTGTGCCCCTGCTCTTACGTATCTCCCAGTGCAATAGATAATCAGACTCATGTAGTTCTTTTGGTAGAAAATATTTGTGTGTTGTCATTTTTTAATTTTTAATTTCTATTTTAATTTTAGGAGTTTTTAACCGTCACAGCATATAGACCCTGAAATATAAGATTGACAAAGGTGTACACCTAAGCCAATTTATTATCTTAATCTTGATTTTAGTATTTTTTTATAACAATTAAATTTTAGTTTAACGTTTTATATTCAAGAGAAGAGTTTTAAGACATTAAACTGTACAGTTTGTGTCTCAAAATCTTAGGATTAAAAAAATGTCACATCTAATTAACCCATTCTCTATTGAAGATTTGTTATCAAATTATAATTAAATTGTAAGACTTGATTTAGTTGATTTTTATTTTCTTCTTATAAATAAATTAAAAACATTTTTTTTACTTAGAAAAGAGCTTTTAGACAACAAGTGGTACAACTTGCATCTTTAAACTCTAGGATTAAGAGAATGTCACATCCAAATAATCCTTTCTTATTAGAGATTTTTTGTAATTTTATTAATGCTAGATAAGTTATAAATACTAACTTATGAAATACTATTTTTAACTTATTTTGCTACTATTATTAACTTATTATTTTATTATGATTTCATTATAAATGGAAGGCCTAATTCACACGACGAGGCCCAAAAGGTTTTCATTGTAAACTTTATTCACGTTACTTGGTTTTGTAATATGTTTTAATATTTTATTTGTCATTTCATGGATTGGCACACTAAAGCCCACAACGTGTGGATGCGGGAGAAATTTTGTGAACCAAATTATTTGGACATGACACAAAATCTAATCTACAATAAAACCTATCAACAAACCAGTCACCCATGCCCAAAGAGGGATCAGCTTATGCGAAACAAAAAGGAAAAAAGGATAGAAAGAAAGAAAGAAAGCCCAAACCACAATATACTCACAAAAGAAACAAATAAATGACGTAAGGAATAAAAACGTAAAAGGATGGAAGAAAGATGCGTCAGAATGGGAAGCTTTTTCGTTGAATAAAAAGACCCCCCTTTAGTTCGTCTTGGTCACCAGGAATCGCGAGCAAGAGAGAAAAGGAGATGCGTGAGCTTTGATCTCGACGCCGTTACGGTAACGCGATGGAGGCGCGTGAGGGGCGATGGGGGTGTGGAGTGGACGCGGCTTGCACGACAGCGGAGAGAAGCGTCGCCACATTGTGACCTCTGGCCGTGCGATGGCGAAGCGGCAAAGAGGGCGACAGGGAAAGGGAGGGCGACGCGTGCGTTGGCTACGCCGGCGTGACGGGCTGATTAGCGGCGGTGGCGCTATGGCCGTGTGTCCAACAGAGGGCGAGGTCACGCAGTGTGATGGGTTTACGGATTAAGGGTTCTGTTGGTTTATATTGATTTTTGTGGATTTGGGTTGATTTTAGGTGTAGATGTGAGTTTTAGTTGGTACTGTAATGGCAAAATTTGGTACTGGTGACTTTTGCAGAGCTGTTTGCTGCCTTTTGATTTCATTATATTTCAAAATTGCACAAGGGGAAATTATTGATTGATTTTGGCTTGTGTCCCTAGTTCAAGTATCTGGTTGAGGTAAGGGCGAGTGTGGATATACAAGCATATGTGCAGAGATTTTGTTCAAGCATTTTACTTTGATTTCTCTTTTTATTTTTATGATGATAGATAACTAGAGCTTATTGGCTAAACATTTGTTCGATACAAGACAATATCTCTACACATTGGTGATAAAGTATTTGTGTGTGTGTGATCATGATACTACTTGAAATAAGTTACGGACACAGACCGGATGCACAAGCACACACACACAAGAATTAAAAATGGCGGGAAGTTTGATTAGATACCAAATTGTAGCTTGAGTTCCCCAATTTCTCCTCTACTCTTCCCTCTAATTGGTCTCACGTTTCAGCTTCTTACGGTTTCTTTTTGCTCTGTTTTCTCTCCCTGTTTTTTTTTTTCAATTTTCAGAACCCCTTTCCTTTTTATTGCAGTGGTATTTATAGACCCAAAAAGTGTTTGTGGTTGCTTGAATTAATCCGAAAATATGGTTGATTGAAATACAATTTGTAGCTATAGTTAAGGGAATTCGATGATCGTAGAAGCAATAGAACAAATTTGCAGCATTAGTGTGGAAAAATGGTGAAGTCTACATAGGAATTGGGTGAGAGGTGACAGTTGTTGCAGGAGGAGTGGACGGGGGCGACGGCTTCAGAGAAAGAAAAAATAAAAAAATAAAAAAAATTATAAAAATAAATAGATAAGTAAATAACTAAAAGAATTTTTTTTGTGTTCTGATTACAAAAAGAAAAACTCAAAAAAAGTAAATAAATAAATAAATAAAAATGGGTCAGCACTAACCTAGCCTGGTAATAAGAAGAAAGCTAATAAAGAACTAACTTTTGAGTCCAAAATAAATTCATCTGATTAAAATGAATGATTGAAAGCTATAGGAAGCAATGAAATTGAGTTATTAGATTATCATTAATTTAAAATGTTTGGACTATATGTACAAAGTAATAGAATAAATAATAAGTATAGTGGACAAAATTAGGTGTTCACAGTCTATGAATCCTATGTATTGTTTGAAAGCTTTGCAATAAGAATGAACTTTGTATAAGGGTTGAGTTAGCCCTTGTATCCATATATATATATATATATATATATATATATATATAATATGTTTTATTTTGCTGATAAAAAAAAATCAACTGCTTATTAACTAATAAGAATTCTATAAAGGGATCATTTTGCTCATTTTAAAAAAACATTAACATAACTTTTTAAACATTAAAACCAAGTTGTACATTTTGTATAAAATTTACAGTATTAGTTTACATTTTTCTCTTACGCGCGGCCAAACTTACTGCATACCATGACAGACTGTAAAAGTGTAGTCATAACCGGTCCAAGTGCTACAGCATTTGCACGAATGTTATCCTTTCCCCACTCCAATGCTACGTTCTTCGTGAATTGATTCATGGCTCCTGATTAAAATCATATATTTACTAGATAAAATATCTTGTCATGAAGAAAACTAGGAGAAAGCATACCTTTGGAGGCTGAATAAGCAGATAAAACGGGAAGAGCTTTTACACCTGCAATGGACGAAATAAATACTATGCTCCCGTATCGGGATTCTTTTAGAAGTGTGTGTGCAAGTTGACACAAATGATAAGCCGACTCGAAATTGGTACCCATTATTGTTGATATATCTTCCGCTGTGTGGTCTATTATTTTCTTCGTTATATCTAGCCCGGCATTGTTCACTTATCCTGAAATAAAGTCAAAAAAATAAAAGATGAATCCGAAAATGAAGAATCATATATGAAAAAAGATAATTATAAATGGAGATCGACTTGAGTAAATTGAAGAAAAGCTACCATGTTGGACACCGAAATTCTCGGGCCTCTCAATTTGCCTTAACTAAATTGAATTCCTCAGAAGTAAAAAAGTTAATTAGTGTTCATTTATTTTAAAGTTGAATAGAATTCATTTTAGTATAATTAATTTGAACTGTTAAATATAATTAAGATATACGTTTAAGTTAATTTCAGACAAAAATTTTATCGTAAAATGTACACACGGTATAGGGAATTGATTTCTGGTGTAAAATACTGGTTAATTTATTAGTCGCAGGTTAGCTAAATTGGTATATTATATGCCAATAGCAATGGAAATAATACAAGTTGTGGTATGCCATTTGTGAAATAAGTCCCCATTTTTTTTATAAATCGCCATTCGTAATAGTGCATCACATACTGAACCTGTCACATTAAGTACCTTGCTTTTCCACTTTTCTAAACATTTATCAATATCATCTTGGTCATGTGAACATAAATGAACAGCTGCCCCAAATTCTGCTAATTCTTCGATAATGGCATCCCTAATTCCCAATGAAAAATAAAAATGAGGAATTGATGAAGGGAAAGTAAAGCCATGCACCAATTAATAAGTAGAGATAAGATTGGCATATATAGGTATTTAAGACAAATTAACCAACTCTATGCCTCGGGTGCCTCCTGTCACGAGAGCAGTCATCCCATGGAGTGACCATCTTTTGTCCTTTATGCTCAACTTTATTTCAGCTATTTCTTTTGTTGCAATTTTGCTAATGAATGAGCTCCTTAAAAAGGAAAGGCAGTGCACAAAATAGTTATCTGTAAATTGGATGTGAAGCAGAAAGAATAGTGGCTCTTATATGTACAGTTGTTCGCCAAGACTTTTGTGGTTCTAAATTATTTTAATCTTATCGCCAAATAGCAAATACAGGGTGGCACAGCTGGCAGACCTCGATTGCCTGCAGTCAGGCTTCACCATTCAATCACGCAGTCAAGATCCAGTGGCTAAATTTTTTTTCTTCTTTTATTTTATTAATTTCAATTATAAAAGTTAAGAAATAAAATTGAGGGTTAAGATTTTAGTTTCTTTCTCTCCCTGACTGCAGAGAATCCCCGTCCGGAAAATATAGAGAGAACATGAGAGAGAATAAAAGAGAGAGCTCAAGATTGGAATAAAATAAAATAAAAAGAAGAGAAAGATATAGAGGCTTGAGAGGCATTTTATTGGAGAGGATCCCGATCCCACTAACAATTATTTGAAATAAAGACCGATTTATTGGATTAGTATTCCTTAATTAATAATAATCATTTATGGTATGTTTGGTCTAGGAAAGAAAATGTAAGAAAAGAAAGAAAGAGAAAAGGAATCGGGAGAAAAAAAAATTGAAAGTGAGATGATTATATATATATATATATATATAATGACATAAATATCCTTAGTAAAAAAGTGGAATATGTAAAAATAAGAATAATTTAATCTTATATATAAAAGTTGTTTTTATCCTAATTTGGAAGGATTAAAAACATAGGTGGTCTTTCAATTTTTTTTTCCTTTCTTTCTTTTCTAAGTGATACTAAACAATAGAAAGAAACGAAAAATGTTTGTTTTCCATTCCTCCCACTTTCACACCTTCCAAACATAGCGTTAGTTGCACCATTCAATTCAATATTCAAATTTTGTTTTAATTTTCTTAGAAAAGGTTTCATTAATAATTGGTCCAAAAATATAAGTTAATAAGATTGATCAATCTTGACATTATTCATCATCAAGTTTTTATGTGTTCTTATTTGTTTAAGACTTGTATATTTCATGAAGTTTGAATTTGTTAATATTTGGAGTTAAACAACTTAAGTCATGTTTTGATTTTGTTAAGATTTTTTTTTATTGTCAAATATAGTATATTAAGAAGTTTTCCAAAATTTAAATTAAGTTACTTATTTGTAATCATTACTTTAAATTTTATATCTCTTGAAGAATATATAATAAACATAAATTGAAATAACAACTTCATAATTTTAAATCATAGGTCTGTGCATAGCACAGGTCACTGCACTAGTATTATAAATATCATCATATTTATAGTCATTAGATAAATAATTGTGCACAATTCATATGGGCACAAATACACTAGACTTAACTATAGAAGACACTAGACAATGCTTAAGAACATAAGAAAACCGGAAAGGGTGACCCAACCAATGATGCCAAGCAAGATTCATAAAAAACATGAACGATGGAGAATGGACACTAGAGTTCATCCAACAAAGTAGCTCATTCTTAGTTGTCAAATTATTAATTGCAATTTAAGATGTGTAACCGCCGTCTACGCATATAATTTGTCCAGTAATGTATGATGCAGCTGGAAGACAAAGAAAAGCAACTAATGATGATATCTCTCTGGGCTCTCCCATACGACCAACAGGTGTTCTAGACAAGACGCCTTCCACAGCTTCATCCCCTCCAGTTCCAGAATTCTGTAAGAGAAATTGCTATGAATATATGAGCAAATGCTAACAAATTGCACGCTTAAGGCCATTTTCACATGCTACACAAAGTTTCACATGTAATATTCTACCCTGTTCATATTCTGTAAAATATAAAGTTTAAACTATGATATATATATATATATATATATATATATATATATATATATGGGTCAGGATCCGTTGACACTAGATGTCAAAGTTAGTCAAATTACACCTTTAATAACTTTTTGTAAAATGCAAATTTAACCAATCTAACTATTGAATTGTGTGATATTATCTTCATGATCATAAATATCAAATATATGTAAAATGCAAAAATATATATTACACCTTCATGATCATATATATATATATATATGGGTAAGGATCTATTGACACTAAGTGTCAAAGTTAGTCAAATTACACCTTCAATAACTTTTTGTAAAATGTAAATTTAACCAATCCAACTGTTGAATTGTGTGATATTATCTTCATGATCATGTAAATCAAATTTCATATTATTTAGACTTTTATTGATATGTTATCTAACATTGAATATTTACATATATTTTAATATCATATTATACGTTAAAATAAAGTATCTAATGAATTATTAAATAATTTTAGAATTGTACGAAATTTTGTATACTTAATCTAATTAATAAGAACATCAAATTCAATGGTTGAATTGTTTAAATTTGCATTCTACAAAAAGTTATTGAAAATGTAATTTGAGTAACTTTAATACCTGGTATTAATGGATCATGATCATATATATATATATATATATATATATATATATATATATATATATATATATATTATTAGAAGCTATATTTATTTATAGTCGTCAGGATATATAAGTAAAAAAATAACTACGGAAAATAATCAATAATTACAAGAGCAAGAAAATTAATAACCTATAAATAGTTACATTGATTTTGTTAAATATTTAATTGCATCATTTACGTTCTCTTACATCACCTCTCAAAGCAGAGGGGATAAATCAAGTTGAGTTTAGAAATTGATTTTTAGAAGTGCGCATGATTAAGTTTTGTTGGTGCGGTGCAGACAAACAGACTGCATCTTGGACTAGAAATTAATGGAGTTAGACTGCATACGGATTATCTAATGTATAAAAGGCTGCATTTTACTCGAACATTTTTAAAATGTGTAAAATAACTCTTCTGTAACTAATCCATTGCTTATTAATTTAGAATTCTACAAAGGGGTTATTTTTCTCAGTTTAACAAACATTTTAAGATCAAAATATACCTTTTTAAACATTAAAAACCAAATTGTATATATGATCCAAAATTTACAGTATTAATTTACATTTTCTCTTAATTTTAACTGGGGAAGGGGGGTACTCATGTGGCATGTGTCCAATTGTAAACTTCTTTTCTTCATTATCAATCTGTATTTCATATCTTAAATATTATTGTGGTCCTCGATACCAATTAATATTCACAGGAACAATTATCGATAAACTTGATATGCCTACACGCGGCGAAACTTATTGCATACCACGACAGACTGCAAGAGTGTAGTCATAACCGGCCCAGGTGCTACAGCATTTGCACGAATGTTATCCTTTGCCCACTCCAATGCTACGTTCTTCGTAAATTGATTCATGGCTCCTGAGTAAAATTATATATTTAGATAAAATATCTTTTGTGAGTCATTTCATTCAAATTCAACATGTTGGAGTCAATGATGGGATACGAAGAAAACAAGAAAAGAAATCATACCTTTAGAGGCTGAATAAGCAGATAAAACGGGAATAGCATTTACACCTGCAATGGAAGAAATAAACACTATGCTCCCGTATCCGGATTCCTTTAGAAGTGGGTATGCAAGTTGACTCAAATGATAAGCCGACTCGAAATTTGTACCCATTATTGTTGATATATCTTCAGCAGTGTGATCTATTATTTTCTTCGTTATATCTATCCCAGCGTTGTTCACCTAAGAGCGAACCATTTATGAAATCAGCTCAAATATAATAATAAAAAAATGAATCAGAAAATGAAGAATCATATATTAGAAGGCTAAATAATAATGGAAACTTGAGTAAATTGAAGAATGAATGAACTGGAATTGAATTCTTTAAAATCTTGGATTCGAGTTTTGTGGATAAAAAAAAACGTGGTTGAGAAGCAAGACCACATTAGAGGTAACTAGCCAGGTTTCTCGACGGAAATTAATAATGGGTAAAGTCGATAGATAATTCATACTAATAACATGATGACTAAAAATATTTTGAAGAAATGCTTCCACGTTCTGGGCCTCTCAATTTGCATTAACTAATTAAATTGAATTCCTCAAAAGTAATGTAGTTACTTGCCATTTGTTTTAAAGTTCGATAGAATTAATTTTAGTATAATTAGTTTTGAACTGTTAAATATAATTAAGATATAAGTTTAAATTAATTTCAGATACAAATTTTATCTTAACATGTGCATTCGGTATAGGGAATTGATTTCTGGTATAAAATACTGGTTTATTAGGTTAGCTAAATTGGTAACTGACTCAGTGTCTTTTCTTATAAATCGCCATTTGCGATATGCCAATAACAATGGAAATAGTAGAAGTTGCTCCCCACAGGCCTATAATTTAGCTTAGGTTAGGCCCTGCTTATTTACTGAATTAGTTAGGCTAGTCAAAGCTTTTTTTAAATCCTATTTAATTATAAAAAGTTAGATTCACCCTATTCAAAAGTTTTTTATGTCTTACAAATCGACTGAAATAAATATAAAGAATATAACAATGTTTTTATTATGTAGGCTTCAATAGTAATAATAATAATTTTGCATTAAATATTTAACATAATATTTTGATAATATGTAGTTTCAATTTATTTAAAAGCTTAAAAACATGAATTTATGTAAAAATTTAAGCTGATTACTTCATTTAGAAGTGTATTTTATAATTTATTTAAAACATTTTAGGCTTAAATATTTTGTTCATCCTTCAAATTTTACCAACATGTCATTGTTCGAGTAGAACTGAGCTCAAGTCCTTTAAGCAAGGTCTTGGGTTTGAATCTTGTGGATGAAAAAAAAAAGTATTTGGAAGGAAAGACTCTACTAAAGGTAGCCAGTTAAGTTTTTTGACAAAGAGTAATTATCGACAAAGTTGGTAGATATTTTACACCAATAACATGGTTACCCAAAAAGTCCTTCAAATTTTGGCTAAGTTTGTTTTAAGGACCAAAATTAAGCTATTTTCAAATTAGGGGATGAAAAAAATCACTTTTTAATTTAGGAGACAAAAAACAAACTTGAACCAAATTTGATAGACTATAAAGTATTTAAGTCGATATTTTATTATAAAATAGACTTTTAATTAAACTTTCTCATTAAGTTAAACTTTTAAATCGAGCTATGACTTACAAAAGGAAGTTTATGTCAAATAATTAAATAAGCTAAATTCGAGCTTTGATTTTCAAAAATACATAAAACAGACTTAAGGCTTTATAAATCCTAACCAGCCCATTTTATCCGGTATGCCAATCTTATATTTTAGTAATTTTCCTTCACAACTTATCATTGGAGAGAGTAAAAAATACAAAAGCTTATTGAATCTTACTAGAATGTTGAGCTTTCCGTGAAAGATGGAGGGTAACAATTTCCATTAGTCTTTCCCGTTGGTCACGATACAGTACATCACATACTGAACCTGTCACATTAAATCCCCTGCTTTTCCACTCTTCTAAACATTTATCAATATCATCTTGGTTACGTGAACATATATGAACAGCTGCCCCAAATTCTGCTAATTCTTCGAAAGTGGCATGCCTAATTCCCAATGAAAAATAAAAATGAGGAATTGATGAAGGAAAGTAAAGCCATGCACCAATTAATAAGTAGAGATAAGATTGGCATATATAGGTATTTAAGACAAATTAACCAACCCTATGCCTCGGGTGCCTCCTGTCACTAGAGCAGTCATCCCATGGAGTGACCATCTTTTCTCCTTTATGCTCAACTTTTTTCGGCCATTTTTTTTCGTTGTTGTTGTTGTTGCTAATCGAAGGAAAGCCACACAAAATAGTTATCTGTGAATCGGATATAGCAGAAAGAATAGTACCTTTTATATACGTACATGTTCGCGGAGACTTTGTGGTTCTAAATTATTTTAATCTTATCGCCAATACTGTTCCCCACAGCTGGCAATACCAATTTTATTAATTGTGCGGATTTTTTTACTCAAATAACCTAAAAAAAAATAGAAAATCCCACAATGACACACCTTGGAAATTATTTTTCAAAGTGTCAAGCTTTTATTTTGACGTTGGAATTCCGGGATTAGAGGACTCGACTCAATGTATTTTTATTTTTATTTTTTTTGAAACCTGTTGGGAATCTGGGTTCCCCAAACTTGACTTCTCAACATTTTTTTTGTTTTTTTAATTAATTTGTGTTTTATTAATTAAATTAATAATCAATTTTAATTTATTTGTTAATTTTAAGGGCTAATTATGATCTAATTGTTGAAAAAAATACAATTTGCAATTATAAAAATACATTATTATTAATGTAAATGGTGCTCACCCAATTTATATTATTAAAAAGTATTAGTAATTGAATTAATAAATAATTAAATTAATTAAATATATTTGTGATTAAAAAAAGTAAA
Organism: Spatholobus suberectus; assembly: GCA_004329165.1. NCBI lineage: Eukaryota > Viridiplantae > Streptophyta > Magnoliopsida > Fabales > Fabaceae > Spatholobus > Spatholobus suberectus. The sequence continues at coordinate 31,043,165 of CM014731.1, forward strand.
TGTAATTAATTTACTCAAGTTGCCATGAATTTTGGCTACGGTAAGGACAATTTTTCTTAACTACACCTCTTTAGTTGACCATTTTTCCTGAGGTTCATTTTTGTGCGAATATGTGTTGACTGAGGACAACCAATCTTTACTTTTCGCATCTCTTTGATGTGGAAGACTTCCTCTCCTTCATATTGTGGCTAAAAAGATTGGTGGCGCATTGCCCCAAATTTGGAGTTGTACACATTTAACACACTTTCCAAGTTCTACACTAGATGCACATACGACATGTAGTCTACGCGAATTAGTGGACAAGCAAACACGACTTGAGAACAATTAAGGCATGTGCAATGCTTGGAATTTGCCACAATCACACAGTTGGCCTTTAAGGTTGACCTTGAATGAGCCTGCAGGTCGCCCATCTAGTGGGTTCACATTCTCGTCCACTGTGAATAGTTTCCTTTATCGGTCGATTAGATGAGCAGAGTAAGGGGATGCCCTTGGCGTTTCTTCAGCCATGGCCTTGTCGAGAATTTTTGAATGTGTTACGCCATATTGAAGCATTATTGCGATTTTCATCTCCCTCCTCACAAATAGGTCAACTAGCCTATTATACGTTGCTTCCACCAACAAAGTTATTAGCAGATTGCATGTCCCCTTTAGTACTCCATTGATGGACTTTGCAAGATTGGTAGTCAAGTGTCCCAATACCTCTTCCTATCTCAACCCTGATGAGTCCATTTTTCCTTTGGGATTTGATTTACCCAATTTGTGGCCTTTATGCTATCAACATATAAGAAGTTGTAGTAATAGTAGATCATTGGTTTAGTCAAGGCATATCCTAAGGAGTTGGAAGAAAAAATTGTCAAACTTGTAAGCAAAAATTGCCAAAATTGTTATGTATAGAATTTAAAGAAAAATTATTTTTAATAGCAGTACTTATACCTATTTACAATGAGTCTTCTTTGATCCGCATTCTTAAATGTCCCCATGAAGTTTTGCACAATATGCCGAATGCAAAACACATGTGTTGTGTTTGGTGACCCTTACCCACTAATCGTTTGTTTGTAGGCACTTTTGATTGATTCGTGCCTCTTTGAGATGAAGCAAATCCCAAGTTGGGGTGTGACATGCCTTTTCAAGTTTTTTAGGAAGAAGAACTAGGCATTCGCTGTCACACCCTCTACAATTGCAAAGGTTTTTGACATAATGTTGTTGTTCCCGTCTTGTGCAATTACCAGCAGAAGAGTCCCTTTGTACTTTGTATACAACCATGTACCATCCACTTGAACACTGGGCTTGCAATATGCAAACCCGTCAATGCATGGTTTGAAACTCCAAAAAACACGATAGAAAATTCCTTTATCAATAACTAATTGGTTTCCTACATATGCTAGCAATGTTTATAACCTGTATATGCTTTGAGGAACAAAAGCTCTCATAGCAAGGAGCCATCTTGGTGAATCCTTCTATAATCGCTCCCAGTTGTTGTAGACCATTTCTATAGCCTTTTGCTTTGCAATCCATGCCTTTTTGTAGGAGGTTGTGTACCCTTTTGCATTTTTAATTTGAGAATTCCTTTTTATGTGAGAATAAAAGGAATAGATATTAACCATTAAATCTTATCATGAATGGTCAGGTCAAGATTAAAACACACAAATCATGCGAGTTTTTGAAAAACTCACACATCTCTTTTAAGTGTTCATGTGACTTTGAATCTTGACCATCCATATGTATGGTTATATGACCCAAATTTAGTTTTTTCATTCACATATAAAAAAGTCATTCTGATAAGATATGCCCTACACATATACACGCACGCGCATACAAACACATAGAAGGAACGTATCAAGTGAGAATGCCTTTTTAATGTGAGAATGAGAGGAAAAAATATTGACCATTAGGTCTTATCATGAATAGTCAAAATTAAAACACACAAATCAGTGAGTTTTTTTAAAAAAGCAACATGACTCTTTTAAATAATCATGTGACTTTAAATCTTGATCATCCATGTATAATTATACAACCTAGATTTAAAAAACATAATGCATATAAGTTCTGGATATTAAAAATCACATATAACAATGTAAAAAATAGATGTGAGACTCTTTACACAAGGGAATCATGATTCCTTAGAACATAATAATGATGTAAACAAAAGCGTGGTGGTAATTTTGTAAATAATTGCAAAAGTTTTACATCGGTTGTTAAATAACCATGTAAAAAAGGACTTTTTGCATTGGTTTGACTAGCCAAAAAGACAAACGACCTTGCATTTTTTTACTTCTCTTTAATTTTTTTTATGAATTTCGTATTACTATTTCCTATTTACAATACAATGAAATTTTAAAAAAATGATTGCTATTTATTATTGCACTTTAAACAAAAGATCCTCCATAATTCATTGCTTCATGAGAGGATCCTAAACTTTTCTTTTTTTGTTTAAAAAATGTATCAGATGGTATCTCTGAAGTAGATGGTGGTTGATAGAAAAATTCTTGACCATAATTGTCAATATGAGTACTGCATCCAACATCGGTTGTTTAACAACTAATGTAAAATCCCCCCACAAAATTAAAACACAGCTCCTTCCATTTGCAAACCACAGTGTGCGACCCACCTCTGACGTTGCCCACAATGCTGCCACTGTCACCGAAGACACCCATCACCAGCGGCGACCAACTCCACTCAAACTCGTCGAGAACTACACAAACCATCGATCATGCTCATGCCCACCATTGTCCTCCACCACCATCCCTACCAGACTACCATGCAACCACCAACACCCACCACAATATGTTTTCTCTCTCGCTTTCTCTTTCCTTGTTCTTGGTTGGGCTAATTATGTGAGGGTGATTATGAGATTTTTTTAGGTTGATGATATTATTAACAATGGTCAAAAGAAATCTTAAGAAAAGAACTACAGTTTGTTAGTCCTTATTTGTAATGTAAACAATTTCTGTTAGAGGATTTTGTGGGTTGATTATATTATTGACAATGGTCAAAAGAAATCTTAAAGGAGGAACTACAGTTTGTCTATGTCCTTCCATCATGGCCTCCAAAGCCTTCTTCAAACTAGAACCTTGCACTAGATAGAGTTCCAACATTAATCGTGAGCAAGGGTGCTGCAAGAAAATTGAAATGGGAAAAAAAAAGGGGTTTTATGACCTTAGTTTATAATTGTGTTTAATTACATGTTTTTTAACTTGTGTGTTTAATTATATGCAGGTTAATTGTGTGTTCAATTATATGCTTTATATTCAAGTTATGCATTATGAGTGAATCTTAGTTTCCCGTTTGAGATTCAATACAATGATTAAAGTGTTAATTGTTGTTTTGAATCTTAAATTGTTCAGTTGGACAATTATGGAAGATTCATTTTCTTATACTTGATTAATACGTAGATATTAAGTCTTATATTTTAAATTTGATGAAATTTCAATTTAGTTCACTTCGTGTTGTGTCTCTGTGTGCATACTTGATTGTGGTGGATTTAATGTTACCACTTTCATTTCGTGTACTTGGAGACCAATTCGAAATGCTACCGAAATTTTGTCAAATTTAAGATATGAGACTTATCATGTATGTATTAATTAAGTATAAAAAGTTATCTTCCTGAATGGGAAAGGCCACATCTTTTAAAAAAAAGTGAGATTTACATGCATGAATATATGTTTGTGTGTATCGCAGATCGTAGTTATGGATCAAAGTTGGATGAATTCAAGTTGCATAAGTAATTAGTATAGGAATGGAGTTGAAAAGTTTCTAAAATTTGCTAAACAGAATGTTGCTAATAGTAATGGAAGCTATTATTGTCCTTGTGTTAATTGTTTGAATGGGAGATGAGTAGAAGTTGAATTAATACAAGAATATCTTCTCTCTGATGGGTTTCTTAAGAGTTATACAATATGAACATGACATGGTGAATTGTTAGACATTCTAAGTGTGTCCCAAAGAGAGCAGGCTGATGTAGATATGGACTATTGATTAGAGGATATGATTCAGGATGTCGGACAAGAGTCTTTTTAGCAAGCTTATGTTTATGACACTTTATCCAGTGATACTAAGCAGCCTTCATATTCGAGATGCACTAAATTCACACGATTGTTAGCGGTGTTAAGATTGGTGAATGTCAAGGCAAGAAATGGGTGGAATGATAAAAGCTTCACTAAACTACTTGAGTTTTTGAAGGACATGCTTCCAAAAGGGTAACACATTACTAATCCGTATCAGTTAGGTAAAGAAAATACTATGTCCAATGGGTATGGAGTATAAGAAAATACATGCATGCTCTAATTATTGCATATTGTACAAAAAAGATGCATAAGTGCCCTAAGTCTGGGGTATCACGCTACAAAGTGAAGGATGATGATTATAATAGTGACGAGAGCACAAAGAAGGGTCCCCTTGTGAAGGTGGTATGGTATCTTCCAATAATTCTAAGGTTTAACTGATTGTTTGTAAATGCAAACGACGCAAAGACATTACATGGCATGCAGATGGGGGAAAATATGATGGATAGCTTCGCTATTCAGTTGATTCTTCGCAATGGAAGAAAATTGATTATTTGTTTCCAGCTTTTGGGACTGAGCCAAGAAACCTTAGGCTTGGACTTGCTACGGATGAAATGATCCTTATGGTAATTTAAGCAGTAAGCACAATTCATGGCCTATTTTCTTGGTAATTCACAACTTGCCTCCTTGGTTATGCATGACACAGAAATACGTTATGTTATCTATGATAATTTCGGGCCCAACAAAGCCGAGAAATGACATAGATGTTTATATAAGTCCCATGATTGAAGACTTGAGAATGCTGTGGGAGGAAGGTGCTAATGTATTTGACGGGTATCACCATCAAAATTTCATGCTGCATGTAATGTTATTCTGTACTATTAATGACTTTCCAACATGTGGGAACTTGAATGGGTATAGTGTTAAGGGGCATCATGCATGCCCTATTTGTGACGAAGACAATGCTACCTACAACTGAAACATGGAAAAAAGATAGTTTACACTAGGCATCAGAAATTTCTCAAACCTAATCACCTATATCATAGATTAAAAAAGCTTTTAATGGATGTTAGGAGGATGATATTGCGTCAACGACCTTAATTGGTAAGCAGGTTTATAAACAGGTGAAGAACATTAATGTTGAATTTAGAAAGACCAAGAAGAAGGCAATTGAGAAAAACATATGGAAGAAGAGGTTGATATTCTTTGATCTTCCATATTGGTGCCATCTAGATGTTAGACATTGTATAGATGTTATGCATGTAGAGAAAAATGTCTGTAATAGTGTAATTGGCACACTTCTGAACATTAAAGGCAAGACAAAGGATGGTGTAAATGCTCATTAAGATCTAGTTGAGATAGGTATACATCTGCAATTATGTCTGTAATCAGTAGATAATCAAACATATTTGCCCTTAGTATGTCATACTTTGTCAAAAATAAAAAAGAGAAAACAAGTTTGTGTTAGTGTCTACATGGCGTGAAAGTGCCACAGGGATACTCTTCAATTGTCAAGAGCCTTGTGTCAATAAAAGATCTCAAATTAATTTGCTTAAAGTCTCATGATTGTCACATCTTGATCGAACAACTCTTACCAGTAGCTATTTGTGATATCTTACCTGAAATGTTGAACATGCCATAATGTGGTTGTGCTTACTCTTTAATGCTATATGTAGCAAAGTCATTGACTCTCAGAAGTTGGATGAATTAGAAAATGAGGCTGCTATTATCTTGTGCCAATCAGAGATGTATTTTTCTCCTTCGTTTTTTGACATCATGGTTCACATAATAATTCATTTAGTGAGGGAGATTAGATTCCATGGCCCCATTTTTTTAAGGTGGATGTACCCAATTGAGCCATTCATGAAGATCTTGAAAGGGTATGTGAAGAATCTATAGCATCCTGAAGCATCTATTATTGAAAGGTAGATTGCAGAAGAAACTATTGAGCTTTGTTTAAAGCATTTGTCATAAGCGGAAGTTGTAGGGCTTCCTAAATCTCGTCATAAGGGAAGATGTGGAGGTCACGGTACAAGAGGTGTAAAAGTTGAAACCAAGGGTCAGGAGGAAGTTCTTCAAGCGCATTTATATATATTGAATAGCACTAATGAGGTTCTTCCTTACTTATCTGCTCACAAAACCCTTGTCAAGACAAATAACCCTCAAATGAAGGAAAAATAGGTGTTGAACAAGCATAACAAGACTTTCTCAAATTGGTTTAAAACCTAAATTGATCATGATGATAATGCTTCTGATACATTAAAATGACTAGCACATGGGCCTAACCTTGATGTCATAACTTGCACTAGATAAGATATCAATATGTATTCCTTTTACACAAAGTCACAGGATGACAATAGTACTATGCAAAACAAAAAGGTTACTCTTTAGGCTCAGTCCATGCACTTCTCTAGTTCAAAAGATAAAAACTCTGTTATGACACGCATAAGTTACTTTGGAGTCATTGAAGAGTTTTGGGAGGTTGATTACATTACATTTAGAGTGCCTTATTTTAATTGTAATTGGGTTGACAATAATATTGGTGTGAAAACCAATGAATTAGGATTTACTTTGGTTGACCTTCAAAAGGTATCTTATAAGGACAAGCCCTTCATCATGACATACCAAGCAAAATAAGTGTTTTATGTTAATGATCCTTGTAATGAAAGGTGGTCAGTGGTTCTCCAAGGAAGAAGCATGCATGATACTCATGAAAATCAATATTCAACACTTGATCTTTTTGAGACTATTTCTTTTTCAACATGGCTGCCTATTATCATTGAGGAAAATGAAGTGGACGATGTACATGCCACTCGTGATGATCATGATGAAGGGATATGGGAGAACATTCCTACCTGACTGTGTAAGAAATAAGTTATGTTTATCTTGTTATTTAATTTAATCATGTTTTCATTATGTTTATTAGAAAGGAACCTTACATTCATATGTATTTTATTCAATGTTGTGTCCGCATATAATATTTTAGAGGGTAGGCTTATGGCAAAATCAATCAAGCTTGAATGGATTCTCCCTAAGTAGTTTACAATCACGACATTCAAAAGCACATTAATTATAGTTGTATTGTTTATGATCTAATGTTATATTATTATATGTTGCAATTATTCACCGATCAGCAACCATTAGGTGATGACGTAATTGTTTATAAATTTCATCTCAAATTTTATGTTTGTTTATAATGTATTTAGGTAGTTTAGAATTGTATTTTAGAATTAGTTATAGATAAAATTTATATGTTTGTTTAGAATGTATTTAGAAGGCAATTTAGAATTAGTTGTAGACAAAATTTGTATATATTTAGAGTGGATTTAGGCAGTTTAGAATTGTTTCAAGTGTGTTGAAGAGGTACTTTAACTTATTTAATACATATATTACTATTTATTGATGATATTTTGAATTTAGCCTATTTAAATATGATTGAACTGCCTGTCTGGATTTGTTTGTAATTCACAGGTTGAAAAATTTATAAAACAAACAAAATATTAAAAAATTCACTTTTTACATCGGTTGAGGCTCTAACTGATGTAGAAAGTCACTTTCTATGTCATATAACTTTCTACATTGGTTAATGCCTCAATTGATGTAGAAGGTGGTCAATCTTTACACATAAAAATTGACTTTTTACATCGGTTCAAGATTCAACTAGTGTAAAAAGTATTGAATTGCCTGTCTGGGTCTGTTTGTAATTCACAGGTTGAAAATTTATAAAATAGACAAAATATTAAAAAAATAACTTTTTACAGCAGATGAGGCTCTAATCGATTTCTACATCAGATGACTTTCTACATCGATTAGAGCTTCAATCGATGTAGAAGGGTGACAATTTCTACATATAAAAATTGACTTTTTACATCAGTTCGAGATTCAATTGATGTAGAAAGTCATCTTTATACATTGGTTATTGCTTAAACCAATGTAGAAAGTCTTTTTTACATTGGTTCTTAGTTCGATGTAAAAAAACCTCACTTTGTACATCAACGAGATCTACATTGGTTTAAGAACCGATGTAGAATGTCCTAAATAACTGATGTTGAAAGTGCATTTTCCACTAGTGAATGGTATAATATATTGAAATATTACGTTGGTTAAAGTGAAAATATAAATTAATAAAATGGTATAAGTTATTGGGCTTGGATTTTAACAGTAAGATTTTGGGTTCAAGTCCTGTAGATGAAAAAAATGTGATTAGGAGTGGAGACCCCAACAAAGGTGGTCAATCGGGTTCTTTAGTAAAGATTAGTCATTGGCAAAAACTATGGATACTTTACACTTATAACATAACAACCCAAAATATTGAAACATATTTAAAGGCTAAATTTTTATGGACTGTCTTGCCAAGTTTTACACTGTCGACTAATTAGAAATCATGATTAACATGATTTTTAAGGTAGCTATTATAAAAATTAACAAACTTATTATACATAGCGAGTTATGATTAAATGACAGTTAAAAAATTATTTACATTATCAATACACACGCTATTTTTTCCATATTTAATAAACATAATGCATATAAGTTCTGGATATTAAAAATCACATATAACATCCATAAATAGATGTGAGACTCTTTATATGAGGGAATCATGATTCCACAGAAAATTTGGTTGAGAAAAAGTTTTTTCACATCTAAAATTAATTATTTAAGGGAACCATGATCTTGGGTATTATGAATTTTTGAAATAGTTAAAATTCACTTGGTTTGTTATAAACATTCTTAGGAATATTTACATATTTTTTTTGGGAATTAGACATTTCTTTGTTCGGTTTCAACATATTTTTCTTAGGTATACAAGTATTTTTTTTCAAAAATATTCTTTTAGTGAAATTATTTCATTATATACATTTCATTAGATACACGAGTTTAAAACTTTATTATTTGAAGTTTTTAATATCTTTTATTTATTATAAGAAAATTTTTATTATTTAAAATAAATTTTATTATTTTTGAAATAATAAAAATATATGATTTATTTTTATTTGACAAGAATGTTCCCTTATTCTTATGTATAATGGAAAAAATAAAAGTTATGTAGTTATATAAAAAAATTGTGGGTTAATTAATTATAATTAAAATATTATTTTTATAAAAATACGAAAGAATGTCATCAATTTATTTTTGAAGAGATAAGAATTATCAAGTTGTCATATGTTCTCTAAAATATAATGTTCTCACAATAACCAAATAAGAAGAGGGTCTAAAATAGTTGTCACTGTCAACTAACTTTTTATAATTTGGAAAAGTAAGAAATTATCAAGTCGTCATAATTCAAATATTCTCCAAAATACTATATTTTTGAAAAAACCAAACAGGAATTAGTTTCAAAATGATTATCACCAACAACCATTTTTGTGAAAAAAACTAATTTTAATAAGGAAATAATTAAATTATTTTATAATAATTAAGTGTATGTAAATGTCATTTCTTATATAAATTATTTAGAGTTTTCCTTGTTAACTTATTTAAATTTTATTATTACTAGTTTTATCTAAATAATTTATGTATATAATATGTAAAAAAGATTTATATACATAATGGTAATTGTAACTAATTTATTATAACATTTTCTTTTACATAAAATAAGATAAATTTTAAAAATTAATTTAATCAAATTATAGGTTTAGATAAGTTTTATTGTAAAAATATTTTTCATAAATTTTAAAATTATAAAATATATATGTTGATATGATTTTTAATATTTTTTTATTTATCTTTTAGCATAATAGAATTTTCTATTCTCTTTACTTTAGATTTTTTTTTTTTTTACAGTTTTTACTAAAACATTTCTTGAATATCGGAATGTAACATTTTTAAACAATTTTTTAATTAACTTTTTGAAAATTTTGAAGGAATTAAAAAAAGTATTTAAAAAGTATAATATTTAATATATTAAAAAACTAAATCCATATATTTTATAAAATAATTTTTATTTTTAAAATTATAATATGTATAATAAGAATATTTATTAGTATTTTTTATTCTTAAATTTAATTATTTATTATATTTAATAAGAAAGTATTTATTATTTTTTTTAAAGTAGACTTTCTACATTGCTGTGACCATAACTATTAACTCCTTGGCAAGTATGCCAAGTTGCACAAGTAGCAAGAGTAAGTTAGAGTGTCATTCCCTCAGAGAGCTTAGCTTAGTGCCTAGCAATTTACAACTTTTCCACTATTTAGTCAACCAAATTGGATTTCAAACTACCTCTACACATGTAATTTTTAATTCCAACGATAAAATTATAAATCTAACAATTTTTCTCTTTTTATTTTTGAAATTTTATAAGACAATAAAATTAAAAAGGGTTCTTATGAATTTAAACTATTGGGGTTTGTTGCAACTGGGGTCGTGGTTGGACGGCAAAAAATAAGTTTAAAACAAGGAGTCGCCTGCAATATTTATTTAGGAAAAACATTGGAAAACCTTTGAAAAGAAGCATGATCTTCGAAACCGGATTTTAGATTTGGGAGTCAATTACGTATAGAGAATGTGCTAACGCCCTACAACGTCCATCATAAAGATGGTTACCTCTAATTAATTAAGCAATCTATTAGTATCTTCTAAAATATTTATCTCATCCAAATAATTACAATGAAAGGAAATTTCTTATAAAAAAAGTTTTATTTTTATCTTGAAATTGATTAAATTTTATTATTTTTGAGATCGACAGAAGTGACCCCCTACTCCTATGTATCTCCTAGTGCAATGGAAAATCAGACTCATGTAGTTCTTTTATAGAAAATATATGTGTGTTAATATTTTTTATTATTAATTTTTATGTTTATTCAATTTTATGATTTCTAAACCGTCGCGGCTTATATGTCCTAAAAATAAAAATTGACAAAGGTGTACACCCAAGTTAATTAATTATTTTAATTTTGATTTAATAATTTATTTTTGTAGCAAACTAATTTTGGTTTAACATTTTTATTTTAGAGGAAATTTTAAGACATCAAGTTGTCACAACTTGAGCCTCAAAATCTCAAGATTAAAAGAACGTCACATCCAATTAACCTTTCCTCTTAAAAAAATTATTTTTGTTATTATCATAATCTTTAGTTAAATTATAAGATGATTTAAATTGCTACAAAATATTTTTATTAAAAATTGTATCATTATTTTTATTGTTCATATTATTAATTTTTACTTTTAATTTAGAGAAGATCTTTAAGACAACAAGCTGTCACAACTTGCGTCCTTAAGCCCCAAGATTAAGAGAGTGTCACATCCAAATAATCCATTACCTATTAAGATTTATTGTAATTTTATTAATGTTAATTTAAGTTATAAGTAATTAACTAAAATGTACTGTTATATACATATATATATTTTTTATTGTGTTATAATTATTGGCATTATTATCTTATCGTTATCTATTTAAGTAAAGCGTAATAATATATTTCCATAACAATTTATATTTTATATTATCATTTCTTTAGCTTATTATTTAACTAAAGCATATTTGCACTTGAAACTAATATATGCGCATCTAAACAATTTTGTTTATTGGCTATATAAGTCTAAACTAGATCCAAAAACTTGATTATTTTAAAAAATAAAACCAACGGTCCAATTGAAACTAAGCAAGCCTGCCAATTAAAATAAATGGGCTTGGCCCACGCGTAGACAGAAGAAATTTTTTTGGAACGAATCTAGCTTCCACATACAAATCAGGCCGGTCCAAATGCTTGAAAGAAAAACATGACAACCGAGAAAAAAGAATAGTGGAAACGAGAATTTTCGTGGAAGCTTCTTCGCTCATTTCATAAAGTGAAACGAAAGGGGTTTCGTGCCTCATTCACCGCACAAAGGAACGATGCAACGAGAGAGAAGAGAGAATTGTCTTCGTGTTGGCCCTCGTGACGGTAATAGGAGAGATGCTTCACACGCATGGGGAATGCACTCTTGCGGTAACCGTAAGAGGACGCGCGTGACATGGTCACGACGACGCAGCGGCAATGCGACTCAGGTATGCAGGGTGCGGCGTTAGCCGTCGAGATTGGTTCTCGGTGACGCATGCGATGCATGCGTGAGAGAAGGAAGGGGTCGAGATTTGTTCGCAAGCGGATGGCTACGGGTTTTGGCGGTGGGATTCTATTCTCGGCAGTGATGATGGCCACCGCGCGTGACGACGGTGAGGGCCGCCGGTGCGGCAGCAAACCGCACTTTTCCCCCTTTTCTCACCTTCTGACTTTTGTTTTGGCTACTCTCAAATTTATTTATTTATTTTTAATTTTATTTGATGCTTTTCTGTCACAATTGTTATTGACTGGAAATGAATGCACAAGAGATGGAAGGTGTGTCAAGATAATTTACCTGTTTATGTTGAATGCTGGTAGCTGCACTTTCCCTTCTTTGTTGCTCTATTAGAGACTGTATTTCCCTCTCACGTTCTCCAATTTACTCTTAACTTTTCTCTTCAATTTTACCAATTTCACTAATGATTTCCTCCACCTTTACTTGATTGAGCTCTCAGAATTTATAGGCATTTTGATTTATTTTTTAATTCATTTGTTGAGCTGTTTTGTTGACAATGGTATCACAAGTGCAGAGGAGGTTTGAAAAAATGGTCACTAGCGCAGGTTGAAAACGGTAGAGCAGAGGATGTTTGAAAAAAATGGTCACTAGTGCAGATGTCGGTGGAAAACAGTGGAGCAGAAAAAGTTTGAAATAAAAGGATGAAGATGCCCAGGAAATGATGGTTGTGATGTGGTAGAGAAGAAGACTTATTATTATTATTATTTTTATTTTGTTTACATTCTTTTTTTTCTTGAATTATTTGTAAATTGGACTGGATATTACTTGTAAGGAATTCTAGCATTCAATTGGACTTGATGGGCTCGTAGGCCAATTCATTTTTCTCTCTTTTTTTTTGACAATTTGAATTTTTGTTTTAACACAAATTTGATTTTAGATATTCAAAACAATGAAACAAAAGAATTAAGAAATAAGATAAAGAAATGGGCAAAAATAAATCATGAAATAATTATTTGAACAAGGAAGGAATTAAACTAAAGGGGTGGGCAAAATTGGGTATTCACAAGGTTCAATTAGCTACATATCCATCTCATGCTTGCAAAAGATGTCTATTCAAATTCCAAGTTCAGTGTTGATAGTTGTTTTTGCTTTTTCCTCTCCTGAGTTAGTACCTTGAAAGCTTAAGAACAGGTGGAAAATTGTTTACACTTGACCAAACAAATGCACTTTCTTGTGTCTCATATTCATAGAGAGGGTAACACTTGTGCAGATAAACTGGCTTCTTTTAGAGTTTCTTCACAATGTTACACTTGGTGGGATTAAATTCCTAACTTTATTTGTGAAGACTTTTACCATAATATACTAGGCCTCCCTCGCTACAGATTTAGATAGGTCCCATTTTATCTTATGGGTTTGGTTCATGTCCCCCTATGCATTGTATTCCGCGCCCCCCCCCTGCCCCTTTCAATAAATTCTTGGCATGTTGCAAATGATAGATAGATCTTGAGGTGCAAACATAGTTGGGATTTCTTGCTCTATTGTGATGCTTTTCTATGCTTTGAAAAAAAATGTTTTAAAATACATTTTGTGACAATTTTAAACCCCCAAAATCTAGTAAAGCAAATTAAAAAAAATAAAATCACAGCATCCTCACTCTATTTCAATGCCTAATTCAATTTCTCAGTCTTCAAAATTTATTTCTCCTTTGCTTTCATCCTCTTCATCATTCCTACCTCTATAGCCTCCATCAATTTCCTCATTTACATCTTTTACCTTTCCTCTAATTCCACCCCACTTTTTCTCGCACTATCTTTCTCGCTTTTCCCTTCTCCCTTTGTAGCTTGGGTGGCCGCTACCATTGCCACAATAATGTGGCCCCATCTCATCTTCTCCCTACTCATCTCTCTTTCTCCAGCTCACTTTCTCTCTTGCTCAATCTTTCTTCATCTCTCTTGCTCATTCTCTCTTTTCCTTACTCCTTGTCATGCCATCATAGTTGGGGTTTCGGCTTGCATTTCTCTCTTTCTCTCTTTTCCTTACTCCTTGTCATGCCATCAATGTTTTTATTGTTCATTGTAGTCATAAAAACAATAATTTACCCACAATCATTGTCAACATGACAATTAAGTTAATACAAAAGAGCATTTTTTAGGTCATTAGTTTAAATATTTTGTATTTTTAGTTGGTACATGTATTTACTTACTGTCATGTCATGCCCAATTTGTCACGTTAGCTAATTTGGTTAAATAATAGATATTGGACAAAATCAGGATAAATGGACCTAATTGTAAATAAGAAAAAACTTGAGACCTAATTGACACAATTGAACCCTGAGAGGAGACACAAATCACACAATTGTAATATTTACGAAACTGAAAATACAATTAATCCTAAATTTAAATTATAGAGATTTAGTAGGGAAGGAATATATTAATAAATAAAATACTAGAGGCTATATTTATTTATAGTCCTCTTGTTATATAAGTGAAAAATAAGTAAGGAAAAATAATCAGTAATTACACGAGACAAAAAATTAATTATGTACCTATAAATAATTACATGGATTATGTTAAATGTTTAACTGCATCAATTACGTACACTAACATCACCTCTCAAACTCAAGTGGTAGCAGAGGGATTAATTTGAGTTTAGAAATTAATCTATTACGTACATATCTAGAAGTGCACATGGCTAAGTTTGGTGGTGGAGACAAACAGACTACATCTTGGACTAGAAATTAATGCAGCTAGACTCATATGGTTATCTAATGTATAAAAAGATGCACTTACTCCACTGTTTTTAAAGTGTGTAAAATAACTCTTCTGTAACTAATCCGCTGCTTAGTAACTAGGAATTCTATAAAAGGATTATGTTGCTCATTTTAAAATCATTGAAGATCAAAATATAACTTTACAAACATTAAAAACAAAATTGTATATGGTCCAAAATTCACAGTACTAATTTACATTTGATAAATGCTAGTAATATTCTTTCAAACACTATCTTTTCAATACTTTCTCTATTGTTGGTTGAAATTTATTAAAATCACAAATTTTAATAGGTTCTATTTTTTATTTAATGAGTATCTCTCTTTTAATTTAGAAATGAGATCTACTAGAATTTGTGATTTTCAATAAATTCTAACTAATAGTAAAGAGAGTGTTAAAAAAAAAGTGTTATTTGCATTTCTCTTTGTATTTTTATCTTAATTTTAACTTGGGAAGTGGGTAACTCAGTTCGCATGTCACCAATTGTAAATTTCTCTTTTACATTATTGGTATTTCATATCTTAAATATTTGTAATTATCTAACTTACCCTGAGTAAAAATAGCATTAAACATCCCCATCAAAATAATTGGTATAATTTTTTATATTATACTAACCATCTTTAAGTATATAAAGAATTACATCAATCATCTTTGATGAAGTTGTTTAATCTTATTTTTACTTAAACTTAAGTAAGACAACCCCTAAATATTTAGATGCTTGTTGCCGATCAATATCCACAGAACAAATTTTGACAAACTTGATATGCCTATTCGTTGCTAAACTTACATACCACGACAGACTGCAAGAGTGCAATCATAACCGATCCAGGTGCTACAACATTTGCACGAATTATCCTTTGCCCATTCCAATGCTACGTTCTTGGTGAATTGATTCACGGTTCCTGATTAATAAAATTATATATTCAGATAAAATATTGGTAAAGGTATAGAGCAAATCAAGATATATTGTGTGAATATTAATCAATGTGACATATGTTTCCAGGCTTCGAAAGAATTTATTTCTCCGAGCAATTCAAACTTTCTTGGTTGTACATATCAAGCTGAAGGTGGAGCCTTAAGAGTTTTTAGAGGTTCCTTGAGAGTTATGAAGGGAAACTTGAAGAATGAACTATATATCTAGCAAGACAGCATGATGGGTAGGTGCAGGCATGCAGCCGTAGTTTCCTACATTTCAGATCTTGACCAGCCCATTCATTGCATATGAGGTTAGGTCATATGAGTAAGCATAAAATGAATGAGCTTAGCTAAAGAGGCTTGCTTGGTGGAGATGGGACTGGAATTTTCCTACAGGAAAATTTAAAAATATCTTTGTAAATTTGTAAATAAATCCGTAGAAAAATTTTATAAGTAATTTTTAAAATCACAAAATATTTACATAAATTTATTTTTTGTTTTTTTATAAATAATACATGACCATAATTTTTTAATATTAATATTGTTTTTTTTGTAATAATAATATTTTCAATTATTTATGGAATATTAATAAAAAGTATAAGTTATATTATTATTATTATTATTATTATTATTATTATTATTATTATATAAAATTATTACTATTGATACACACACAATAATAATAATTTTTATTTTAATATTTTGAATTCATTCTCATTAATAAAAAAATGGTTAAAATTATTATTCATATGCAGTACATTTCCATTCATATCATAAACCTTCAAAAACCTTTACTAGTGCTAATATTTTCTTTTCCATAGCAAAATCCCATGAGGTTTCTATAAAATGGTTTCTTTTCCATTCTACAAAATTAAGATATTCAGCAACTTTGCCCAAAAGAACCAAGCAAGGTAAATTCGCATGGCCTCCAAAATGGTTCCCCATTCTCTGTTCTAACATAGTGCTCCGCCACTTCTGGTAACCAGCCCCACGTGACTTTGCTTTGATTGTAAACCACATTTGACTCGAAATAAAGCTCAAAGATTAAGTAGCTAGAAAAATAAGCACTTGGAATATCTAAAACTGATTGATGTTTTAAATTAATAAAAATGCAAATAGCATCTACTTTGTAACACATTTCCTAGTCTAGTCAAGATCAAAACTTAATAATCATTTTAATTTGTTTATAGCATTTAAATCCATTGATTGCATAGACCAATGACCTTGACTCAACTTTACGATAATTAGACCTAGTTAGCATGCAAAACAGTTGAAATACGTTTCTGCTTGCGTTGACTCAATTACAGCGAGCATTGTGGGGACTAATTAAATACGAATTGAAGTAGTTAAAATATACTTGCAAACTGCAGTGGCTTATGCAGTGGACCGAAGAAATTCAAGTAAATCATGAAAGCGTTTCAAAATTTTCCCACTATCTGATCTGAAATAATGTTTGCAAATCTGCAGAAGGGTGGAACAAAGATCTTCTCAAATCTCAGAAGAATTTTTATTTCTATATTTCTATTATGCAGCTGCTCTGGGTACTTTCATGCCAAATCCTTGCCTTGCTTTCTGCACTCTGTCAAATTGTCACGACAAAATACTTAACAACTATCCTAACTATAGGTTCTTAACTATTAATAAATCATGTAAAGGGATAAATTAAAATTATGTAAGAGGTCAACTTCCATGACCATATTTATTGAAAGGGTAAAAGTAACAACTGAAATGAGGGAATCATAGGTACAAGACAAGACAAGACGTGGTTTGCTTTGTCAGCTGGTGCAACGTCTCTCAGCCACTCACAGTGCTCACACTGCTTGTATGAGAAATAGTACTTCAATTAAGTAGTTTAATTAAACAGTCAAACTAGCCGTTGGTTAAAGTCAAACTAGCCCTTTGGTTTTAAATTATATATACTCTTAACGTAAAGAGAAAATTTTCATCCCACTCAAGTGTGCAATTTTCTCTTTTCTTCATAAAATTTTGCTAAATTGTTTACTCTTGAATCATCCATCAAATGGATCCAATCCATTCAAACTACTATGATCTACTTGAGTGGCAAATCATTGAAGAGAAAATTATGGACAACACTGAAGAAGAATGCATGAGGTTAATACTTGAGAGGAGGCAAAAGCAACGACAATCCGATAGCTCCACTAGGCGTAAACGTACAAGAACGGCAAAAAATGAAAGTCGTGAACAGAGATATAATCAATTGTTCACTGACTACTTCTCTGAAACCTCTTCTTATCACTCTAATTTCACTGCCATGCAAGAGAACAAAAGAAAAGACTGACAGCCATGAAAGAGTTGGCATACACTATGGAAGAACAACACAAGTTAAAACACAAAGAGTTGAAGTTGAAGGAGTTGGAGATCCTCTCCAAAGATACATCTAAGATGACAGAGAGACAGTTTCAAGATCATAAAATGATATGCAACAGAATTAGAGAATCACATGGAATTAGTTAAGATAGTGTTGTAAGCTAATTAGATATGTAACCTAACGATGTTAGTCAATGTAGTTGTTATATTATAATGTGTGTTAGTGAAACTAGCTGTGTAATATGTGTTGGGCATATTAGTTGTTATAGCCGTTAGTCAACAACTAGGCAATTTCTCACATACCCCACTTTCATCATCGTTTAGCAGTAACAAGGCAAATCAGCTGGCTAATTTCTTGTGTTTCTTTGGTTTCCTATTCGGTATGACTGTAATGTTAGTGCTTAGTTTTTTGACCTTTCTCAGCAGGTCATTCCCTGCTCAAAGCCCTTTCGTTACATTATAAGTATAATTATAAGAGAAAATAAGTCATACATTTTTACACTGTTTTATTCAATCACAAATTATTATGTACGGTAAATTTGTTAACTTTTATGATAATAACCTTAAAAGTCATATCAATAGTAAATTTCAATTGATTGACAATATAAATTTTTTTATCTTAATAGTATATAATCATTAAACTCTAATTATAAATATGTAACAATTAAAAAAGGAAAAAAAAGTAGAAAATGATAGTGACCCTAACCAAAAAAAAATGAACATAAATAAACAAAAAAAATAAAATGAAGCTCAAACCGGTTTAGACGTAGAACATCATAGTCCTCAGCATCAGAGGTTCTACCTCACGAAGTAGACCCACGATTTGTAGACCACGAGTACTACACCCTTCCAGTAGTTTCTCTCACCACCTCCGACACCACTCGAACCCCCTCTCCGCAACTCCCACGCGTCTTTCTTTTCATTTCTTTTTTTTGATAAAATGATTTCTTTTCATTTCTTTATGTTGCGGCCCTGGGCTCTTCGTTTATTTTATTTTTGTTTTATCATAATTTGTTGGGCTACCTGTTTTCTTTATTATTAGGTTTAAATATTTATTTGGTCACATGCTTACAAAATTTTTTCCTTATAGTCTCTATACTTAAAATATCTCCTTTTAGTTTTTATACATATTATTTTTAATCACTTTTAGCCCTCGTTGTACGAACTAAAAGAGATTAAAATAATATGTGTAAGCACTAAAAAGAATTAAAAATAATATGTAGAAAAACTAAAAAGAGATGTTTTTAAATATAGGGACTAAAAAAGAAAGTTTTTGTAACTATAGGGATCAAATTAATAATTAAACCTTATTATTATTATTATTATTATTATTATTAAGTTAAATTATTTTGAGGGTCCATGTACTTTTATAGAATTTTTAATTAATTCCTACAATTAAAAACACTTTGAAAAAGTCCTTATAGTTTATTTTTTTTAATTAAATCCCTACATGCTAACAGTTATAACTCTGTTAATTTATATTTAACTTAATTGCATTTTTAATCTTTCAACTTTCCCTTATTTACAATCAAGTTTGGTATGCAAAAATAGGAAAGAAATTAAAAAAGGTGCCGAAGGTAAGAATTGAACCCCTACCTTTAAAGTCTACCAATAATACTAAAATCATAAGACTAGTAACTTTATTTAATATACAAATGAAATTTATATTATATATAACTTAAACGAGAGACCAAAATTACACATATATTTATCATTATTAAATTAAATATAATATTAACATCATATAAACTAATATTATTAAAATTAAAATTAATAAATATAAATTAATACATATAAATTAGTATATATTTATTAGATATTAATAATATTAAAATTAATATTAATAAATATGTTTAATTACTAATTTCAACTCTTAATTTAATTATTTTATTCAATTGAGTTCCTCTATTATTAAAAAGTTCAATTAGGTCCCATAATTTTAAAAAAGGTTCAATTAGGTCTTATGATTTTCGAATACTTTCTAATATTACCCTTTTCATTCAAAATGACATTATTTTCCGTCCAATTTTATACTAAACAATGTGCGAAATGTAGTGGAAAACATAATGGAAAAAGATGTTGTTTTGGACATAAAGGGTAACATTGGAGCATCTTTTAAAATTATGAACTTTTTAATAATAGAGGGACCCAATTGAATAAAATAAATAAATTAAGAGACCAAATTAGTTATTAAACCTAATAAATATAATTTAATAATATATACTTGTCAACATGAATGGAGTTTGAATCCACACCCTTTGAGTTTACTAATATATATATATATATAAAATTAGTATATGTTAATAAACTTATAAAAAAACTAAATATATCAAATATGATATAAATATATTAAAATAAGGTTAATTGAAGATATATGATATAAATATACTTTTTTACTAAAATATATACAAAAAATTATTTCATCAATAATATTATCTTATTTTAATCACTAAAATATGTGGAGAAAAAATAAAAAATCAAAACAACACAATTTTATAAAAAAAAATTATTTAAAATAGAATGATTAAGTATTTATTTATTAATATTAACTTTAATATTATTAGTTTATATAATATTAATATTACTTAATTTAGTAGTAGTAAATATATGTACAGTTCTGATTTACCACTTAAGTTATATATAATATAATTTTTATTTATATTCTAAATAAAGTTATTAACCTAGTGATTCTAGTGTTGTTGGTGGACTTTAAGGGTGGAAAATCAATCTTCATCTTCAACACTTTGTTAATTCTTTTTCCATTTTTGCATGCCACCTCAGCGCGCCACATCATCGCCACTTGGCACCACACATAAGTGTCTCATGTGCATGTGTGTTAATATGTAGGGATTTAATTATAATTTTTTTTAAAATTATAAGAACTTTTTTAAAGACATACAAATTAATTTAACCTTTTTATTATAATCAACGAGTCCTTTCTGTTTTCTCTCTCCATTTCCTTTTTGCTATGTCACCCCGATTTTCTAATCCTTCAAAACAAGTTGTATCCAGAAAGATTTCGCAAATAACAGGGATTAAGCCATAAGCTATATCTTGAACAGTAAAGAGTAATATCAATTGTTATTGCCGTGTCTGTTAGAAATTTATCAGTTGTAGAGTGGACCAGTTTCTCTAATTTATTCACCAGTCTGAATCAGAAGATAACTCCAAATGGGGAGGTCCTTTCGCTGTTATTATTATAGATCTTCTAAATCTTATTCAATATACCATATATTATTATAATGTTGATGTTTCCTCTTACCCTTATTAAAATAGAAATTGATATATAGTGCTTTACAAACAAAGTATCTCTCGTGCGGGGATGAATGAAAGTCACACTAATACGATAAAGTAAAGGAACTTGGGTGGAAAATAAACAATGAAATACTTGTTTGGTCGTAATAACTATTACATGCGTGAGTACGCTTGCTTCTTGTCTCAACCAAGTTTATATACATTCTTGACAAAGTTTCAAGATGCACCCGTATGTATATGTATATAATTGTTAACAGAATTGTAAATACGTCATTGTGATTTCTTTTTTGTGAAAAGAATAATTTACAAAATGAAAGTTTAGAATGACCTACATTACTTAAAAACCACCTATCAATAAATGCTAATCCACACTAATTAACACCTAGTTTGTTCTAGTGGGAGGTTTAAGTAGTTTGCACTGGGTTCTAAGTTCAAACTTTGTTATCATCATTGTACATAGAAAAAAAATGTATCGAGTTCTTCTATTTTGCTTTCAATCAACATATTTAACTAAATGAGAAGTTGAATAAATTCAAACATACTGAATGGTTAATTTTAATATAATATTTTTTCAAATGGTAGTAAAGGGGAACGTATCAAATGAGAGGGCTTTTTTTATACACAAGTGAGAGAAATGAATATTAACTATTAGATCTTGTTATGAATGGTCCAAGATTAAAACATACAAAGTCAAGTGAGTTTTTTAAAAAGTTACATAACTTTTTAAGTGGTCACATAACTTTAAATCACCATCCATGTATGGTTATATGACCTAAATTTACTCCTCTCACTCTCATATAAATATGACTCTCTCATTAGATATGTCCCCATAATAAAGAGGCTTAAATCTCTTACAAGTTATTTATTCTCTTACTACTAACCCACTCTTAATAGCTTTTAATTTACTATTTCTTGAATGAAACCAATGTTTATGCTAATCAATAATTGAACAAATTAATTATATTAAACAATGTACTTACCTTATGCTTGCGTAAAATTAGCATGACATAAGACAAGGAAATATAACGTTTGAAAGACTTAAATATATTTTTAATTCTTATAAATATGATTAAATTTGATCTTAGTTCTTATAAATTTTAAAAAAAATTTAAAGTGGTTTTTGTTACTATTTAATGGTGATGTGGCATGCTACAATCCATGTCTATATTAGCAATTATTTTGAGTTGGCCTACAACGTAACATGTTTATATGCATGTCATGTCATTAATAAGTGGTAATAAGGACTATTTTAAAAAAAAATAATTAAAAGAACCAAAAACCAATAATTTTTTTGCAAACTAAAACATTAATTAATCATGTTTAATTTATTAGAATTAAAAACATATTTTACCCCTTTAAAATGTGTGTATGTTCATAAGAATTGCATATTATACTTGGTTTTTTTCCTTTTGTATTAAGGAGAGCCAAAGCAACCTAAAGAAACTATAATTGAAGTCTGCAGGGGGTGAAAGCCCCTAAAAAGCAGAAAAGCACATTGTCATTTTGGACTATCAAGGACATGTACTCCAACTTGTTGTTGGTGGGCTAAATTAGCTAGGTAGTCAGCTACAACATTTTCCTCCTTGTGAGTGTGAGTCAGGTGAGTCTCCCAATCTTGAACTTTCCATTAATGAATGCAATTGTTAAGACAAATGATGAATTTATAATCTTCAAATGTTTTGATAATAACTAATAGTTAAAAAGAGTTTTTCAAGCAATCTTCTTGTCACTCGTAATCTACATGTTCGCTATCATCTGATCTTTTGGTTATGTACCGTCTTTAACTTTCTTTAAGAGTTTCAGTAACTAACTGCTTTCAGACGATGTTCTAATAATTTGCACACTGGTTAGTTGTAAAAGCGTAAACAACCTTGAAATAAATGAAGTCTACGCACCTACTCTTGAGGAAAGATCACTTTATGCGTAAAGAAGGAATATGCGTACGGATGTCAGAACGGAAAAGAGGATATGTCTATTGCTACAAGATTGAGTACAAGAATGGTAAAGATAAGCAGATTGCTTTATCTTATCAAAGTGACAAGTTGGTGAAAGGCATTAAATGCTGCATTTAATGCTTCAACGACTCTTTTCAACAGACAAAGGTTGTCTCCTACAAACACTCACAACGGATACTTTTCTGGAGAAGCCTATAAATAGACGAAGAGATCTCAGTCTCAAGAGATAGTTAGTTGGCTGATTGAAAATCTCTAATGTTGAAAAGCTCTCATCTTGTAATATTCATATATGCTGCTTGTAAAAAGTTTTCTTTGTACTTCATTGTATATTCATCTGTTAGGACATTAAACTAAGTGTGATAACTCACACTCAACCTTTTTCTTTAAGAAATCGGTAGAAGTCTGAGGAGGCTTTGATTCAAAGAATACTTGGATTTTTGCTTGAAGAGGCAAGTTAAGGACTACTTGGGTTGAGCCTGAAGAGACTTGGTTGAAAGAATACTTGTAACTTGTTTTAAGTTAATGGGACTTGATTGTTACCAAGAACTGGACGTAGTCTCTAGAGTGAGACGAACCAGTATAATTCTTGTGTGTTTCTCTGTTTTTCTTACAGCATTCTTCTTTCTCTCAATAAAATTTAAAAAAATCATTTAATTAATCCTTTAGACGATATGTCTTTGAAAAGGTTTGGCAAAAATTTGCTATAACACAATTCAACCCCCTTCTTGTGTTATCTTTGTGTTTTACAGTAGTTAACCATGTTCCAGTATTGATGAGATGTAGGGATACCATGCATAACTAAATGCATTATGATCTAGGAGTCTCACTCTATCCAGATTGTTTGATACCCCATGGTCCTTAAACAAGTGATGTATATGGGCCCTTAAACAAGTTAACTAGAGGTGGCTTTTCATACTTCGTTACATTTACTGATGATTTCAATAGATATGGGTTCGTGTACCTCATGAGACACAAGTCAAAAACCTTTGAAAAGTTCAAAGAGTTGAAGAACAAAGTGGAGAACCAACTTGGCAAGAGTATTATGGCCATACGATCAAATCGTGGTGGTGAATACTTAAGCTAGGAGTTTGATGACTATCTAAAAGAGTGTGGGATAATATCCTAACTCACACCTCCTAGAACACCAAAATGGAATGGTGTACCTAAAAGGAGGAATCACATCTTGTTATACATGGTACAAATTATGATGAGTCAATCAAATTTCCATGACTCTTTTTGGGGATATGCTTTAGTTATAGCTGTTTTCACCCTTAACCATGTTCCATCTAAGGTAGTTAAGAAGACTCCATATGAGATATGGACGGGCCAAAGGCCTAGTATGTCTTTTATGAGGATTTGGGGTTGTTGTGTTTATGTAAAACATATGATTTCAGATAAACTTAGATCCAGATTGGATAGATGTATATTTGTGATGTACCCTAAGGAAACTAAGGGGTATTACTTCTTGAACAGCTCTGAGGACAAAATGTTTGTTGCAAGAACTGGAGTGTTCCTTGAGAAGGAATACATCTCCAAAGGAGCCAATGGGAGGAATGTAGAACTTGGAGAAATACAAGCACCACAAAATATTGATCCACCTGTAATGGAATAAGAACTGGTTCCACAAAGTGTTGTGGTTCAACCTCCAATTCAAGTAGCATAAGACCTGCGTAGGTCTAACAAGCCATGTTACCAACCTAAGAGATATAGGCTTCTCTTTACTCAAGAGGGTGACGTGTTGCTCATGGATCAAGATAAGCCTATGACTTACCAGGAGGCCATTATTAGGCTTGAATATGAGAAGTGGCTTGAGTCCATGTACACTAACTAGGTTTAGCCTTGGTTAATCCACTTGAAGGGGTAAAATCCATAAGGTACAAGTGGGTCTTCAAGAAGAAGACTAATATGGATGGTGAGATGAATACCTTTAAGGCGCAATTGGTCACAAAGGGTTTTAGACATATTCTTGTCCAAGGGGCAGTCCTTTACTACCTTAGATGAGAGCGAACGTATGAGTAATTGGGTCTATCATGTATGCCATGATGTGTACTCGATTAGATGTTTTGTATGCTTTGAGCATGACGAGTAAATACCAATCAGACCCTAGTGAAGGTCATAGGACTACTGTCGAGAATATCCTTAAGTACTTGCAAAAGATTAAGGATTTATTCTTAGTATATAGAGGTGTGGAAGAACTTGTTATAAAGGGTTACACCAATCCTAGCTTCCACACCGATAGGGATGGTTCCTGATTGTAGTTAGAGTTTGTGTTTTATCTAAATAGTGGGTGTGTGTGTTGGAATAGTTCAAAGAAGAAGACAACTGCTAATTCTACTATAGAGGCTAAGTATATAGTTGCTTCTAATGCAACTAAGAAGGCTGTTTAGATCAAAAAGTTCATTAGTAAACTTGGTGTTGTTCCTAACATTGCAGATTCGATTGATCTTTATTGTGACAACAATGGGGCAATTGCATAAGTCAAGGAACCAATATCTCACTAGTTATCCAAACATATACTTAGGTGCTTCCATCTCATTCGAGAGATTATCAATAGAGGATATATGAAGATATGTAGAGTACAAACATTGGAGAATGCTACTGACCCACTAACGGAGCTTCTTGCTCAGCAAAAGCACGATGTTCTTAATAAAACCATGGGTATTAGGTTTATGCTCGATTGGCACTAATGCTAGTTGGTGATTATTGGTGTAAGCTCTAGTGGCCAATCTATTTTGGACTAGATTTATATTTGTATCATGACTTTGGTTTATATTTGATATATATACATGAGGCATTTTAGTTATTTTGTTATTAATTGTATAGCATAGTAAAAGTCCTTAGAATAGATAGTTTATTCAATGATAAATTAAGTATAACCTGATTGTGAGATTCCATTGAACAATAGAATGCTATCCTTAAAGTATCCGTAGTCAAGTATTATTGTTAATTAGGACGGCAATAATGCATAAAGACTATTATATGAGTAGATTGATGAACACATCTTGTGGGTCATAGATTTGCGATATCAAGTCGACACATTGGTATAAATATTAGGAGTAATATTTATATTGGATTGACCCACTATGAAAAGGCTTCATAATAGCTATGTAAGTGTCATAAGCATGGCAACCATAGTGAAGTAGTCCTTCGACTTGAAGTCACTACGATTCCTACATGTAAGGGTTGTAGGCTTTAATGCTATCAAACTTCATTTGTAATAGGATGATTATAGAGGTAGTAATTGGGCCTACAATGAATCATGTTGAGGGGTGTGAATGATCTAGACAAGATTTGTCCTTCCTACATAATAGGAGTCATGTCTTGGTCCTCTCAATAAAGTGAGACAAGAAATATACGTGGCCAAGCAAAAATGGGCCAATATGTGATATTAGGCCCGTTTGTGATTACACATCTACTTGGGTATTGAGGAATAGATATTCAAACTAAATGAGGATGACACTTTTATGTCTCGTGTTTGGTCAAGACATATGGATGAAGGGACATTGACTACACAGTAATTTTAGTTGTAGGAGGTTGAAATTGGATCATCGATTTTCTCCAAGGTTGGGTAATAATGACACATTGCTAGATGTTAATCGCTGCTTATAATATTTAACATTATATTAGATATTTGATATAATATTTAATACTATTGTCAGTCTGTGGGAACCTATAAGGTCACACACATAGAGTAAACATTCAGAGCAATTGATTAAATTATATATGAATTAATTTAGTCAATGGTTGATTCATTAAATGTGATTTAATTAATTAACAACAAATTTAATTAAATAGACGCAGACTAGGCTTATAGAGGATAGGCACAATAAAGGAATGGGGTTAGGTCACAACCTTCTATATGAGAATGGATGACCTCACCCTTGTGTGTGTGTCGTCATATCCCAAAAATCGTCAACTAGCACTAATGATCCACTCTGTTTTGCTCATGTGGGTTGAGCAGAGGCATTGTCCTTTTGGTGCTTAGTGATCAAAGAACACACTTTGAGGATTATCTACTCTAGCGTGTGATGATCGTAAAGCAAGTTATAGAGGTAAACAAATGCATGGTCGTATAGGATAGGGTTTTTTACTTAAGGGTCTTAGATTTTTTTTTAAAATTATACCCCTTGAAACCCTAACATTTGGAAATGCACAAACCTTAACACTCGACCTTGAATCAAATTGTACAATTGTCATTGGAGTATAAACCTTAGAACTGAGGATGATGAGACAAAGGGAGATTGAATCAAAAGAGAAAGAAAAACTAAAACAACTGTCACTGGGAATCAGTATTAATGGTGAGCATCAAATTGGAGCACCAGCGTGAAGACAATGACAATGTACTGATGGCAGAGAAAGACACCAAAGCTTAGGTGGCTCTGATCGTGAAGCTTTAAGAAATGGTTGTCACCACCAGTGAGGAAGATGAAGATCCTATTGGAATGTGAAATCATGTGTGTGGCATGCTTTTGATTTTGTAGATTGGAAAATGATAAAATAAAGATTTGAGAGACAAGATCCAAAAACGAAAAGCTTCATAGAAAAAGATTTATATGTTCTCGAGAAAAACTAAATGGAAAAGACATTGATGAAGAAAAGAAAAGGAAAAAAAATGAAGAAAGAAAGAAAAAATTTCTTTAAAGTGCGTGGTATCACTCTGATGCTATGTTATAAAACATGATTGAGAAGATAGAGTTGAGAGAAAAATAAAATTGCTATTTGATTGAATGAGTAAAAGAGATTACATTAAACCATTTAAAGGTACTAAGTAGTAACTAACTGACCAAGTAGTAACTAACTGTGAACAACTAATAATTGATCTCTAACTAACCATATCTCTAATAATTATAATCTAGACAAATCAAAAATATGTGCTTACATGTAAAAAAGAGTTGATCCTCTGATTCCTCAACTTCATTACAAAGACTACAAAAGTCATTATCATTTGGGAGGTTACGTCTTTGTTTTTAATTTCTAGGTGGTAGGAACCTGTCTTAGTATCACCCTCCAAGCTATAGCCATAGATTTGGAAGGTGTCATTAATGACGACAACCTCTTGTAGAAATTCTAATAATTTGTATATTAAGAGTTAGTTAACTTAGGTTTGGTGTTAGTTTGTTAATTAGAATTAGTTAGAAGTTGGGGGTGGAACTTGTGTAACTAAGTCTCAACAAATATGGGACTTGTGTGTGTGTATATGTACAATTCGTTAGTTAAAAAAAAAAATTCTCTTCTTTCTCTCTTGTTCAATTACTTAGTGAGTGATTTGTAAGGGTGTGAATTTGTTACAACCAATTGGTATCAAAAGCTAAGTTCTATCCAAGGAACCTATGAGTTGTGTTATTGTTATGGCATCATCAAATGGCCATTTTCCTACAAATCTTCCTATTCTTGATGAAAAATGCTTATTGCGAGGCCAAGAAGAAGGACTACATGGCCATGTTCATTCTTCATCAATGTGTGGATCCAACAAACTTTGAGAAGATCGCATATGAAGCTACTGCAAAGGAGGTGTGAAACATTCTTGAAAAGCCCAACACACAAGTGTTGACAAAATCAAGAAAGTGAGGTTGTAGGCCTTTCGGAGACAATACGAGTTGTTGCAAATGGAGAACAATGAGGTGGTGGCTAGTTACTTTACAAGAATGTTGACATATTAACCAACTCAATGAAGAATTGTGGTGAAAAAGTCACTGATTAGATGGTTGTTGAAAAGATCATGAGAACCATGTAACCAAGATTTGACCATATTGTTGTGGCCATAAAAGAATTGAAAAATCTTGAAGACTTAAAGGTTGAAGAACTACAAGGGTCTTTTGAGGCTCATGAGTAAAGAACGAACGAAAGAAATGTAGAGAAGGCACCAAAGCAAGCCCTGTAGGCTCAATCAAATTTAAGAAACATTGGTGAAAACAACAAAACTAAAAGAGGCAAAAAGACATGGAAAAATAATAGATGGAGAAATAATCAAAATCTTGATGGAGGCAAGGGACATTTTGATAAAAAATCTAGTGATAATAATCAAAGAAAAAGAGGTGCTGGAAGGTCTCGAGGTAAGGGAGGCAAAAGGAAATTTGACAAAAGTTACATCCAGTGTTACAATTGTCAAATTGGGGGTACTTTACTAATAAGTGCAACGACAACAAAAAGAAAGAGCCTCGATGGAGCCTTTATGAGGTAGATTCAGAAAAAAATTTATTGATAGAGACTACTAGTATTAGTCACTTTCTTAAGACAAGCTTGAAGTGTAACATCCCGGGCGCTGACGAGGGCGGGGAGTGATCGCCGGTGCAAAGAGATGAAGCACGGACAATGAGCGGCTCCTGGCAGGCTTCCAGCGGGAGGGGTACATGAATGAATCGAATACACACCCGAACGAGAGGGATCCAGAGGCTGTGCGGGTATGGGACTGTACAGTTGAGGATAGCTTAAAGGAATTAATAAGTGCTACCTATACCAACAAGATGCATCTACTTTTCGGTAGCCTATCACTTAAGAACTCCATAGTTAAGCGTGCTTGACTTGGAGCGATTTAGGGATGGGTGACCTCCTGGGAAGTTTCCCGGGAAGCGTGTGAGTGAGGACAAAGCACGCTGAAAAGTCTTGTGTTGGTTTGTGGGGACAGTCACAGATCCTGCAAGCGGCCGGGCGTTACAAAGTGGTATCAGAGCAAGGCCTCTCTCCCAGTACGGTGTGGTTCGAGGACGAACCAAGCGGAAGCTGGTGGGCATGTAACATCCCGGGCGCTGACGAGGGCGGGGAGTGATCGCCGGTGCAAAAGAGATGAAGCACGGACAATGAGCGGCTCCTGGCAGGCTTCCAGCGGGAGGGGTACATGAATGAATCGAATACACACCCGAACGAGAGGGATCCAGAGGCTGTGCGGGTATGGGACTGTACAGTTGAGGATAGCTTAAAGGAATTAATAAGTGCTACCTATACCAACAAGATGCATCTACTTTTCGGTAGCCTATCACTTAAGAACTCCATAGTTAAGCGTGCTTGACTTGGAGCGATTTAGGGATGGGTGACCTCCTGGGAAGTTTCCCGGGAAGCGTGTGAGTGAGGACAAAGCACGCTGAAAAGTCTTGTGTTGGTTTGTGGGGACAGTCACAGATCCTGCAAGCGGCCGGGCGTTACATGAAGCTTTAACAAAGGACCTTAGAACAACAAGAACTTGAAAGGACCTTAAAACTAAACCCAAGCTCAGCTGACACCCCAAAGATGATATATTTCTTTCTCCTTAAAAATTCACGATTGTAGTAGAGTGTGATAGTGATTGTGTTAGCTTTTGATGTGCCTAAGAGCCTCTAATTTTCATTTTAAAGTTCATAACTTAATGAAAGGAAGGGTCTTTATGAATAAGTACAGAAATTCGTTTTCGTTTCTAGCCTGAGTACTAAATGTTTTTTGTAATATCTCGAGTTATACCCAATCTTTTTGAGTGCTTGGTTTTTTGTTGAAAAGTAGAGAACATTTTCTTCGAAATGGCACAAGAAGAGTTTGAAAAAGTGTAGAAATAGCGAGGTTACACTTTTTAAAAGTTGGAGTTGCTTTTCTGTGATAACTGGCAGTGTGCACAAAAAAGTGATTTTCGAACTTTTTATTATAAGTTAACTAATACTCGACTAGAAGTAGATTTATTAAGATTTCCGAAGATATATAGTTTTTCTATATTCATCTTCGTTTACTAATTTTACAAATTTTAGAATTTGGGGGACACGCGCTTTTCTGACTTGAAATGCCTTTTAATAACTGTAAAATTTGAAAATTTACCATAAATCGACTAAATTTTGGTTTTTGGAGTTCTTAGACTTGTTAGAAAGGATTTTCAATGTACTTT
The DNA here is from genome assembly GCA_004329165.1 of Spatholobus suberectus. Taxonomy (NCBI): domain Eukaryota; kingdom Viridiplantae; phylum Streptophyta; class Magnoliopsida; order Fabales; family Fabaceae; genus Spatholobus; species Spatholobus suberectus. The sequence continues at coordinate 31,074,225 of CM014731.1, forward strand.
CTGAAAATAATTTTCTTGGTTACAAAAAAATTAAAGTTGGATGTGAAAATAGCAAGAGTGCCACTGGTTCTCTAGTAGGGTCTCTTGAACCCTCTGTTTTGTTATTTTGATATCTATTTTTGTAGATTTTTGCTTGAGATGATCCTTAATGATTTAGAAAATAGACAAAAATATATTTCTAACAACCTATGGATCATGTCAAACAAAAATCATTCATCCATCTAAATTAAAGTTTAAAACCAAGGCATAAAAACTATTGTCTCTAGAAGTCTGCTTTTAGGCTAAAAATAAATGACACTTTTTCTAGTTTGTAAAATTCCATTTTTCTAAATACTTAGAGCTTAATATGAACCTTTTTATTAAAAGTTAAACAAAATTTTCTTTAAGAAATAAGTCTTTTCTGTTTTTATTCAAATATTAAGGATCTTCCTAATTGGAATATAAAGGCTTACTTTGACACAATGTACAAGTAACTTAGTTTACTAAATACATTTTGAATCATGACTAACAACTAAAGTTTAACCTTGGTAAAAAAAATTAATGATGGCATTTAGAACCCTAGGTAATTTGGTTCATAAGATGTAAGGATAGTTACACACTAAGTCTTAATAAATTAATTGAACTTTTTATTAAGCACCTAAGTTCCTAATTAAGTTAAAAATTTAAATAATCAATCTAAATTATTACTAGCTAATTTAGGATTTCTCTAAGTGAGCTTAATCCTTAAATTAGGTGCTTAAAGTAATTAATACAAACCAAAATTTGGTGAATAGATGGCTAATTTCCCTTTTGTTGTCTTGATTCCTCAATTGTATACTTAGTTCTTTAGAATTCCTATATATTATACTATGATAAGACTTAACCTCTGCATTAAGAGGAAGAGATATTGAGGGGAGACTGTGCTAGTGCTCAGGTATACTAAGACTGGAGAAACCTCTATCTAAATTATGAGTGTTAGGAAATGACAGTAATTGATAAAGTAATGTGATGTGCGGGACTTGCAGTGACATGGTACCTTGCATGGGAAGTTACAGTTGATACGTTGAGGAATGAAAGGTAAGGATCTACTTGCGGAGGTGTTGGAGGTAAGGTGTCGAGCGGTGAAGGTCCCAATAACCGAGGTAGCACTTTCGAGTCAGAATATTTACCTGACCAAGCTGGACAACCCTGACAACTGCTCAACATTTTAGGATTTGTGTGAGAGTATACCTCTGTGTGGACAATGAAAATCCTGAGTCGTTGCTCTGTTCCTTGATAATAATGAGGATTGTACCATCTTGATAATATTGAGAGAGGTATATGTACTCTCAATCGCTTCCCAGTTCTATTGAGAACTATTATTAATGGGAAGTATGGATCCATACAATGTTAAGGGTAATTGTTATAACTTAGACAAACCTTAGGTTCCCCTTTCTTTGTGATCAATTGTGTTTTATCTATGTGAGATGGTAGGATACCCTACCATCTATGTGATAGTGATTTTAAGAACAAAATCGCTTCACTCCTCTGTGTGTTTTCTTTATGCATGACTGTTTGTGATCGATATATGAAGATGTCGATACCCTTCCCTTTTAACATTCACATTGATTATCATGATGATGGGACATGGATATATCATGAAGATGGGACATGGATATATCATGAAGACAGTGATTATCTAACATACATTGGCTTTGTGACTCTCACGTTCATGTCCTCGATACTGGGGGTTTTCATGTCTCCTTTTGCCGTCACTATCCCGATCACTATGGCATCTTCACCACTTCCACATTTCCAGTATGTGCCTTTCCCACCACCTTCTCTGCCAACAGACTTAGAGATCCCTTTCGCAGCACCCTACATAAATGCGTATCCTCCACTACCAAATGAGCACCCTATTGATGATGGACAACTTTCTGAGGAGGGATCACCTATGGAGGTGATATTGGCTGAGTCCTCCATGGACTCCTTTATGGCCAACAGTTGGTCCACCATTTCATCCTCTTTCTCCTTTAGATCTAGGGTACCCCATGAGGAGCCCAATGGCCACGCTCACCATGTAGTAGATGCAGATTCCGAGGAGACATAGACAAACGATGACTAGTAGGCCCTATCTAGCGGCCTTTCTTTATTGATACAGGGACTGGGAGTAGATCTTTAGACACTGCTCTGGTTAGGATAGAGGGTGGCTAGTGCCTGTTCATGTACTTTTTTGATTTTCCTATATTTTACAATTTCAGTTGTATTTAGTTTTCGATGTATTCAGTTTCACTTGTAATTTAGAAACCTAGATGTATTTGGTTCTGATGACGATTATATGATATGTCTTATTTTCTTATCTTTTACTTCCATTTTCAAATTTTGTATTATCTACAATTTATCTATTTTAAAAATTTTCGTAAAACGATTGCACGTAATATTTAACACAAAAAAATTCTCTCGAATTTTTGTTAATCAAAAACTAAAATAACTAAATAAGTAAGCAAATAAACATGGGTTATATTCAATGTGAAGTAATGTCACAGGCCATAAAGACTGGTTCGTGAGCCTTGATGAAGCAGCAAAGAGTAAAGTTACATTTGCTGATGATAGTACTCTCAATACAGAAGGGCTTGGTAAAGTCTTGATCAAAAGAAAGGATGGTAAACAATCTTTTATCTATGATGTGCTATTTGTGCTCGAAATGAAGAATAATCTGCTTAGCCTTGGTCAATTAGTAGAGAAAGGCTTTGTGATGAAAATGGAAGATAATATGCTAAAGGTGTATGACAAATAGGAAGAGATTAGTTCTTAAAGCTCCTCTGTCAAAGAATAAAATCTTTAAGGTAGGGCATTAATATCTAGCCACTACAATTAGTAGAGATGAGTGGCTTTGGCATTATAGGTTTGGACACCTGAATGTCAGGGATCTAAACCTCCTAAATAAATATAATATGCTGCATGGTCTCCTATAGATTCAAGTTTCAAAGGAAGTTTGTGAAGAATGCTTAGGGTGTAAGCAAACCAGACACACTTTCAAGCAACAAGTTCCAACTAGGTCAAGGGATAAGCTCAAGGTGATCTATTCAGATGTATGTGGGCCTTTTCAAATTGAATCCCTTGGAGAAAACAAGTATATTGTATCCTTTATTAATGATCTAACTGGGAGAGTTTGGATTTACTTGATTAAAAGTGGCAAACAAACAAAAGTATTAAGAATAAATGGTGGGGAGTATGTTTCAAATGAGTTACATAATTTTTGTGATGAAAAAGGGATTTTGCATGAGGTGACACCCCTACACTCCTTAACATAATGGGATTGCTGAAAGAAAAAATATAACCATTATGAATATAATGAGGAGTATGTTGAAAAGTAAAAGACTGCCTAACTACTTGTGGGGTGAAGCAGCTTCTACTATTGCTTATATTTTTAATAGAAATCATACTAAGAGGCTAAGCAATGAGACTTCAGAAGAAGCATGGACAGGTAACAGCCCAAATGTGGCTCATTTTTGAGTGTTTGGCTCCATGTGCTCCAAACATGCCTTATTGCTGAGAAAGAAGTTGAATGACAAGGGAGAATAAATGGTACTTGTAGGGTACCTCCACTAGTGGTTATAATTAGCAGAGATTTTATTAATGAATCGGAGAGCTAGAATTGGAACACATAAATCAGAATAGGATCAACCAAAATGCTTGTAGTTCTCAACAATACCGATGAAGATGAAATCGTTACGAGTGTTGCCTCTGAAGTGAGAAGATTTCAAAGAACCAAGCAGATTCCACAAAGATTGCATGACAATGAGATGGTGTCAAATTCTGTAGTCAATTTAGAAGGAGAATTGGTGCATTATGCAATATTTTCTGAGGCTAAACCAATCAATTTCAAAGAAGCAATGCAAGTTCCTAAATGGATTAATGCAATGGAAGATGAAGTGAAGTCCACATAGAAGAATCAAACATGGGAACTTGTTACCTTGCCTCATAGAAAGAAACCCATAGCAATGTATAATTTTAACTAATTTATGATGTTTACTTATTTATTTATTTATTTGTTTTAACTAATTGTGTATAATTTTTTTGTAATATTTTTTAATTTCATTTAAATTAAAATATACGCGTACATCACACGTTACGTTTTCTACTATAAATTAAAGCAAATAAATAATAGGTATAATTAAAAATATGGGCAAACCAACAATAAACGTATAAACGTAATCAATAATAAATAATAAATTAAACAAGAGTTGGGCGATTCAAATCTAATCTTACTATTTCTAGGTCATCCAGTGTCAAATCACATAACCATTGCCATCCTATAGCCTCTAATCAAATCAATTCTTAAGTCGTAAATATTCTTAAGTATACTTATTTAATTATATATTTCCCTCCCTTAATTTTAATGGAACGGGGATAAAATATGACTCCTGTAGAGAGAATGACGACATTTTAAGCGACAAACTAAAGCTACTACAGGACAATTTAGAGGTAATATTTTAATGAAATAGAAAGACCTATGTCGTTGTAAAGGATAAGCATAATTAGTGAAATTACCTGCAAAACAAATATATAATGTATACAGTGTAGCAGGTGTGCGTCTTTTCTAATTCGTCCAATACTTAGAGAAGAGAATAACGTAACGCAAATATTCGTCTTAACTGCAGCAGGAAGCAAACAGATTGAATTATACTATTATTTCTCTGCTTAAAACAACTTTAATATATAAATTGTCGTGATTGGGTAATTGATTGATTATTTTTTAATAAAACTTGCGTGTGCTTTTAGCACTCAATCCTTTAACTTCAGATAAAATCACATTGTATACCAATTTGAAAATTTCAAATTCTAAATAGACAAAAGGACAATAAGTTATAGTTAAAAAAAAAAAATTCCGTATTGTTACTATTTTTTAACAATAACAAAAATTATATGTGTAGTATAAGAACTCCAACCCATCAAAATACAAAAGTTCAGAAAAGAAATTACTAAAGTTCCGATAAAAAAATCACCGGCATAGGCCCGAGGGGCAACGGCCTAAGATCAGGGTCGAAGGAGGCCCAAATTTTTTCTTTTAACAATTTTAAAAAGAAAAAATAATTATGTTTTTTATTATTTATTTTCTTGATTTTTCAACTAGAATAATTTATTGTATAAGTTTTTAAAACTGAATACTTTCAAACTCTTAATTTTGTAGTGTTTTTAATTTTTCATTTTGTTTATCATTTAGCTATATTGAGTTATATAGTTATTTTTCAGTTTTTCATATGTAGTAAAAGTTTGATGATTGTTTATTGTTATTATAAGAACCCATTGGTTACCCTAATGTATTTCTTCACTTGTTTGTTTGGTTGAATGAAAAAACAAAGCGAAAAGAGATAAATAAATTATATGAAAAATATTTTTATATTAATTAAAAACTAATTTGTTACTTTATTATTTTTTATTAACATAAAATTATTTATTATCATATTTTAAAAATTTTATGTTATAAAAAATTATTTAATTTTTAAAAATTAAAACAAAAACATTTTAGTAGAAGAGTTTTTAAAAAGAATTTAAAAAAATGATTTCAAACTTAAAGGAAAGTAAAAACACAAGAATTTTCAACAAGGTGCTAATTTTAATAACTTCCATCTTATTTTCATCTTCCATATTTTCTTCTATCCTAATTCGAATTAAACAAAACAAAGTGTTAATGTTTATGTTATCATTAGTGATTTTTTTCTTAGAATGTTCAAAGAAACTACTTTTTATGATAATTTATGTATTTTATTTTATAGGTGATAAGTAACAATTTTATGAGTAGAAAAAATATTTTGTCAATGATAAATGATAATATAGGAGTAAATTCAATGAAAATGTCATATATCTTTTTAGATTTGTTAAAACTATGCTATTCACTTAATGTAATAAAATATATTATTTTTAATAAAATTACGTGTCTATTTTTTTATAGAATATATATTTATATTTTAGAATACACGTATGTAAAAAGGTCTTATCTATTATTTCGTCCCAGGGCCCATAAATGTCAAGACTAGCCCTGCTGAAATAGTGAAATAGTTGGCAATAAATCACACACAATAAGAATCAAAGATCAAAGATGAGAACACACATAAAAATACATGACAAAGAAAATAATAGAATACACAAGTGACATTGATCTCTTGCCTAGACCCCTAAAATTGTCTCAATAAACATGTTTAATATTTCAAACAAAATTATAAGTTTAGTAGAAACTTAAATCCCTCCTCTTAAAGTAGTGTGTCACCTTACAAACTCGAATATCCAACTTAAAATTTACTATGAATTATAAACACTCCCACAAGAGACTCTTATACTATAAGTGATTATACACACAATTGCTCTTTTATACACACAATTGCTCTTTTCTCTTGGACTTGAATTAGCTACAATTCTTCACAAGACTTTCTTTATATAGTGGTGGGGTGTCGCTTCTTCCAATAATGGATATGTGCCTATTTATTGCTTTCACTATTTTAACACCTTTGAAATCTCCACCTCCTTCATCCAAAGATGCATGTGAGATTTCCAAAAGTCAAAACAATAATTCCGATAATTTATAATACTTTGGAATCTCCCATTTCAATTTATGTTTGTAGACTTAAATTGATTTTTCCAATAATTTCGCTTTTAATTAAAATTTTCAAACTTCTACGTCATTAGAAAATTGGGTAAAATATGTTTTTCATCCCTCTAAAATAGTCAAAATTCAATTTCCGTTCCTCCAAAAATTTTCATCTGGTTTTGGTCCCTCAAAATTTAAAACTTGTTTTTTGTCCAAACGATAATGCCGTTAGCGGATTGCTATGTGAATAATGGAATGCCACGTCAGCATTGCACACATGGACATTTTGGGTGATGTGACTGCCACATGTCATCCACATCACCCACATGACTGCCATGTGGCAAGTGAATTTTTTTTGTCCTTAAAAAAATTAAAAGTTCGATTTTAGTCCCTATATAATTTAAAAGTTTGATTTTAGTTCCTACAAAATTTAAAGTTTGATCTTAGTCCTCAAAAAATTAAAATGTTTGATTTTAGTCCTCATAAAATATTATATTTCATTTTTAATATAATAAATAAGCAATATTAAACAAAAAATAACAAAGTATTTATAACTTAATAACATTATTTGTAGGGGTGAACATGGAATAAGTTGCAACAAATTTATTTTTCTTCCTACCCAACTAAAAATTTTGTTAGGGTCATTTTTATGAATCTAAACCTAACCCGATCAAGACCCAATAATATATAGGACAATATTGGGTCAACTCAACTTATTAACATAGCATATATATCAATATTTACATTATGTAAAGTCTAACAAGCTTTCTTCCATATTGACCAGATTTGAGAGTTGAATATCATCACGTGAGATGATTCCTTTTGATCCTAATTTAGAACAGATATTTTTGGCTAAGGTTTTTGGACTATTAGGCAATAATGAGAGGGAATTTCTTAGATGAGCGGATCCATGGAATTAGCATTATGACAATTAGGTTAAGGCTTTTTCCCTTCTCTTTAGGGCCAAAAACTAAGCAATGACTCAAAACTCTACCACAAAGGAGTATTATAACTTGGAGGAGTTAATAAGGAAGTTTGTGGACAAGTACTTTTTGTTTGCAAAATCTGCCTCAGGGTGAGAAGCAAGATCATAGACTTCCATCAATTAGATGGCGAGTATCTCCATAGTTGTTGGGAAAGATTGAAGGAACTAGTCAGGAATTGCCCCTATCATGTTATCCAAAGTGGATTCTATATGAATCTTTTTATGGGGGGATGCTTCCAAATACAAAGATGTTGGTGGATACTGCTTGTGAAAGATCATATAATTTGAAGCCACCAAATGAATGCCTTAACGTTATTGAAAAATTGGTAGAGAATGGCAATGACACATAAGCAAAAAGACAACTAAAAAGAAGAGTTATAAAGATAGGGACACTGGATGCAATTTTGGCCCAAAACTAACTCTTTAGCCAACAAATAGCAACCTTCCTTCCATGTAGACAAAAATCTTCCATTGAAAGTTAATAATGTTAATATTGATATATTACATTAATGAACCATATTAACTTGCTCTTATCACATATATTCTTAGGTTTTGATCAGGTTGGATTAGGTTCACATAAATAACCTTAACAAAATTTTGGGTTGAGTAGGAACAAAAATAAACTTATCACTACTCATCCCATGCTTAGCCTTACCAATAATATTATTGAGCCTTATGAATATTATGTTATTTTTTTGTTTAATATTACTTAATATATTATATTAAAAATGAAAATATAATATTTTATGAGGACTAAAATCAAACTTTTTAATTTTACGAGGACTACAAAATCAAATTTTTGAATTTTGTGAGGACTAAAATCAAACTTTAAATTTTATAAAGACTAAAATCAAACTTTTAAATTTTATAGGGACTAAAATCAAATTTTAACTTTTTTTAAGGACGAAAAAATTTACTTGCCACGTGCTAGCCATGTGGTTTACGTGGATGACACATGGTAGCCAAGTGGATGCCACATCGCCCAAAATTTCCATGTGTGTAGTGCTGATGTGGCACTCCGTTAGCCATATCAGCAATTCGCTAATGGCGTTAGACTTTTGGACCAAAAACAACACATTTTGAATTTTGAGGGACCAAAACCAAACGAAAAAATTTGGAGGGATGAAAATCAAATTTTGACTAAACATATTTTACCCTAGAAAATTTTATCTTCTTTTCTCTTTTACTACCATCACTTACTCGTCTTATGACTTGCCCTTCTAAGTAACAAATATTTTTCCCATTTCCTTTTCCTTGCATGACTAAGTGTCTTCTCTTGTACACCTAACAACCCTACTTTAAACTAACAAACTTGTAACATTATCTCCACTAAAGATATTATATTGGCAATGATAGAAGGCACAAACCTCACTTTATGGGACACCATCTTGAAACTTCATTCTCATACTCTCAATACCTTCTACTTTTTTTTTTCACCATTTCCTAACCTGAAATAACCAAATGCTCCATTAATCTTTAAGGTGTTAAACACATCACTTAGTTTCGTCGAAATTCATTACCCATTTTGATTTAGTATCCTCCTCGGTTATTGCTAAGAACATGTCATCGTCTTCAATGATTTTGACCACATTAGTCTGGGATTTATTATCATCCTTTTATATATTTCTTAATTTCTTCAAGTCCTTCTTCATTTTTGTACACCTAGCTTGCACATTGCCTTTCTCCTGCAATAGTAATACTCCATATTACTCATATCATGCTGCGAGTGTGATAACTATTTTGTTCATCCTCTTGGACCACTTATTTTTCTTTGATCGACTCCTCCCTCGCTTATACTCCTCCACAATATACGATCTTCGTCAGTGATATTCTCATTTTTCACCATTCTTTTATTTTCTCATACGGCTATAGTCACCCCATCTTACTTTAATGTTGAACTCCTTACAAACAATGTATGAATTAGAGATAGGTTTATAAGATCTTGGTAGTGGGGTCAACAATAACAATACCTACTCCTCGTCAAATTTTATCTTTTGCATTCAATAATTGGAATGCTATCTAGTTAAATGTATTAATGTGGTCATAGAGATTTCTTCACATATCCATTTTATGTTGATACAACTCCATCTTTTGACAAAGTCAATACATTAGTGATTTTGACACATAAATGCTTTAGAGCTTTTCCTATAGGACCCCTTCAGTGTTATTTTCTCCATTATACTAGATCTTAGGAGGTAGAGCCAATTGAATCATGCTCGCAACCTTCGTTGGATTCTACTCTAATCATTTGCACTTATGATAGTCAGCTTCTCTTCCTCTAAAACTTGATCAAGACCTTGCTACACTAAGAGTGTTGAATGATATTTTGCCAAATTATAAAATTTATTTTCCCATCTAATAATAATAATATTTTAATGGGACATATCATGAAGACCCAATATACGCTATTGGGCAAAGAATATCAAATGGTACGACTAGGTGGCTCTCTCATTAGAGGATATTTCAGTCAGATTTCTTCATTTATGTTTACTACTCTATCGCCACCTTACATCTTAGGTAAGAAATTTCAAGACCCACATGAATAATTTTCTAAGCTGTTGCTAGCATTACTTCCTCTCACAAAGAAAATGAAGCAAAAACGGGAACTTGGGAGTATTCATACTAATTTCTGATTGACTGTGTTGGAAGCCAGCAAAAAAAAAAAGATTAGCTATACTCCGAGACATTCAAGGTAGAGTAACAACCACTACACCTTCCACACACTCTCTCACCCCTAAGCCATCTATCTAAAGCTCCTTCCATAATAGACTCATGTAGCTTTCAATTCCCATCCACCATCTCTTACTTCCCTTCTCTAATTGCTTTCTTTTTCCTGAATTAAGGTGAAAATACTCTCATAATGGAGCAGGGTCAATGTTTGATGTGGAGTAAGAGAAAGTACTTTATGAGATCTAGTCTTGATTCACCTACTGATTGCCCCTCCTCCTATGATGACCACTCATGGGAAGAACAAGCCTTTGCAAAAGACGCAGCTTGGTCTGGTTGCATATGGCCACCACGATCATATTCTTGTAGCTTTTGCAGAAGGGAATTTAGGTCAGCACAGGCTTTAGGTGGCCATATGAATGTTCATAGAAGAGATAGAGCAAGACTAAAACAGCCATATAGCCCCCAGAATGAAATCCTTAGTGATGACCTTGAGAAAAGTCAACCCCAGAATTCAGTGCAGAGAGAAACCCCTGATTCCACTTTACAATTCAATTTTCAAAGGATGTCATGAGTCTTCCCCTGCCCTTTCTTCAAAATCCTGGTCAAATTTAACTGATGACTTCAGATTTTGTTCATGTAGGCTCAATCCTGAAGCTGGTGTTGAGAAAACTTTGAAGGGATTGGATTCTGGGTGTAGAAGTGAGGGTGATACTGACAAAACTCATATGGCTGTGAGCTTTAACTTGTTTATGAGTCGAGCTCACCTACATGTGCAGTTTGAGACTAAAGAGACAAATACAAATTTCAAGAAGAGGAAAGCATATGCTTCATCCATTCCATTCTTCCCAAAGTCATGCTCAGTTGATAGGCATCATGTCCAGTCACAGATGTTTGAATTTAGCCCTAGCTCCATAGAAGAGCTAGATCTGGAGCTAAGGCTTGGATACAGGTCCAAGGTATAGTAACACATATGGGGTACCAATTGTTTATAAATATAATTATATTCTTGTGTTTTTCCTCTTGTTCCTTGTTTATTTTTTTTTAATACTGTGTAAGGAAAATTTTCATGTTTGATTGGATATGTGATAATAACAATATTGCAATCACAAGAAGTCCAGCTCATCATAGAGTGCAATTATAATTGGGGGCTCCATCGATTTTTACTAGGATCATGTAAAAGCATATAAGATACGTTATTGTTCTATCATTTTTAGTAGGAACATGTGAAGACATAAGATACATATAAATTGTACAACATATTCCAGTATGATATATATATATATATATATATAGAGTATCATTTGAGAAATTTTGTAACTAGATAATTAGCTTAATTACATTGGACCACGTAGTTTATTTTATTTTTTCTTTGTATTTATGCCTTATAAAATATCTTTCAGTGCCACAAATCCGATCACAAAGATGAGTTCTATTTACGTTGTTAATTGACAGAACTTATGCAAGCGGGTTTCCTAAATCTGGAACGGGACTTAAAATGGTCTTGCAGTCCAGTTCAATAGTTCATTATTTGCATGTGGGAAACTGTACTTGAAACTGAAGTCTCAACTTCGAGGTTTTATATGCCAATATTTGTTTGAAATTCGAAAGATACTGTTTTGTGTATGGGAATTTTCTTGTATGTTGCTGGAAGAAGCCTTCCATGCATGCACGGAACATATTTACCACTGACGCATGCTACTTTTACTGATTATGTGGGTCCCTTACTTCTATCCTAGGGTGGATACGTTTCCTGGAGGAAGAAACACGGAGCATAATTTATCATTGTGTATATAAAATTTTTAGGTATTAGTGCATGCATGTGGGGTTTAAGGGGTGAAGGATCCTACTAAAAACTGCATGGAATATTGTGAGCCCGTTTTCCTATTCAGTACCTCACTGACAGATCACTAGAGTTACCCATATATAAAACATGTTGTTTTAGCGTTTCAAAGCCACATAAAGTCAGATACATCCCAACATTGATTCCCTTTTACTTTGTATTTTTGTCATCACCATCAGATTTGTTGCAGTTAATTAGTATCCCTTATACGCATAAAACCATTTGCTTGCATTCTTTGTCTCACCTTTTTTCTTTTCCTCACTCTTCTAAATCCCTCCAAAATTTGCCACCTACTCCAGAATCAATCTATTTTAAAAATTGGCTATGATATTATGCTTTGCTTTTTTATATTCACTTGGAGAATATTAGCCCAACAAGACTCATTGGACCTAACAACGCAATTTTTATTTCTTCTTCTGCATGCATGAATTAGGTACACATACCCACACACACACACTTAATGACAAGCTCCCTGAATTGTAAAGTGTGAACTCCAACTCCCCTATGAATTCTAACCATGGGGAGTCATGCTGCATTAGTTGATGCAGGGTGCGAGGTGATTGTAATGGTACTTCTTTCTGATCGATACATTAATGGGAATTTGATGGAGAACCCTTTGACTAGAATGGTATCTCTTCTTTTTACCCAAAAAAATCAATTAAACACGACTTTCATATAATTTTATATATTTTTTAACGAGAAACACGAAATATAGTTTTTTTCAACACACTATTTATTGATCATATTTAAAAAATTAATTAAATTGTGTCATAATATATTGGTTACTTTCTAAAGTACTGACTTTTTAAAACTATATCAATTATTTAAAAATGTGTTAAAAAGGTACGTTAAAAAAATTATATTTGTAATATCTCGATCTCAATCACATTCCAATATCTCCCTAAAAAGTTTTAGTATCTTAAATAATGTGACATAGCATAATATTCCTAGACATACTATTCAAGAGAATGTGATTCCTAGCAATATAATATATTTTTTTTATATAGAAATGTAATATCAAACCTTGAAAAAAATACCCCCTATAATATTAGCATCTTATTCCTCTATATTAGCATCTTATTCCTCTAATCTCTCTATCTCTCACGCTCACACATGCGCACAAGATATTTATAGCTTTAATGATTGAGTACTGATTTTTTACGCTCTTTTTCCACGTTCAATTCACATTTTTCATTTGTTTTATCTCTCTTGTCTTCCCTTCTATCACTTTTTATCACAACTTTTCAATCCAACTCATTTACATAAGTTTAAATGGGGTGTAATTCCAAGAGTGTAAAAAGTTCGTTATCCTTTAAGTATGCTTATTTGGCACATGTGTTCGTCTCAATTTTAGTGTTTGTTTTTGTTAGGCTTAATTGCATGTTTGGTTCTCCAGGTAACAAAATTGTACAATTTTAGTCTCTAAGTTCGAATTGTGCAAATTAGGTCTTTCAGGTATCGTAATTATGTAATTTTTGTCTCTTGTTAGTTTTTCGTTAAATATTTAACAAATTTTATTAACGTGATACTAGATGATGATATGTTAATGACATGACAGTTAATGTGTTGCTTAACACATATGCTGACATGGCTTAATTAAACTTTTGGTTCCTTTAGTATCGCAATCGTTAGGGACCAAAAGTGTGATTGAGCCATGCCAGCATGTGTCAGGCAACAAATCAGCTGTCACGTCATCATCCAGTGTCATCAACAAATATGTGTTAAGCAACATCAACGAATGGATCAAAATCATACAATTACGATACTTAAAGGACACAATTTGCGCAATTAGAACTTGAAAGACCAAAATTGCATAATTGCAATACTTGGGCTACCAAAAGTGCAATATTTTAGTTAGGTGTTATTCAAGCTACTCTTTTCCTTATTTAGTTCATTTTTGAATGATAAGACATAAATTAAGAATTATAATTAATATCTTTATTTATATAAAAATTATTATTTCCTTCCTAATATGAACCGTATTATTTCCTTTTTAATTTCAGGATAAAAGTGTAAAATGTTTCAAGATTACGTATAGATATAAATAAAAAAATAGTTATTAAAATGTCTTGAATTTTTAAAAGGATATATAAATAGAAACATCTTCTTTAGAAAAATGTACACATACCAAATGAAGGGAGTAATTTGCACGTATTTCAATTAATCAATTTCTTTGATTTAGTAAAAGACAATTTATTTATATTAATATTAAGAGATTTATAATGATATTAAGTAATTGACTTAATTATTTACAATTCAAACATATAACTTGGTATATTTGTGAACATATTAGGGGTGTTCAAGATGTTTCTTATTCTACTAAGTATAAGTTTGGCAAGCACTTTTGTCTAATTTCTAGCTTTTTTTACTAGTTAAAAAGTTTGTTTGACCTTATTAATAGTATTGATAAACAAGTTTTTTTTTTTTAGTAGTTTATAGCATTTAGAATATCAAAAATCGCTAATTTCTAGCTTTTTTATATTTTATTTTCTTTTTACCATTAAAATATTTATTAAATATCTTTATTACCTTTTTTTTTACATAAGGTAGGGTTTTATTATTTTCTTTTTTGTTTCTCTTCTTCTTACACTATATATTTTAACCATTACACTATTTACATGATTTATTATATTATTTTAATATTAGCTTTAAGATATTTTAACTATTACACTAATCAATATAATAAAAGTATGACATCTACTTAATGATATGTTAATTTATTTTAAGTTTAAATATGTTTTTGATTCCTATAATATACCTTTTTTTTTTTATCCTTGTAAAATTATTTTTTTAAATGGTCTTTGCATTTTTATTTTTATTTTGTATTTGGTCCTTGTTAATTTGTTTTAGTTCTTGTAATATATTTATTTTTTTGTTTTAATTCCTATAATATTTTGTTCATTTTAAGTTAGTCTATTTGAAAAAAAAATCGTAGAGACTAAAAGCAAATTATTTACATATTACAAGGACCAAAAAAGAAAAAAAATGTGTATTTTATAAGGATTAAAACAAAATAACAAAGACCAAAATAAAAAAAAAAGAAATTTTACGAGAACCATTTAAAAAAAATTACAAGGACCAAAACCAAAAATATAGTATATTACATGGATCAAAAATATATTTAAGCCTTTATTTGATTTTAAACTTGGTTGAGAATATTTTAAGATATAATATATGACTAATAGTAGAATGCATAATTGAAAAGAATATAATAATTGAAACTAAAAAATATAATTAAAATAATTGATCTAAAAATAAAAAATTACAAGAGGTTAATTAATTAAAAACTAAAATTATAATTACCCCAAAATATATTTTATCAAAAATTTAAATTTATATAAAAATATCATATAAACATGTTTATTTTTGTCATTTTACATTTATTAGCTATTTCAATAAATAATTTTACCAAATACTTATCATTCAATAAGCTAACTTAACAGTTTTCAGCTACTAGCTAGTTTTTCAACATTTAGCTAATTTTTCAGTTTTCATCTAGTTTTTTAGCTATTGTTGCCAAAAATAGCCTATCTGCTAAACTCTGATCAAATTTTAATAATTTTGAGTTTTAGAAATTAGATTTAATTTGCTCTAGAAATAGGTCTAGTATTAAAATAATTATATAATTAAAATAATATATTTGGAGTCATTTAAATTTAGTGTGGTATTTCATATTCTTTTAAGCTATATTTGGTAAAAGTAATTGAAAAGCTAGTTGAAAGTTGTAAAACTAGTTGGAAGCTGAAAAGCTAGCTGGTAGATGAAAGTTGTTAAGCTATTTTATTGAATTATAAGTGTTTGGTAGAATTATCTATTATAGTAATTGATAAATGTAAAATGATAAAAATAAAAACAAAAAAACAAAATATAAGAAGAGAAACAATATAAATAAAATCCTACCATATGTAAAAAAGGGTTAAAAAAAGAAATTTAATAAATATTCTAAGGATAAAAGGGGAATAAAATATATAAATCTAGAAACTAGTGTTTTAAAAAAGGCTACTTGAAGTAACATCTCAAAAAATTATAAGCTACTAAAAAAAACTTATTTATTAAACACTAATAATAAGGTTAAAAAAGTTTTTCAGTTAGTAAAATAATTAGAAATTAACTAAAATGATGTGCCAAACATATACTTAATGTTTGTAATAATTATGTATTAAAATAAGAATTTTTGACTTAATCGATAACATTTTGCATAAGTAAATGATATATTTATGCTGATATTATTTGTTTCGAGATATACACTATAAAATACACCTTAACCTTAATTTCATACTTTGATTCTATGACATACCTGTGCATAATGTTAAAATTTGTATATTTTATCAATAAATCAGGCAGACTCAATTTGTCTTACACATTATCAAATCTTGATCAAATTGAGTTTGAGTTAAAAAAATGATCTTATCAAAATTTTTGAATTAGATAGGGATCAAATTAAACTTGTCCCACCTCATCCAATGAACACCACTATATACATATAAAGTACTCACCTTGTTATGTTAACCCAACGTGAATTTGTTTTTCTCAAATTTATACCTGATAAGAAGGGGTAGAGAAATAAATGGTAGAATATACTGGGGAAACAAGGGGATGTATGTGAGTAACTAGGTTCGAAGGTTTAAAAGCGATGGGATGGGTTGGGTTTGTCTTCTGTTGAAGAAGTGATCTTTGGGTGTCTGATATAGACAGATATACCAATGAAGTTTTGGGAGCAGTTGCAGAAGTGCACGTGGGCTATGGAACAGGACTATAGAATGACAAGAAGAATATATGTTGTTCTTATGAACTTGCGTGGGAATTCTGCGTTCAGCAAATCTTTAATTTGCTAATTCGAAATTATTGTTTTGGTGAATTGGAATTTTGAAATAGAAATTCCAGAGTATTGGGAGTTGGTATTGTCTGGGATTTTATTACTTATACTTAATTAGTTTGACGACTAATTAAGAGTACATTGCATGGGAGTAAGTTCCTTTGCTCACG
Source organism: Spatholobus suberectus (assembly GCA_004329165.1). Lineage (NCBI taxonomy): Eukaryota > Viridiplantae > Streptophyta > Magnoliopsida > Fabales > Fabaceae > Spatholobus > Spatholobus suberectus. The sequence continues at coordinate 31,091,253 of CM014731.1, forward strand.
GGCTCACTTCCGTACATCAAATATAATTTCTTCACGTAGTAATACAGGTGATGTGAATTTTACTTTATACTTTTTTATACTTAGCTTAATTACACTTTTAATCCCCTTCTTTAGTTTATATATGATTTTGGTCATCTTAATTTTAATTTTTTTTATAGATCATCCTAATTTTAATTTTTCACGTTTAACTCTTATAATTTTCCAATTACTCAAATTGAGTCTCTCAAATTTCATCTAACAATTAACAAAAATATAGTAAAGTTTACAAAGGAAAATACATAAAATATTTACATAGAAATAGAAAACAAAACATGACTTGTTATATTTTATGCATTTTGTTTTTCATTTATATTAAATATTTAATACATTTTTATTTTGCTAATTTATACAAATTAATTATATGTTATACCTCTGTCACATTTTCTGATAATTATTGAAAGAAATTTTAATGTGAGAAACTTAATTTGAACAATTGAAAAACTATAAGCACTAAATCTAAGCAATTAAAATTAGAGAAACTAAACATACACACATAGGCTAAAATATGGAGATAAAAAATATAATAAAAACCTTAAAATCTCTATAAAATGTCAAATTACTTGAAAAGACTAAAGGTGGTAAGTCAGGTACTCTGACAAAGATTAGTCATCGACAAAATTAGTAAATACTTCACACCTATAATATTGTAAAAAAAATTACTTGAAAAGACAATAAAAGAAGCAGAAAAGACAATGTTTTATTTAGTATACAAGCAAAGGGAATCAAAGTTGATGTGTTAACTCAAACCCTTTATCCTATTTGTGATGTATCCTTGCATACATAATAATTGAATGCAATTTACACTTTTCGTATGGAGTTTAACCCTTTTTTTTAAATTATTTTAAAATAATTAGTCTCTTAACTTGGGTTCAAGTTAAAAATGTTAACTTATTAACTTCAAAGATAGCTTCTTTTCTTAGCCTGTGTGTCCCAAATTTTAATTTTTAAGGAAGATATTGGGCTCATTTGTTACAATCTTTTTTTTATAAAAAATCACTTTTAAAAGTTTTTCATGTGTTAATTTGTTTCAACTTTTTAAAATAATCAGAAGCTGAAAAGAATATAAAAGTTTATTAAAATTAGAAACTATTTTGAATAGTTTCTCATAAAAATCAAATGTTTTTTTAAAGTAATTTTTATGATTGTAAACAAATATAAATTAACTTTTTTTTAAAAAAAAATCTCTTAAAATGATCACTAGATTATTTTACATCAAAATTACTTTTTTTTAATCTGTAACAAGCAGGCTCATTATACAATATCTTTATGGTATGACAAAGGGCTTGCTTGGATAAATAGTTTAAGTGCTTTTATTGAATAAGTGTTTATCATATAAGTACGTATGTATAAATTGTTTCTATAATCAAAGAGGAAATGGGCTTAAACTATTTTCATATAAGTTATAAATTGTTTTCATAAGTTATTCTAAAGAGGTTATTAAAATAAATTGAAAATAACTTATTGACATATCATAAGTTATTTTCATAAATTTTCTCAAACACTTGCACAAGTATTTATGTCATCAAATAAATCTAAATAAATTATAAATAAACTCTTCTAAATGCACTTAAAATCTAATAGAAAAGAGAGTACTGTAAGAGTCATTGAAATGAATAAAAAAAGTAATTGTTTATAGAAATGAGAAGTTTGCGTAAGTTAAGAAAAAATATGTCTTTTATACAAGTAGACAAATGTAGGGAATTAACTAACAATTAATGTCAATTAACTATAACTAACCAATTAACTAATTACAAATAATTAATATCTAATTATTTGCAATACCCCCACAAACTGGTAGGTGGGTACTAGGCACTTATAGCTTAAGATTGTCAGTATAATACCATGATCAACTTCTAATCACATTGGCAAAATACAACGATGAAGCTATAATTACATCAACCAAATATTAGTGCATCGCACAAGAATAAACGATCCCAAAAGCTGGAGTAATCAGTGATGTCAATTGAGGCAAGAGCTTTACTACCAAGTTTCTTTTGGGTTATTTTTGACAAAAGTAGTTGAAAAGCTAGCTGAAAGTTAGAAAGTTAGCTAAAAGTTAGAAAGTTAACTAGTAGCTAAAAGATAATAGCTAGAAGCTGTAAGTTGTTAAATTAGCTTATTGAATTATAAGTATTATGTAAAATTATCTGTTAAAGTAGCTGATAAATGTAAAATGAAAAAAAATATATTTTATTGATAAAATATATTTTTGGGTAATTACAATTTTAGTTTTTTAAATTAATTTTAAACTCCCGTAATTTTTTATTTGTAGATCAATTATTTTAATTTTATTTTTTAGTTTCAATTTTTTTTTTTCATATTATGTATTCTACTATTAATCTTATATTATATCTTAAAATATTCCCAACCAGTTTAAAATAAATAAATTAATCTACACTTATGTAAATGTCATATTTTCATTATGTTGATTAGTGTAATAGTTAAAATATCTTGAAGTATAATGTTAAAATAATATAATAAATAATGTAAACAGTACAAGTTAAAATAAAAAGTGTAAGAAGAAGAAAAAGAAAAAAAATAATAATACTCTACCTTATGTGAAAAAGGTAATAAGGAAATTTAATAAATATATGTTGCAGTAGCGTCTTAAAAAATGCTACAAGCTACTAAAAAAACTTGTTTACTAAACACTATTAATGAGGTCAAATAAACTTTTTAGCTAGTAAACAAAGCTAGAAACTAACTGAAAATGTTTGCCAAACATAACCTTGACAGGCAAAAGAGAATTTTGTTGAGGATAGAATCTACAGTTCAACATTAGGTGTGCCAAAGAGTAGGAAAACAAAAATACACATACCAAGTAGAAGCCACAATCGACAGAAGTGGAGCCAAATTCATGTTTCGTTCACCACTTGACAAAAGTAATCGACATCATCAACAAGTGAGAGATAGGCTTAACCATTTAGGTAGAAATTACAACTTGTGCTTATCCACCTGGTAAAAGAAAACAACATCATCAATAACACTAAATAACAATTGAAGAAAAACTTATTTACCACTCAAGTAACATATATACATTACTAGAAAATGTTAAAATAGAGTCGAGAACTTAGCATATACTTTGGCTACGACACTACTTGTGTCGGCTAAGCAACGTTTGAAATTTCTATTTTTTATTTTTTTAGGCTAAATTACTAATTTGGTCTTTTAATTTATTTATTTTATTCAATTAGGTCCCTCTATTATTAAAAGGTTCAATTAGATCTCATAATTTTCAAAAACGTTCCAATGTTATCCTTTTCATCCAAAAAAATCATCGTTTTCCACGCTGTTTAATGTAAAAATGACATTGTTTTGAATGAAAAGAGTAACATTAGAGCATTTTTTAAAATTATAGGGCCCTTAATAATAGAGAGACCTAATTGAATAAAATAAATAAAGGAACCAAATTAGTAATTTAGCTTTTTTTTAAAATACTAAAACAAGTAACATTAGTTAGGACAGAAGCAACACCGACATAATATTAAAATTAGCGACTGCCTAAGCCACTGCTAACATGGATCTTGTGTTAGCATCTACTTTGGACCGACGCTACCGGAATGATCGTTTGCATTAGCTTCCGTTTTAGCGTCGGCTTAGTCAATGCTATATTCCATTAACAAATAGCGTCCACGTAGTATCAACTAAGCCAACGCTAGGTATAAATATTTGCGTGCCCACATCCCTTCCCACTCACCTTCCTCATTCTTCGTCTTCTTCACTCTTTGGTATTCTCTGCACACCCCAACTACTGTCGTCATTGTCGCGCCACTGCATTGTTGTCTCCGCACACCCCAGCCACCACGCCATCGTTGTTACCTGCCACAACCACTACACTGCATTAGTAAGCCTTCTCATTTTGTCTCTTTCTTTCTTTCGTTCTCTATTTTCTTCATTTTACTGGCATTTTGTGACTTTGTGCAAAGTCGAGCCACCATCACATTGGAGTCACACCACCACCGCACCGAAGCCATGCCACCATCGCATCGAAGCCACACCATCATCATGCCACTACACAAGTTCTTAAGGTAAGGGGGAGGAGGAGATTTAATTTGCTTTTAGGTCACAAAAATGGTTCAAGGGATGGATTTTACCCCTAAAATCCCATTAGGTCTTGTTTTGCTCTTGATTTATGTATGATTTGTATTATGAGTTATATATTTATGAGATTGATGATGGGGGCCGTTTTGTGATGATTTAATGTTGATTTATAATTGTCATGTTGTTATGGTTTATGATGGAATTATTGGTTTAATGATTTGGTTTAGGCATTTGTTCATATAATCAAACTAAAGAAGGATCCATTTTCATATTTATTGTGCCCATTGTTAAAATTAGGTCTGCATGCCTAGGACTTGATTGTGGTACTAGCCCATAATGATCAAAGTCGAATCATGATCATATTAATGAAGTAAATTCAATGTAGCAATAATTGGTACCATAGCCACGGTTTTTGAATGATTATGGGTGAGAGGAGTTATTTAATTTGCTAGAGAAAGACTAATCAATTCAAAATAACTACATAAAGATATTAGAATTGCTAATTAGGATAAATTGAAACCAAATAGAATTTTAGAAGTGATTAGGTTATTTTTGGCCAAATGGCCTATTAGCTTTGGAGAGAATTAAGTTTGCTAATTTGTACTCATAAGGCAAATATCTAAATTTAGCAGATTAGAAGATAAAAATTCAAGAGGAAAGTGGACTTTATGAAATACATTGAGCTACAAGAGTTAGTTGGGATGAGAGAGGAAGAGTGAGAGAATGAACCACTATGAGATCGAGAAGGAGGAAAGCGACTGGATCAGGATTAAGATCGAGATTCAAGACTGTTCAACAACAAAATTATATGTCATCAAAAGGACTCAATGGAACCGTTAATTATTATTTCACTAATTTTCCTGAGAATTTTGGGGATCAAGACATGCTGAAGGTGTTCGAGAGGTAGGGCGAAGTGGTGGATGTGTTTATACCAAGGAAGAGGAATATTGCAGGACAAGCTTTTGGGTTTGTTCAACTTATTAATGTCGTGAATCTAGAAAGGCTTGGGGAGGAATTGAGCTGAATCTGGATTGGTACTTTTAAGCTACGTGTAAACATGACAAGGTTCATGCATACAGAAGGAGGGCCATTACCATAACTGAAGAATAATTTTATTTCACAAGGGAGGAGTTTTGTGGGTGTGGTGAAAGGCCAGCAGAAAAAGTTATGGAGGCCAAAGCAAAAATCAAAGACGATATGGGGTCGAAGGAGTGGAAAGAATTATCCTTTCATGTGGAGGAGGAGGATATAGGGTGGTTGAAAAATTGCTAAGTGGGTAGAGTGCATTGTTCTCTATCTCTGCTATGCCAATGGGGGGAGATATAGTATTGATTCAAGTAGCAACTGAAGAAGACTTTGTAGAACTAGTGAAGAACACCGATGACTTATTGCAAACTTGGATGTATGATATATCAAAATGGTCTCCTCATGAGGTTGCAAGGGAACGATATACATGGATTCGTTGTCAGGGAGTACCAGTTCATGCTTGGAGGGTGGATTTTTGAGTATCTTATTAGAAGTCTGGGGGATTTGTATCCCTGGATTCTAATACTAGTACAAGGAGAAGATTAAATGTAGCGAGAATCCTTATCCAAACTACTTCCTAGGAAACGATGAATAGAGTTATTTGTGTTTAGATCAATGGCCTCACTTTTGTTAATCGTTTAGTGGAGGAAGTGTTTCTAGGTTGTGGACTAGGATTTTATATGAATACATGACACCAGTGTTCATTGAGATCTTCAGGTTCTGACTATGGTGGTTCGAGATATGGAATGTCAAATATACCCTTCCTAAAAGATGATGATTTTGAATTTCAAAATGATGAAGAGTGGCACAAGGAATTAAATGCTGATTATGGAAGTAATGAATGTGAGAAGGAAATAATGGCTCAAATTAATGGTATGGCGGATTTAGAATGTAGCATAAAAAGTCCTCCAAATTAATCAAATCGTGTGGAGGATATTCCCTTAATTAAGGGAGGTAAGGGAGGATTCGGTGGTGGAGATATTGATGCCAATTATATGCATAATTTTGAAGTTGGACAAATGGTGCTATATGTAGACAATTATTTTGGTGTGAGAACAGATATAGGCATTGGTGAAAACGTGGAACAAAATGGTGCCAAATCAAGGCGCGCATTGAATGGCGTTATGATTAGTAATGACGCATTCAATTTAGGTTGATTACTAGAAGGTGGAATGTACAAGAGTTATGTTAAGTGGTGAATGTATCAAAAGGGGTACTGTAGGTGGGGCCAACAATGGGGATTAATTGGAGCCAAGATGGTATTCATGATGCAGATGGGTTAAACGGTGTTGGTGGCAATGAGACACTAAATGCCAAAATAGTAAGTCCTTCATCTTTATTATTAAAGCTCGAGAAAAACTCAACGAGCTTGGTGTATATAACAACGAGGAAGGTGCAGAGAGTGCGAGTGGAGATGTGTGTGGGGGAATATCAAAAGTACGGGTGGTAGGATGCAAAGAGAAGAAACATTAAGGCTCTATGATGCAGTAGTGGAAGGAGAGAATCGTGTACGTGTGAGTGCTTTTATCAATAATGTAAGATTGAAAAGAAGAGGAGTGAGATATAATAAATAAATTAAAAAGGTGAAACAACCTTCTGATGTTAAAGCTACTGGCCAAAAGGTGAAGCCAAAAGAAAGTAACCTATTTAGCATACATCTCTATTTTAGATAGTGATATCCAACGACAAAAATTGGATGATAGTCAACAAAGGAGTTACAGACATGGTGAAAGAGGTGTGAGAGTTCATAAAGAATATTGGTGTGGTGAGCAAGACAAATGAGGATCAAGTTATAACACATTTGGAGGAATTGAAGGGTAGAGATAGACAGGAAAATGGGAGGGTAAAGAAAGGGAAAAGCGTAGGTGAAGGGAGGTTACAATCTGGTTCATCATGAAGTTGATTAGTTTTAATGTAAGAGGGCTCGGGGGAAGGGTGAAGGAGAGGGTGATGAAGGAGATGATCAAAAAGCACAAGCCAAATATGATTTGCATATAAGAAACAAAACTGGAAGAGGTGGAAAGGAAATTATATGGTTTGTTATGGGACGGTAATGATTTGGCCTGGGTTTGCAAGCCATCAATGGGAAGATGTAGAGGTTTACTAATTATATGGAGTAAGTCCATTTCTGAAAGAAATAACTGATTCACTGGAGATAATGTCTTAGGGGTTGAAGGTTGGTGAGGTCAATATAGACATAAAGATACAATGCTGAATGTTTATGTTCCTTGCGACTTAAAAGGTAAAAAAGATTTATGGATGGAGATTATCCATCAAAAGGAGGTCAAAGGAGGGGAGATATGGTGTGTGAGTAGTTATTTCAATTCTGTTAAAATAGCAAGTGAAAGGAAAGGATAGTCATTGCAAATAGGAGGAAATCCAAGTGTTTAGTGATTTCATAGCAGAGGCAAAATTGATGGACTTACCTTTTAATGATAGGAAATAGACATGGTACAAATAAGATGGATCAACTATGAGCAAACTAGACAGCTTTTTAACGAATGAATAATGGCTAGATACATGGAGAAATTTGACTCAAAGGGGTATTCAAAGAGGTGTATCCAATCACTATGCGATTATCCTAAAGGAAATTGACTTGAATTGGGGACCAAAACTTTTCAAGATTCTAAATTACTAGAAGGAGGTTCCAAGGTATAGGGAGTTTGTAAAAAAAGAAGTTGTAGGTAGGAAGGCTTTGTGATGAAAAGAAGTAGTATAAAAAATAAGTTGAAAGATTGGAATAAGCAACATTTTGGAAACATTGATAAGAGGATCCTTGAAGCAAAAAATGAGATGCAAAATATTAATGTATAGGGGGAAAATCAAGATTTGACCAAGGAGCAAGCCTCGAACGTAGGAATTGTATGGCCCACAAATTAATAAATTCACATATATGAAGTGTAGAGTGTTGTGACAAAAAGCGAGATTTAGGTGGTTGAGTGAAGGGGACTCTAACTCTATATAAGTTCTTTCACAAATGTGTTGCTATAAGAAGACGAAGAAATAAAATATTATATCTAGGTGTGAATGGTATAGTTATTGAAGGGGCATTACTTTGAAATTAGCAATCAAGCATCACTTCTAAAATTATTTTGAAAGTACATATGAAGTGTAATCAAATCAATGGCTTAGAAAATCAGAAGTTAGTTAAACCCTTCACAAAGGAGGAGATTAAAGCTATTATGTGGGACTGTGATAGTTCTAAAAATCTCACACCAGATGGCATTAATTTTATGTTTATTAAAGACTTCTGGGGTAGATTAAGGATGATTTTGTGGCATTCTTGTTGGAGTTTCATGCTAATGACAAGTTAGTTAGAGGTTTAAACAGTTCCTTCATTGTATTGATTCCTAAAAAAAATAATCCTTTGATTGTGGGGATTATTGGTCTATTTCTCTGATTGGGTGGATGTATAAGTTGTTGTCTAAATTGCTTGCCAATAGGCTAAGGAAAGTCTTGTACTCTGTTATTTTTGTGAATTAGACTTTATCAAAGGTAGGCAGATATTGGATAGAGTACTTATTGCTAAAGAGGTTGTACATGATGCAAAAAGGAAAAAGACAGAGGTTATGTGATTTAAAGTAGACTTTAAGAAAGCACACAACTCAGTGAGCTAAGGAGTACCTTGATTTTATGATGACCCATATGGATTTTCATGTGTAATGGAGGAAATGGATTAGAAAATGTGTATCCACTGCAAAAATTTCTATCCTCATTAATGGTAGTTCTATTGAAAAATTTGGAGTAGGAAGAGGATTATGGCAAGGGGATTTGTTATCTCCTTTTTTATTCTTAATTGTTGTAGGCTTAAGTATGATGTTAAATGAGGCAATTGAGTGGGGGTTATTTAGAGGTTTTGATTTAGAAGGTCAGGGTGTTTGTGTGACAAACTTATAGTTTCAAATGATAAATTAATTATTGGCAAGAAGAGTTAGGGAAATGTATGGGCCATTCCCCAACTGTTTAAGTTAATCTCTAGCCTAAAGTTAAATTTTCATAAGAGTCTATTGATGGGTATCAATGTAATCGAAGGTTAGTTGGAGACAACAACTTTTGTATTGAACTGTAAAATTGGTTCTATTCGATTTAGATATTTAGGGTTACCTATAGGTGCAGATTATAGGAAAAAAAATCCCACTTAGCAACCTGTCATGGATAAAGTGCTACATAGGTTATAATCTTGGAACAGTAAATATATTTCTTTTGGTGGTTGTGTGGTCTTGCTCAAGTCAGCCTTGGTTTCTATCCAATCTATTTTCTTTCCTTCTTCAAGGCTCCAATAGGTATTATTTCTATACTTGAGTCTCTTTTTAGTAGTTCTTTATGGGGGTGGGGAAGGAAAACACATAGACATTGGATTGCTTGGAATAAAGTGTGTATGGATAAAGAGGTGGGGATTTGGGGATAAAGAACTTACGAGTTTCAACTTAGCCTTGTTAGGGAAATGGAGATGGAGGATGAAGGTGTAGAGTTAGTCCTTGTGGTATAGAGTTCTATGTTATAAGTATGGTGTACTTGGAGGAGGGTGGGTCAATAGTGGAAGCACATGTTCCAAGTAGTAGGGGATATTCAAGCCTTACTGGTGGAGAATGTTTCTCCATCCAATTGGTTCCTAAGATCAAATTTTAAAAAAATTAGGGGATAGGAGAAATTCTTCCTTTTGGTGTGATCCATGGGTAGAGAGGGTCTCATTAGGGTCAAAATATTTAAGACTATATACATTAGCAATGGATAAATGTGTAACAGTAATGGAGATAGAGGCATGGAGGAAGGGGTGTAAGTTGGGAATAGCGGTGGAGACTGTAACATCCTAAGGTGTATTACCTTTTGCTTGCTTATATTACTAAAACAGAGGAGTTTAGAATATAAGAATATCAGAGGAACTGTGTAGAAACTAAAACTTAAACTTGGAATACAAAAAACATACTTAAAACAGATAATACAAAACTCTTGGCACTTACATGCCGTACAAGACATGAACAAAGAAAACATAAACACAAACTAACTCCCAACTATTGGGAGGTCCAAAGCTATAAACTCTTCCTCTTACAACAACTCTAAGCTCTATGCTCTAAGCTACTCCCAAGAGGACTTCACCTGTTCAACTTGTAAAAACATGAAACATAAAAAGGACGAGACATATTGTCTCAGTGAGTGCTCTAAGGACTCTAGGCTGATCCTCTATTCTAGAGATCCTTTTCTTATACTTTCATGATTTTACCTCTTACTAAAACCCTTCGTCTCTCACCTCTTTATTTCTTAATCTCATAATCTATGCCCAACGCAGGGCTTGCTAATCTTTAGTGGGCTTAAGCCTTGACTCTTTTAACACATATTGTTTCTTACACTAAACAACTATCTTCCCATCATTTAGATAAGGACTTCATACTTTGAATTACATTCTCTAGTCCTGTTATTTTCCACAATACTAAGCGAGGACTGACATTTCCTTTCCTTACCTTTATCTTTTCTTGTCCTTTTAAGACTTATACATAAGCTTTCTTTGGGGTAAACCCCTCGCATACCCACCAGGTAGCATCTATCATAAACAGTGTCCTCACTAAGCACAAAGGTTCCTTAGTTTAGACTTAACTAGATTCACCTATGACTAGGCATACACATCATCATATACCCCAAAAGACAACATACATGCCTCACAAGGCATTCACATCAATCATATCCTAGTTCTGTTTTTATTTTGTGTAGTTCTCTTTATCTTTATTATTAAATTTCACTTGCATACAATCTTTTCTTGGCTGAGCTCTAGCCATCAAAAGGCGTCCCTCTTGCTCGACCTCTTACTACCACCGGTCCAAGTTGCTAAACCACTTTCGTCATCGAAGCAGTTCCCTTAACATCCTTCCCTTTCTGAAGAATGACTATGTCCTTCTCTACTAAAGGACCCATCCTTCCTTACCGAAGGATGTTGTTTTTCCCCTAACATTTGAAGGATGACAGTCCCTTCCCTGGACGCAGGGGGCCTCCTAGCCCTTTTTCCTTTTACAACTCATCTTAGAGTTACATAGAACCTCATCTCTCCTTGGTAACCTTGGAATCCTCACTATAGTTTGCACACCGTAGTATGCCGAGGGTGCGACTCAGACATGACCGGTACCAGGGAAGTCCTAACGTTACTAAGGAGGTACTTTTCTTTGAAAGCATAGCTTTCCTTTTAAAATATCTTTCTTTAAAAACACATACTTTTCTCAAAAACATGTTCCTTTCTTAAAACCTTTCCTTTCATGAAAATCTTTCATAAACTTAGGGAAAAATCCCCACCTTTTGCTAAGGAGGCATTTGATGGTGTCTTAAGCATTTTAAATGTCTTATAATATAAGGTTTATTGTTGCATACAAATTATGTCAAACAAATGCAACAACCACATGAATGCATACATAACACAACTACTACAAACTATGTCAATCAATCAACATCCAATAATGCAGCATAGCATCACAACATGAGGCAAACATTCAAGAACAAGTATAGAAAACAAAAGTGCAATCATACTCCTTCTAGACTTAACTCTCACTTAGCTAAAATTCTAATTTTCACTCACAAACAACTTTGTTTCCCGGCGGCACAATACTGCTGCCTAACGACATATTACAAGAGTCCCATTTTTGGGCTTTGGCTAAATGTCGCTTGACATGATTTTCTTGTCACCCGACGAGACAAGACTACCGCCCAGCAACCCTGTCACCCAATAGGAGAATTATGTCGCCCAACGACAGTTCACCAGAAACCCCTTTTTGGCTCTAGTTGAATGTCACCCAGTGACGTATACTGGCGCCCGACGACACATACGACACGAATATAGGTATATGAGCTGTGATTCTTCAATCCTTGGCTATTAATTGCTATACAATCATTCTAAATCATTTCTATTACATTTCTAACTGATTAATCCACCAAATAAACCTTTCAATCAAGCTTAATCCTCAAAAATCCATAAAAACCCAAACTTGGGGTTCAAAGGAAACAGGGGGGAAAAAGGAAATATAAACAACAATCAAAGGAATAGGGGAGGATAAGGAGGAAGTACTCACCTAAGGGATGCACAAAGATGAGCTTTGGGGCTTGGAGATCTCTGCTTCTCTTCCTCTTCTCCTTCTCTTCTTCTTCTTCTTTTCTCCTTCTCTCTCTTCTTTTCTCTTTCTCTCTCTAACTCCCCCTTCTTTCTCCTATATAAACCATGTGTGTATAGGTGGCTTGATAGGCCTTTGGCCCATCTTCGGTCTCTAAGTCTCGTTCAAGGTCCTATTATCTTATTCCTATAACATTCTAATATAAGGGTAACTATTATTATTGTTGCCTATAAGAAATCTTAACCTTAAATATATATTCTTATTTCTATTACCCAAAATTGGGATGTTACAGAGACGAACACTATTTATGTGGGAAATGGACCTACTTAGGGAATTGGAAAATTGTTTAGGTCAAGTAGCCTTGAAGGAGAACGAAAAGGACAAGTGGGTATGGAAAGAAGATCCATTTAGTTCTCATACAGTAAAATCAGCATATAGGGCTATTGTTTCACATAGAATGCTAGAACTAGAGTTTTTTTAAAATTATTATGGAGGAGATGTGTCCATTTAAAGATTCATGCATTTGTTTGGAAGGTGTCAAAAGGCCAAATCCCCACCTTGTAGATATTATCTCATGTTCTAATATCATGTGTAATGTGTGCAATAAGGTGGGGATCAAGGCTACTATGCATAATAATGTTAAATGTATTTTTTTTTCAATTTAGGGGTGTTAGTCAATTGCTCTGTAAAAAATTATAAGGATACGGTAGGTAGTGTGGTACTCAGTAGTTTGGTCAATTTGGAGAAATAGAAACATGATAATGTCCTCAGCAAAAAGGAATTATGTGAATGATATGGTGGAGTTGGTTAAGGTCAATTCTTGGCAGTGGAGATGGTTAAGATTCGTACTTCAATGACCCACAAGCAAGCCTAGAAGTAGAGGTGTCAAATGAGCTAGCTAGGCCCAACCGCATGGGCCAACTAAATAAACTGGCCTAGCCTGGCCCTACGCGAGCCACCGGGTCAATTTAGCCTAACTTTTTTTTACCGATTAATTTTATTTTTCTATTGTGTTTATTATTTTTTGTCAAAAATTATTTAAAATATTTAAAATTAAATTCTTTATGTTACCAAGTAATTATTTAAAATATTTAAAATCAACTTTTTTCTTTAATTTCCAAACCTATACGCTTGGTCACTAGAAGTGGTAGCTTGGTGTATTTTTTTTTAATTTAAATGCTTTTTTATTTTTTTACCTATTATTATGTAATAATATATAATATATTTAGGTTTTTTTTTAAATATAGGTATTGGCCAGCCCGGCCTAGGCCTAACTCGCTTGCCAGGCCAAATTGGCCCGATTCCTTTTAAGCCACTATTTTTTGAGCGCAGCCCAACCCATTTTACGAGCCCACTAGGCTGGGCCTATTTTGTCAGCTCTACCTAGAAGCAAGTTAATATTTTTGTTAAGGGACTGTGGAGTCCATTTCTAACTTATGTGCATCTTATGGTTTACGGTTCATTGGGTGCAAGACCTTTTAATTTTGGTGGTGCAGGTGTAAGTGTCTGTTTATATTGGTAGGCAGCTTTTGTATGATGAAGGCTTGGTCAAATAAGACATTCTGGTACTTGTTAATTCTGGCGAGATGTGAAGGTCGTGTGCCCTCAAATTGGTTGATCATGGTGTTAGGAGAAGGACTTTTTAGCATTTATCATCTCATTGATTGAGATAAATAGGAAGGGCTACTAACTACTAATAGAGGCATGTGTCTTTTGGAATTGAGTAACTCTTACCACTACACTTGGTGAGCCAAGTTCACACGTATTATAAGGGATTGAAGCCTTTAATTGCACGGCATACAGATTCTTTTAGTTTTTTGTATTATTTGGCTCGGTGGTCTTTTCAATAGATTTTAATTTCCAACTATGTGAGTCTTTGGTTTGGAAGAATTTCGACAAGTGGGTTGTGAATGGCACAATTTGATTCGACACAAAGTAATGAAGTAGCATTATTATGATTAATTCATAGGGTCCTAAAAGTGGTGGTGTTTGGGATTGTGTTTCAATGGAAGGTGGCTTTTGGTGTTATGGGTGCCATGTAATTGTGTCGAATATGGGGCTTGCATGTAGTCTCAAAGGATGCTTATGCTATCTTTATGCTTAGACAACACATATATAAAGGTGTGTGTATGCAGTCCATTTAGACATATGTCAAATAAAGGGGAGTCTTGCCTTGGTAATTTTGGGCAATGCTCTTTCTCAAATATAGGCAATTACATTGTTCTTGGGGTTCTTACTACAGTGTCATTTATTTCCATAGATCTATTCTCATTTTTTTATTTTTAGGTGGGGCTTTAGTTCTATTATGATTAAATGGATTGCCTTTGTATTGGGTGGAGTGGTGCTCATATGTAAACCTTGTATTATGCCTTTTTTTTTTCCATTTTCTGCACTTCTTGTGCTTAGTTTGGAGTGCATCTAATATTACTTTTGTTTATCCAAAAAAATTCAAGAGGAAAAGTTAAAGAATTACATGTATAACTTAGTTATAAACTAAGGAATTGGTAAAGTAAAGATTAAGAACTTCAATTCTCTTAATTTTAATTGAAGCCTAAGATTACAATAATATGGTAAAGCTTAAGGGAAGGGCACTAAATAACAAAAGGATCTATAATGTTTTAAGACTTAAAGTTTAATAAGACTAGGTTATAAGATTATGAATTTGGTAACATACTTAGTAACCAAAATTTTAGAGATAAGATTTTAAGTGAATAACCTGGCTTTAAGTGACTAGTAACTAACCTGGTATAATTTAAGCGAGAAAAGGTATGTTAGTAGGTGGATTTTTAGTGCCAAGTTATCTCATTGTGTTGTTTATTCGTAATTTCTTTTATCCTTAGCATTGCCATGGGTATAGGTATTTCTAGTTTGCTAGCTATTGCATGGTTAATTGTTGTTAAAACAAAGGACGAATGTGTAGCCCTTAAATATTTTGATAATAACAAACAGTTAAAATTATGTGTCCTCACATTATCATCTGATCTCTCGCTCACATTATCGTCTGATCTCTAGTTCACATTATATCGTCTGATGTTTTCAAATTGAATATCGTCTTATCTTTATTTGTATAAACTTCGTAACTAACAAAGCTTACAGACAATGACTACGCTCTAAAAAGATCCGCATATTAATCAGAGTGTAAGCTACCTCAAAATGTATAAAGCCTATACACCTACTCTTGAGGAAAGTCAGGGAAAAAGAAGGAATATGTGTGCGAATGTCAGAATAGGAAAGCAGACATGACAACTGCTAAAAGATTGAGTACAAGAATAGAAAAGATAAGTAGATTGCTTTATCTTATCATATGACAAATTGGTAAAAAGCATTAAATGTTGCATTTAATGCTCCAACGATGCTTCTTCATCAGATGAAGGCTTCTCATACAAAATACTCAACAGATACTTTTGTAGAAGCCTATAAATAGAAGAAGAGACCTTTTTCAAGTGGTTGTTGAATTTACAAGTATTATTGATATATTTGTTGCTGAATCCAAATATTCATAATTACTTTGAGAAAACAAAAAGCCTTTGCAAAAACAGTTTGAAAATCTGTATTTGAACTTCATTGTATATTCGTCTGATAAGACGTTAAATCCAATGAGGTAAACTCACACAAATCTCTTTCTTTACGAGATTGGTTGAAGCCTGAAGAGGCTTTGTTTCAAAGAATACTTAGGTGTTTGCTTGGAGAGTCAAGTGAGAGACTACTTGGGATTAAGCCTGAAGAGGCTTGTGGAAAGAATACTTATAACTTGTAAAGTTAATGGAACTTAGTTGTTGCCAAGAACTGGACGTAGTCTCTAGGGTGATGTGAACCAATATAAAATTTGTGTGCCCTTTTATTTGTTCTTTCTTCTTTTGTCTGCCTTTTAAAACGTTTTGAAAATCTTTCTGATCCGGTTTAAATAATTAAGTTGCTTTTAAAAAGGACGAAAAGGATTGCGAAAATTGGCCTTAACACAATTCAACCCCCCTTCTTATGTTTAGTTTGTGCCTTACAATTATGTAATTTAAATGAGTGATTTATTCTCTCTTTTTCTCTATGTTTTGGCATATGTCTTAGTGATATATATGTTATTTTTTTAGCACTTATGGCAAGACAAGCAAGTCCCTATGATAAGGGGAAGATAGTTGAGTCATCTTCATCGAGCCACAATTGTGAGATAGAGGCATCAACTCAAGTAGACCTCTAAGATTGATCCCAGCATTGTCGGAAAGGTTCTACAAAACACCACGACCTCACACAGGGACCACTACCTACAACAAACATCACCATGATGCCAAATCTAGGCCATATGTCATTTGAGCATAAACTTGACAACCAAGGCATGCAACATGGTCAAATGGACAACTTGGTTTATGATAAGCTTCAGGTGGATGAGCTTTTGAATGACGCAAATGAGGACAAGGAGGTGGTACCTCAACAGGAGGATGAGGATGTATCTCTACAACACCAGGGAGGCGATGCTTTTCTATCTGACGAGATCAAAGGAGGGAGGATCCTATGGACCACGAGGGGAAGTACATCATACAGTCCTACAGGGAATAAGTAAGTTAACTTTTCATTTAATTTCGGTATTTGTATTTGTTTAGAAATATTTATATTCATTTTTTATATTAACTTTTGATTTTTTTGCAAATGGAGTTTGGCATACATGCCAGCTGATAACGTTAATCATGTCATTCAGTCATAATTACGAGGTGCCTTCCAATACTAAGGCATACTCTCACCCGCTAATAGACAGGATTGGCTTCACATAATCAAGGTAATTAACTTTATTCTTCTTTAATTATTTTAAAAATATTTCTCTTATTCACATACTGACTAATTCATAATTATTGTGCAGGACAAATGCATATGGGAGGCTCACCATGAGCCAAAGATCTGTAAGACTTTAGACTCGCATTACTTGAGATGTCTTACGGATATGCTCACAAAGGCAAGGAACCTTAGGCAGAAGCCTGTGTGGATGAAGGACCAGATTAGGCTAAGCTTCTGGCCTATTGGGATGCCTCGAACTTCAAGACTATTTCTGCTAGAAACAAAACCAACCAGGCCTCCAACAAAGGTGGAGCAATCCACATTGTAGCCATAAGGATTTTACTGAGGTGGCCAAAGATTTGGTAAGTATCTATTAACATTTTTAACTAAAGAGTTAATTTTGTTTTATAATATGTCATATTTATTAATAATCGTTCCTTGCATTTCTAGTTTCTAAGGCTGAGGAATTAGGTCGAGATCCCCTTCATAATGAGCTTTTCTTGGTTACCCATTAGAAAAAGTCCACAAGCGAATGGGTGGATAGTCACTCTCAAAGGACATATGTAAGTTTTAAATCTTATATATACTATGTTTCGTAAAAAAATAGTTTTCTTATGATTATGTTTTTCACATTGATCAGGAGGACTATCAGCTTCATCTTTTGCGGCAACACTCCTAGGTTGGTGAGGCATCCTCTAGTGCGACACAAAGGACTAGGATTAACATATTGGGGGAGGCTGTTGGAGGCAGGAGTAGAGAACATGTTTATGACACTGTTGACTTCATTGTAAATGTTTGTCGTAGGGTGACATCACTGATGACTCAAGAGTCAATTGCTCATCCTTCATCCAATAGTACCTTTGAGAAGATAGCTAGAGCTCAATAGTAGGATGCACAAGCTTAGGAACAAGTTGTGGTAGCTTGATTAGAGGCATGCTACATTTGTTCGGGAGGAGAATGCTACCCTAAAGAGACTGATTGACTAGTTAATGGCGAGGATGATGGTAAGTGGAGCAAGCAGGGTCATAGAGAGGGTCCTAAGAGCAACCACAGTCCCATTAGGGGCTAGATTTAGACAATAGGTTGATATAGATAGATGTTTTATTTTTATACTTTTGACCCTTTTTTTTACTATTGGATATATTTACATCATGAGGTTCATTTATGAGATGTTATTTATTTATTTATATCCATATAGTATTTATATTAAAATTCTATATTAATATTTTAAGTTATATATGTTCAAGTTTTGTTATGAGGTACAAATGAAATTAGAAAAAAAATTGAAAAAATGTTATATTAGTGTCAACCAAGCAAATGCAAATTCAATACTAATAGCATCAACTAGAAAAATTGATGCTACATTGATATATTATGTCGACTTAGCCTCCACTTAGGTGAACGCTAACATTAGCATCAGTCACTTTTAAAAAAAATTACTTCAAAGTTTGTGTCCATTTTTTGGCTGACGCAGTGCTTTTGCTCCGAGTTTAAGATCATCTATCGTCAAGCCAATGCAAAACTGACATTATCATTGTTTTAGCCTTGGCTATTGTAGATTAGTGGTGGTTTTTAGGCAACACTAAACAACAACTTTCTTATAGTTATACACTTAACACTAGATAAAAGCAAGAAGCATAGCCAAATAGGCCTTAATTTAGTAGATTGGGGAAAGTATGGATTGAAAATTAATATTTATCAATCATTCATTATAATGGAACATTGTAAGAAAATGTCTTTGACAAACATCATACAGAGTTTTGTATCCAAAACATCATTACCAATAGTGATATGATACATATATCCAATAATATAGCAATTCCTGATAAAGGGAAAATAAGAAATATAGAAGAAATTAGTGAGTATCAACCATATAATCAAAACTACCATAGCAGAAAAAATACATAAAATAACGCCATAATAATAATCTTGATTGTTAAGCTTAATTGATCATATTCTCAATTCCCTAAGACACTAGTGCAAAATTGGGATTTTACAACCGGTTTCTAAATTGGTTGTTTAACAACTAATGTAAAAAAAATGAGGTGGCATTTTTGTAATTAAGTAAAGCGGAATACTAGCAACACTATCTCAAACACTCTCTTTCTAACACTCTTTATTATTGGCTAATTTATTGAAAATCACAAATTTTTGTGGTCTTACTTCTAAATCAAAAGAAAGACTCATTAAATGAGATGTGAGACCTACCAAAACTTGTGATTTCCAATAAATTTCAGTCAATAATAAAGAGTGTTGCTAGCATACCTTTTACGTAAAACTTTTTTAGATTAGTTTTAATTTAATTGATCTCAAAAAGGCTTTTTACATCGACTCAACTTATAACCGAGGTAAAAAAAATGCATTTTACATCACTTCAAATTATAACCAATGTAAAAAGCATAGGTTGGTCCAAATATATGCAATTACACAGTCAATGTGTAGTTGATGTCGTTAAAGCCACTCCTAACCAAGTTCTGCAAGCAAAATTTCTCTCTCTTTCTGCACCCCACACTTTCCAAAACTTGAATCTATATTTTTCAACCTTGAACACCCTACACTCTTGATGAAGAAGTCTAGCCTTCTCGTTGCCTCCATTGTTGTCGCTGCCATTGTTTCCCTTTCCTCTTCTTCCCATCAAGTACCCACCAATTTTGCCTCAAACACTATGCCAAAAATGCTATTATACGGCATTTTTTTTCGCGTATATATGGCGCTTTTTAAGCGTCATCTATTTAGACCCTATATATTTATAGATAGCGCTTTTCAAAACGCACTTTATATGTGTTTGCAAATTGATGGTGCTTATTCAAGAAAGCGCTATATATTTGGTTGTATAGATGGCATTTATTCAAGAAAGCGTTGTATTTTTTGTATAAAATAGATGGCGCTTTTTTTAAAAAGAACAGTATATTTGTGTGAATAGATGGTGCTTTTTTAAAAAAGCGCACTATATCAAACTTGAAATAGATGGCACTTTTTTCAAAAAACACCATCTATGTCCTTTTTTTTTTTTACCTATTTCATTCATTCTCATTTTTTCCAAAACCTGTACAAACAAAAATAGTCCAAGAACTATACATGAATCTACCAAAAAGCATTAAATAATCTTGCCAAATGTGATTCTATTATATAACAAATACAAAATATATACTTGAACTATTTACAGTTAAATTAACTACTAAGTTTAGCTACTTTACAAAAGGCTACCTAGTTGAACTATTTACAATCTAAACATTGCAAACAATCTAAACATGACATTAACTACTTGGACTATTTACAATTACCACAACTAATAAGTTTAACTACTTTAGAGCTATTGTTGCATACGTACTCTTGCAATGCAAGACAAAAAAATGATACTTTAGAGCAATTTCTGCATATTTATGCAGTGCAAGGCAAAAAGTAACTAGTAAGTTTAACACTCAATTGCACAATAATAATACTTTGAAAGTGATTCTGCTATCATAGAAATAGAAATAGGACAACAAGCTTATAATGATACTAAACATGCTCTTTTGTGACTATTTACAACCAAATCCTTCTGAACTTTTTCCTATATGGTCCTTAATGGTTGGGCATCCATTGTTAACTTATTAAACATAATTTAAGCATAAAAACAGTGTCATATGCAAGAACAGAGGGGCTGTATTGCAACCCGAAATTACTATTCATATGGTAAGTTCAAGTGGCATAACTCACTCAAATGGTGTCCAAAGCTTACCAAATTTTGTAGGGATCATATACAAACCATAATGCATCAATTAAACAACTTTTCACTCAATAAAAACATGATTTTACAATCCTCAAATGCTGCTGGGTTGCACTGCAAAATTATGCGGAAAAATGTACTCAAATTCACATAGTTATGCATGGTTTGACTCCATACTAGTAAGGTAATGACTTGGCAACTTTTGTAACACTAGATTACAGCCAAAAGCAAGCTAATTTCATGAATTTATGCATGATTTCAAGTCTGAAATAGCCACCACGAAATTGACAGAGTCATGGTTCTTGAATTGCCAAATTCAAATAATTACAGTACCCTAATGCACAAACAAGTTAGGGCTTCCATTGTTCATCATTTAGGGCACAAAATAGGAGTAATTTAAGATCATGAATTAGTTTCAATTCACAAAAATAAGGGGTGTAGTCACTAATTTGATGCAGTAGGGGGTTTCCATAGCAAAAACAACATAATATGCACAAATATGGCTTTCGTACACTTCCAAATTCAAAGAGACCAAGGGAGTCTCTACACACATGCATTCTAAAAGCATTAAAATAGCTTCATTAACTATGTGTTTTAGACATCATGAATCAAAGGCTCACCTATAAGCATTTCTAGACGACATACTAACACCAATCTTCTCTAACTTCAGTAATTTGATTATCTAAATATTGCTTCCTGCTGCAACTATGGATGTACTACAAAAATAAAAAATGAAATTAAAACCAAGTGAAAATATATTTAAAAGGAATGAGATATGAAACCAATATCATATACGTCTTTTGAGATTGTCCCCCCTTCATAATGGGTGATGATTTCCTTCATATATCGGCAAACATAATACCCACAATCATTATTGTTAGGTTGCTTTGGGCACTATAGAAGCAAAAGCAGAAACATCAGTATGAATAATTAAAGATTAACACGATCAATTGATTTTCACATAAAATTGTAAACTACCTTAATTGTTATCCACTTGGTGTTGTTTAACTTAGTCTTTGAAACCTTAGCTCCTATTTGAGCTCGATAAGTTTGTAAAACCCTAATTAATAAAGACAAACAACACATATATAACTAAAAATTATACATCAACACTTACACATAATGTCATGGCGCTTATATTCTTACGTGTCAAACAACTTCTTCAAATCTTGCCTCCTACTAATGTCCTTCTCTGATGGGTTTTGGATAATATATTATCTCTATCTTAAGATTGATTCCAACCAAGACCCAATGATCGCTAAACAAATGACAAGTGAGTCAGCATATGTAAATTGCATCTAACATACTATATTGTTAATAAAGTTAGGTAAAAAAGTTTTACCCTATATTGATCAATGCAAGAATAAACTTGTCAATCACCTTTTTATTGACAAAAATATCAACAATTGTTTGCACTTGTTCTTTTATACTTAATTGGTGTGCTATTATTTTGGGGGATAAGAAGAAGAATGCCTTATGATTTGGCTTCAGAAATGTGTCATATAAGTACCTTGTGATACAAAATATAAGAATGAATGAGTAAATAGCATAAACGAGATATTCATCAAAGTTAAAAAGTTAATGAGACAAAGTTAATTAATGTACCCAATATAAATGGAAATAGAAGCTGAGCCAAGCCATTCATGTCCGATAACTTCTCTAATAACCTCGGCATCAACTATTTCCTTATGTTCAGGTATCCCAAATATGTCTTCCTCCATTTCTATTGGGGCAAGTGAGTACTTTGGCTTCAGTTTTAGGTGCGCCTGAAGATAGTTACAACATTCAGGAAGAGAGGGATGCTAAAGCACTTCATTTCCTTGACTCTTTCCTCTTGGTGCAACAGACTCATTTGTATTATGGGTCTTTTTCTTGTTAGATATGGAGGAAACCTAAAAATTATCAATTAAATTAGGTAACTAGTGGATAAAACATTATGATAAATAACTATCAATTAATATGGTTGTTTAGGCATACCACAACAGTGACCTGTAATAGGCTGATTGGCCATGCCACAAATGTACCTATTGCTTGTTCTATGGTCATTATCTCAGCATCATAATTAGGACATGGCAATTGGGCATTTGGTTCTATGGCAACATCAACAGTAACTTTGACATGACCATCAGGTAAAGAATGCCCGTGTAGTGTATCACGTGGATGGTTATCCATTTTTCCATAGGCAACCAATCGAAATGATGGTGATGATAGAAACAATTTACACGAAAAAACCCCCCTACATAGTAAAAACATAATGTTATTATACAAATATTTGAACTAAGCAAATTAACACTACTACCATTTAAGCTAAAATAGACAAAATCAATTACCTCAGGAAAGCTATTAGATGGGATAGTGCAACTCCCTTTGCCACTTTGGATCCCAACATTAGCTTGCTGCACGAGGTTCGATGTATGCTTCAGTTAGAACGACACAACTAGACTTTCCATCCACTTTAGTTTCGCTTTTATCTCTCTCACTTTAGCAGACAATAAATCATGCTCTTGTTATGTGTGTCGCTTTTGAGGTGGGAAATAATCTTTATGTGTGACTCCAAATCCCGCTGCCCTAACATGGCCCGGATACTCTAGGACACATAAAGCCTGAGAAAGAATGTCCAAACGAGGGTCTTGTTTCTCTGTAGGTAAAGATTGTGATAGCATCTCTTGAAACATATAAAAATTAAACATACTTGTACCTAAACTTGTTGTACTTTATATAAGAAACAAAAGGTTAAGGTAATTATTGTACTCACACATTCATTCCAAACTTGTCGAACATCTTCGTTTTCAATCTCCCCGGGCTTGTTCACACGAGCACGGCTCCACAATTCCTGACGGGTAACACTCTTAATAGTCGGTCCCAATTCCTTTATCTATTTATTGAGAAAACAATGATACCAATTAGAAATCATTATTGGCAAGTTGTATATTATATATGTGTGTGCACATTTATACACTTGCCATTTCTTGCTCAAGGCGTGCATACCCTTGCATAAGGCCCTATATGGGTACTTACACTGTTATGCTCTTTCCTTGTTTTTTTTTTTTTTTGCTTTGTTCCTATGTAGTAAACATATTAGGTAATGGACAATAAGTACATATGATGACTCAAAGGCTAACAATAATATATATGAATTATGGATTACCTGGAAAGATGGATCTACACGTTTCACCACAAATTGTTTCCAAACATCCTCGTGGATTATAGACACATATTGCGCAGAAGGATGTGTAGGAGGATTATCTAAATAATTCCCGTCCTTGTCTTTTAGAAAACGAATGGCTATGCTGGCTCTAAAGTGCCTATGCAACCTTCTCGCCTCCTTAAGTACAAACTTCTTGTGAGATTCATCAAAATCAAAAGTCGACTATCAAAAGAATGTTAGCACAAAAATGTTAAGTTGGTTAAAATAACTATAATTTGAACAAATGGATAAAATTAGCATATACATGTATATCCAGCCAAATATTATTCTTATATATGTTCATATCTGGATTCAACTAATTATCACATGTAATGGGAATATTAGACCGGACAATGGACCTAAGATGACTGATAAACTTTACACCGCCAGGTTCAATAGGTTGACCACGACTATTAAATGTGACCTAATAAAATGAATAAGTACATATTAGTTGTTAAAAATGAAACATAGTTAATATTCCAAAGCAAACAATGAATACATTACCAGTAATCTCTTTCCACCACTTCTAGCTCAAATGACACTCTTCATAACAACTAGTCCTTTCTTCCTTTACCTCCCTCGGGAGAAGGACTACCATTATGACCAAGAGATCCCATTTACTTGCAAGAAAAGAGACAAAATAAATGTTAGTATTGTTATAAAAGAAAGAGATACAAATAAATCAAATTATAAATATAACATAAAAAAAATGTCTAAGCTAACCTTTTCCTCTTCCTAGTCAGATTTAAACTTTTATGTCTCTTATTGACATGAAACGATGGATTAATCCAAATCCCTTCATCATGATCGTCTCTTCTATATAGGACATCATCTGTGGTTGGATCACTATCAATCAAGTGTGATATCTCATAGAAAGGATCATCCTCAGTATATATATCCTCATCTCCTATAACTTGATTATGACCATCATTTATTTTATTGGTCAACAACACAATAGACCAATTGACATAAGCAAGATCAGTGACATAGAACACTTGTTGAGCTTGTGATGCTAAGATAAATGGTTCGTCTTTGTATCCCACCCTATTTAGGTTCACTTGCATAAACCCTACCCCATCTTGTCGAACTCTATTGTTGTTATCAACCCACTTGCAACCAAATATGGGCACCCGAAATATTATGTAATCCAACCCTCATATACATGCAATTACCGCAAAATATGACATATGCCAATACGTGGGCGTTTTATCTTTGGCACTTGAGATATGCATAGATTTAGCCACTAAAGTGACACCACTATTTTGCATAGTACTCTGATCATCCTGTTCTTTTGTATAAAATGTGTACCCGTTAATCATATAATTGGTGTAAAAAAAGACATGATTTGCTAACCATCTCAATCTTTCAGAAATTGAAGAGGAATTTGCTTCGAACTCTGAAAAAATGTGGGTTTTTAGCCACTGTGTAAATGTGGCATTATGTTATCTTGTTATCCAATTGTCATTCCTAGTTGGATTCGACCTTTTCAGCATGTCTTTATGTCTCTGAACATATGGTTGTACCTCATCATCATTGTGTAGGACATACAATTGTGCCTGCTCCCATTTTGTCCTTAATATGGTCAATATTACACTTCCAATAATCCTTTCCCTTTCTGTTCTCCTTAAGTGTCGTGACTTTGGAAGTCCTATTGATTCAACATTAGAGAGATATTCAGAACAAAATTCAATAGCTTCTTCGAGTATGTATCTTTCCACAATACATCCCTTTGGTCAACTTCGGTTCCTGACATACCCCTTTAATATCTTCATATAACGTTCAACTGGGTACATCCATCTTATATAAGCCGGCCCAGAATATTGTGTCTCTTTAACGTAGTGAACAGTAAGATGAACCATTATGTCAAAGAAAAAAGGTGGAAAATACATCTCAAACTCACACAAAGTGACAATAATTTCTCTTTCCTGGGCTGGCAATTTTCCAAGGTCAATCACCTTGTTGCAAATGGCTCTGAAGAAGTAACATAGTTTAGTTATGGTCCATTGCACTTTTTTAGGAAAAATGGAGCGTATACCTATTGGTAGCAAATGCTCCATGAGTACATGACAATCATGAGTCTTTAACCCTTTTAATTTTAAGTCCTTCATAGATACCAGGTTCCTAATGTTTGAAGAGTACCCCTCTGGAACTTTAACATCATGTAGAAACTCACAAAAGAAAAATTTTCCTTTCTAGATAGAGTATGAGCTATGGAGGTAGATACTGACGTTTACCCTTTTTCATTGGACCCAATTCTATTCTAATTCCCATACTGAGTAAGTCCAACCTTGCATTGATACCATCCTTAGACTTTCCTGCCACATTTAGTAGTGTACCGACCACACTATCACAAACATTTTTTTCAATATGCATCACATCAAGGAAATGCCTTACATACAAGGACTTCTAATATGGCAATTCAAAAAAATTGACCTTTTCTTCCATCCGCTTATGACTAGCTCTCCCGCAAAAGGTTTACCAAATTTATTGGTTATATCCTTTACCTTTTCAAATACTTGATCACCAAACAACAACTCTGGAGCTTTGCCTTCTTTTGGTGTCCCTTTAAACGTTTTTCTCCACCCTTGATAACAATGTTTTGAAGGTAAAAATCTACAGTGGTCGAGAAAGACATTTTTCTTCCTGTGTTCCAACCACATCCAATCTGTATTATCTTCATATATAAGGCATGCACACTGTCCTTTGATATTGTATCTTGATAGATTACCATACGCTAGAAAATCATTAATTGTGCTAAACAACATTGCCCTCAACTTGAAACTTTCTTCCATATAGCCATCATAAACCTCTACACCTTTGTCCCATATATACTTCAAGTCTTCAATCAAAGAAGCTAAGTATATGTCTATGTCGTTCCCTAGTTGTTTAGGACCCAAAATTAAAATGGACAACATCATGAACTTTCTCTTCATGCATAGCCATGGAGGTAGGTTGTATATAATCATAACCACTAGGCCATGTGCTATGGGAGTTTCATTGCATATTGTGTGGATTCATTCCATCAGTAGACAATGCAAGATGAAGGTTTCTTGGTTTTTCCCCGAAATTAAGGTAATCATGGTCAATTTTCACCCATTGAGGAGAATCTACAAGATGTCGAAGCTTTCCATCCCTGACCCTTCCTTCTGCATGCCACCTTAAGTTCTTCACATTTTCCGCACTATGATACAGATGCCTAAATCTTGGTATTATAGGAAAGTACCATACCACTTTCAATGGTGCTGATTTTTCCTTTTTATAACGCAAGGCATTACATTTAGGACATTTATCCAATAATGCATATTCATTTCAAAAAAGAATGCAATCGTTAGGACAAGCATGTATCTTCTCGTAACTCATACCAATGAAGGTTAACATTTGTTTAGCTTTATACATTCGACTAGGAAGTACATTATCCTCTAGCAACATATCTTTTAAAAGGGCTAGTAGTTTTGTGAAGCTTTTATCAGACCATTCATTTCTCACTTTCAAATTGTATAACTTCAACACCGCAGACAGTCTTGCGAATTTAGTACAACCATCATACAGTGGTATCTCTGCATCACTTACCAATCTATCAAACATCTCAGGATAATCACGAAGATCTTCCTCAACAACATTTGTAATCTCTTCAACACGGTCCCACTCATATGTTGTGTCGGCCTCAGTTGGTGCAAAACTGACACTATCCCACTAATCATTATGAACCTCATTGTGTCTTTTTTCACCATGTCGTGTCCAACATGTATAGCTTTTATCAATTCCATTACACACTAAATGCTCTTCCAACTGCTCTGCATTCACTACCCTTGAATAACAACAATCTAAGCAAGGACAAATGATTCTAGTAGGGTTTTCTGCGTGCTCAACTGCAAACCTACAAAATTCTTTCACTCTGTCCTCATATTCTTTTGACAATCGACTGGCAGACATCCATTTTCGATCCATATTTTCTTGATCTATAAAAGTAGCCATTGACAACAATTATATTGACGTAACATGCAACGACTACATGCATGTATGATCTCTATTCCATCCTATACAAGGTGAGGATCCTATCCTATCCAGAATTGTCAAATTCGCATTATATTATTGTATCACTCTTATTCTTGATCTAATAAGATTTTGGTAGCATTTTCCATTGGTTTTCCAAGCACACGACTTAATACAAGTGGTATAAACACTCGAACAAAGTATGTACCCAGAGAACTATGGGAAATACAAACCAAAATAATTATTAGATCAAGAATAGAGAAATACAATAATGTCCTATAAGCGAATTTGCAATCCTAGACTTTCCACAAGGACAATTCAAGAACTACTTGTATACTATGTCCTTAAACACAATATACAAGTTGTTCTTGAACAGGAAACTAAGGTAAATGTATATGCTTTACATGCATGAGTTAATCCAACAATGAAAAACTATTTCAATTGAAAGCCTTCAAATTAACAAGCACTAACAACAATAAAAACAAGTGTATTTAACCTACCTCGACTCCTAACGAAATTGTGATTTGTCGTAGAACAAAAGCCCACAATTCCACACTGAAAAAAAATAAAACACAATAGGTATTATTAAACATACTAAGTATTACTTCCTTTTATCACATTTAACATATACAACATGTAGAGTGTAACGCCTGGCAGCTTTCTGGATCGAAGACTGTCCCCACAAACTAACACAAACTTTTTAGCGTGCTTTGTCCTCACTTACACGCTTCCTAGGAAACTTTCCAAGAGGTCACCCATCCCAAAATTACTCCAAGTTAAGCACGCTTAATTATGGATTTCTTAAGCGATAGGCTACCGAAAAGTAGATGCATCTTGTTGGTATAGGTAGTACTTATTAATTCCTTTAAGTTATCCTCAACTATACAATCCCATACCTGCATAGCCTCTGGATCCCTCTCATTCTGGTGTGTATTTGATTCGTTCATATGTCCCTCCTATTAGAAGCCTACCAGAAACCGCTCATTGTCCGTACCTCATCTTTTTTGCACCAGCGATCATTCCCTGCCCTCGTCAGCACCCGGGATGTTACATAGAGCCACATGGTAACCACTTAAAGCTTAAATAACCACATAAAACCCATTTAAGACATGGTTAAAGCTTGCAAATTAAAACTTGATTAAACTTTTGACTTGCGTCATTTTCAAACCGCTTGAGATTTTTAAGTGAAACCAACTCACACAAGTCATACTTTAACCCTACAAAATCTGTTTTTAAGTCCCATAGGGTTTGGACACTTATAGATCAAATTGCGTAGAAAACCAACTCTTAAAACTATGGTTTTTACCTAAACTTTCGACTTGCGCCATTTTCAAACAGCTTGAGATTTTTGAGTGAAATCAACTCACACACGTCACACTTTAACCCTATAAAATCTGTTTTGAAGTCCCATTTCAAATTGCGAACGAAACCGACTCCTAAAACTATGGTTTTCGCCTAAACTTTCAACTTTCGCCATTTTCAAACCGGTTGAGATTTTTAAGTGAAACCAACTCACTCAATTCACATTTTATCCCTATTAAATCTGTTTTGAAGTCCCATTGGGTTTGGAGACATGTAGCTCAAATTGCGTACGAAACCGACTCCTAAAACTATGGTTTTTACCTAAACTTTTAACTTGCATCGTTTTTAAACCACTTCATATTTTTGAGTGAAACCAATTCACTTAAGTCACATTTTATCCCTATAAAATTGTTTTGATGTCCCATTGGATTTGGAGACTCGTAACTCAAATTGCATAAGAAACTGACTCCTAAAACTATGGTTTTAACCTAAACTTTCGACTTGCGCCATTTTCAAACTTATTGAGATTTTTGAGTGAAACCAACTCACACAAGTCACATTTTATCCCTATAAAATCTGTTTTGAAGTCCCATTGGGTTTGGAGACTTGTACTCAAATTGCATACGAAACCGACTTGAAACTATGGTTTTTACCTAAACTTTGACTTGCACCATTTTCAAACCGTTGAGATTTTTGAGTGAAACCAACTTACACAAGTCACATTTATCGCTATAAAATCTGTTTTGATGTTTCATTGGGTTTGGAGGCTTATAGCTCAAATTGCGTATGCATTCCACTCCCAAAACTATGGTTTTTACCTAAATCTTTGACTTGTGCCATTTTTAAACCATTTGAGATTTTTGAGTGAAACCAACTCACTCAATTCAAATTTTATCCCTATAAAATCTGTTTTGAAGTCTCATTAGGTTTATAGACTTGTAGCTCAAATTAAGTATGAAACTGACTCCTGAACTATGGTTTTTACCTAAACTTTTAACTTGCGCCATTTTTAAACCGCTTGAGATTTTTGAGCGAAACCAACTCATTCAATTCACATTTTATTCCTATAAGTTTTATTTTGAAGTCCCATTGGGCTTGGAGACTTGTAGCTCAAATTGCGTACAAAACCAACTCCTAAAACTATGATTTTTACCTAAACTTTCGACTTGCGTCATTTTTAAACCGCTTGAGATTTTTGAGTGAAACTAACTCACTCAATTCAAGTTTTATCCCTATAAAATCTGTTTTGAAGTCCCATTGGGTTTGGAGACTTGTAGCTCAAATTGCGTACGAAACTGACTCTTAAAAACTATGGTTTTTACCTACATCTTTGACTTGCGCCATTTTTAAACTACTTGAGATTTTTGAGTGAAACCAACTCACTCAATTCAAATGTTGTCCCTATTAAATCTTTTTGAAGTCCCATTGGGTTTGGAGACTTGTAGCTCAAATTATGTACGAAACCAACTCCTAAAACTATAGTTTTCACCTAAACTTTCGACTTGCGCCATTTTCAAACCACTTAAGATTTTGAGTGAAACCAACTCACACAAGTCAAATTTTATCGCTATAAAATCGTTTTTGAAGTCCCATTAGGTTTGGAGACTTGTAGCTCAAATTGCGTACAAAACCGACTCCCAAAACTATAGTTTTTACCTAAATTTTCGATTTGCGTCATTTTTAAATCGCTTGAGATTTTTTAGTAAAACCAACTCATTCAAGTCACATTTTATTCCTATAAATATTTTTAAGGTTCCATTGGCTTTGGAAACTTGTAACTCAAATTGCGTACGAAACCAACTCCTAAAACTATGATTTTTACCTAAACTTTCAACTTGTGCCATTTTTAAACCGCTTGAGATTTTTAGTGAAACCAACTCACTCAATTCACATTTTATCCCAATAAATTTTTTTTGAACTCCCATTGGGTTTGGAGACTTGTAGCTCAAATTGCATACGAAACTGACTCCTAAAACTATGATTTTTACCTAACTTTCGACTTGTGCCATTTTTAAACCATTTGAGATTTTTGACTGAAAGCAAACTCAATCAATTCACATTTTATCCCTATAAAATATTTTTTGAAGTCTCATTGGGTTTGGAGACTTGCAGCTCAAATTTGTATGAAATCAACTCCTAAAACTGTGGTTTTTACCTAAATCTTTAACTTACACCATTTTTAAACCGCTTGAGATTTTTGAATGAAACCAATTCACCAATTCAAATTTTATCCCTATAAAATATTTTTTGAAGTCGCATGGGTTGTGGACTGTAGCTCAAATTGCATATGAAATCGACTCTTAAAACTATGGTTTTTACCTAAACTTTCAACTTGCACCATTTTTAAACTGCTTGAGATTTTTGAGTGAAACCAACTCGCCCCATTCACATTTATCCCTATAAGTTTTATTTTGAAGTCCCATTGGGTTTGGAGTCTTGTAGCTCAAATTGTGTACAAAACCAACTCCTAAAACTATGATTTTTACCTAAACTTTTGACTTGCGTCACTTTTAAACCTACTTAAGATTTTTGAGTGAAACCAACTCACTCAATTCAAATTTTATCCCTATAAAATCTGTTTTGAAGTCCTATTGGGTTTGGAGACTTGTAGCTCAAATTGCGTACAAAATCGACTCCTAAAACTATGGTTTTTACCTAAACTTTCAATTGCTACCATTTTTAAACCGCTTGAAATTTTTGAGTGAAACTAACTCACTCAATTCACATTTTATCCCTATAAAATATTTTTTGAAGTCCCATTGGGTTTGGAGAATTGTAGCTCAAATTGGGTACTAAACTAATTCCTAAAACTATGGTTTTTACATAAACTTTTGACTCGCACTATTTTCAAACAATTTGACATTTTTGAGTGAAACCAACTCACTCAAGTCACTTTTTTTCCCTAAATTTTTTTTCAAGACCTATTGGATTTGAAGACTTGTAGCTCAATATTTCCAATTGAAGACAAAAAGATTGGCTTGTTTTCATACTTCAAGCAAGTATACACATGATTCTTATTTGGTGACTGCACTAAATGGCTAATGGCAACATATGAATCGGAGTGGCAGATGAAATAATAATCCTTTGATCCCAAATATGTTTTAGGTAACATTTAAGAGCTATAAGCTAGCATCAAGGATATATTGTAGTTGTTCAAATGAAGCTACAAAAGCCTATAATTTATTCTCCCAACGACTTTTCAAATTAGGCAATGAAAACTAGCTCTTCTAGGATTCTCAAGAACTCATCCGCTGGTATTGAGGTTGACATAAGGAGTAAGGGTGTGTTCTACCCAACCAATTAAATGACTAGTCCTACCAAAATGCATGCTTTCTCTAATCACATGAGAGATGTCTATGACCATTAATTGGATTTTTCTCTAATCAAGTGACAAATGCCTCCGTTCCTCTCCTTTTTCATCTTCTCTTATTTTCTCACCATCAATCACACATATAATTTTTATACACAAATCCCTGAATCTCGCAAAACAGAACAACAATGGCTAACACGATTCACATGGCTACACGCAGATAATATTTTATACATGTATGAAAAAATAGCTATGACCACAAACAGTATCTAAACATATTTCTAACAAAATGTTAAATAAATTACCAAAAATTAAATGCAATCTGCAACTTGCCCAATGTGGCTTAAATTACTTCCTGGAAGATAGGGGCAAAAGGTAAAAGATTAATGAAGATTTAAGGAAACCATATACAAGAATTAGAAGGAACAAGTGTGGGAAATATACCCAAATGAGGATTCGTGAGAAAGCCTCCACGAAGAACAGAGACGTTCTTCCACTAAGCACAACGAGAATGAAAGAGAGCTTGCGCGACTGAGAATGTACACGAACAAGAGCACAAACTTGAGGGAAAGGGATCAGCACCACATTCTTCCACAAAGAGCAGAGAACGTCTTCCACAAAGCTGAACAGAGACGTTCACTCCAACGATGTTCTTCCACGTGAACGACAAATGACTTACATTCTTCCACGAGAATGAGAGAGAACCCGAGAGCGTTCTTCCATGAAAACCACAGAGAATCATAGAGTGCACATTTTGCTTCCACCAGAATGAGAAAGAACCAAAGAGCATTCTGCTTCCACGTGATGACAAGAAAGACGTGAACAGTGACAACGAGTAGTAGGTGAATAGTGACGACGAACAAAAGGTGATCGAGAATTAGCTAGCACAAACAAGAACATACAAAGCGATTGAAGGGAAAATGAGTGTGAGTGGGGCGCAAATGAGGAATTTTAAGCAAATAGAGGGCGCTTATAAGAATAAGCGCCCTCTATTTGTTTTAAAAAAAAAAGCGCACTATAGATGGTGCTTATTTAAAAAAGCATTGTCTATAGTCTTCAATATAGTGCGCTTTTTTGAAAAAGTGTTGTATATTTACTCTGTGTTTCAATACAGTGTGCTTATCTTTGGAAGCGCCATGTAAACAGCACTATATATATAAATTTTGGCATAGTGAAACTTGTTTGATTTTTGATGTATACAATTTTGCTGTATGAAGTTGATGTGGGTTTTTGCAAGATGAGAGGAGAGGTCGCGAGAACACTTCGCTGCAGAGTTCTTCTACATTTAGGACTTGAAGCACTCAAAAATGATCATAGTGCGTGACCAGTCGTGGGCTTGTTCTTTGAGGAAGATGATGATTTCTTTAGGGGTGAGAGTGTCTAGGAGGGAAGCGAGGGCACATGCCATGTTAATAATGGTGGTGAAGGAATGGAAAATGAAAGGCAATGTGCCACTGTAGGGATTTTTCTTCTTTTTGTTTGTGGGGAGAGGGAGAGTGTTGGAATGGAGACAGTGGAGAGGGGAAAGGAAGCATGGTAGGTTGAAGGGGGAGAAGTGGGCATAGAGGGAAGTTGGGAAGAGGTTGTTGGTGACGAAGGTGGAAGAAGGGAAAGGAGAAGAAGAGGGTTTTTTGGGGTTTACTAGATAACTTATTAGATTGGTTATTTACATAATCAATGTAAAAAATAACCGATTTAAAAAGTTTTCATTTTCTATATCTTCTGATTCTATAAAGAAATGATAACTAAAGTAAAATGTATAATCTGTAATAGTGAAAGCTCTTCCTGCATGTTTTTACATTTCATGTGTCATCTCATTGAAGACGATTAGTAAGTTTATTTTTTATAGCAATTACTTTATTGTGATCTTTCTCAAAATGATCCAATTTGTTGATCTCTGATAAAATTGTTAGGAACAACAACTTTCTGTGTCTTAAACTATGCAAAGTAACAAATTGTAGGTCTAGTCAGATATTTGTGTGCCTGACACAGCATATTATGACCAATTTTGAATGGTGATATTGATGGAAGAAAATCATTAAAAATCCATTTAAATGTCACTTCATTCCATGATGCGTCAACGGGGAAATTAATACATGTTATGATAATTTCTTGCAACATCTTGTGTTAAGGCTGGACACAACTCAATAATAATATTCAGTTTTGCCTTTAAAAAAAAATACATGTTATGATAATAATCAACATGAACATAACCCTAATGACTATCCTTTACTGGTGAGCATTTCGTTTAAATTATAAAATATATTTCAAGAGAATAGTTAGTAATTTTTAATGATAAAATTACGTCAAACTATATATTATCAAAAACGATTTTCAAATCAATCTTAAGAAGATTAATTTAATGTTTTGTGAAATTATCATTATAATTAAAATGCCTTTACGTTTAATATGAAAAAAAAAAAAGACTTAATTGTATTTTTGGTCCCTCAAGTATCACAATTGTATGATTTTAGTTCTCTAAGTTCCAATTGTGCAAATTGAGTCCTCCAAGTTCTAATTTTGCTAAACATTTAATGGGTTTTGCTGATGGCATTGATGGATGACATGACATCTGACATGAGAATGACGTGACAACTATTATAGGTTCTGACATGTTGATGATGTGACATGATGATGTAGTATGCAAAAATGAAAGCCAAATTATCAAAATGAACTTAGTAAGGTTTGAACCCCCACCTTATATTTTAATAACAACCTTTAACCACCAAACTACTAAATTCTTTGATATATAAATGTAAAATATAATATATGTAACTTAAATGGAGACCAAAATTACAAATATATTTACTACAACTAGATAAACAATTTTACATTTATTATATATATTATTAGTATTAATAATATTATTAATAAATTAATAATATTATTATTATTAATAATATTATTATATATTATTAGTATATTAATAGATAAATTAATAATTTAATAAATATAAAATATTTAAAATATGATGTAAATATATGAATATTTGATATAAATTATTAGGTTAATTAAAAATAAATGATATAAATATAAATTCTAGTGATTAAAATATGCAAATTAGATGCTCAACATCATCATATGGATCTCGATCGCCTCAACGTTAATACTAATAATATTTATTAATAATATTATTAATATTAATTTATATTTCTACACAAATATAATAATAAAATAATAATACTAATAAAATTATTATGAGTAATTAATAGATAAATTAATAAAATATATTAATTTTATTAGTATTAATTTTATTATTATTAATAATACTCATAATATATAAAATATTATTAATAATAATATTAGTATTAATTTTAATAAATTAATACTAATATTATTATTAATAATAATATATATAATAAGTATAAATTTGTTTATTTAGCAATAATAAATATATGTGTAACTTTGGTCTCCATTTAAATTACATATATTATATTTTTCATTAACATATTAGAGGAACTTATTAGTGTAGTGGTTAAAGGTTCTTATTAGAACTTAAGGTGGGAGGATTCAAATTCCACTAAGGCCAATTTAATAATTTTGTCTTTTATTTTTGCATGCCACGTTATGTATGTCACATCATTTGTCATGTCATCTGTCAAGAAAACTGATAGAGAACCAAAAATTACACAATTGTGATATTTGCGGGGACCTAATTTGTACAATTAAAATTTGAGGGACCAAAATTGCATTTAAGCAAAAAAAAAAAAAAAAGGATTGATTATTGATTATACATTACATTTTAAAGTTATTTCGTTACACCCAGATTAGTAGTTCCAAAATGATGATAGAATTATCAAGTAAGGTTTTGTCTGCAGTATTGCAAGACCGAAAATCATAATAACAACAGACAAAATGTATTTGGTGTGGAGTACAGTTATTAAGTTGTTTACGTCAAGTTTAGTAAATTCGTTACCTTAACAGCAAGGACGGGTCCAAAGTAATAGCAACTTCAACGTAGTATAGACCAATATGAATGGTAAGAAATATCAAACAAGTGAAAATGATAGAAAATGACGACAGAACTTCATCGATTCATTGGTATTATTGTATTGTACAATTTGATAGGCCGATCGTGCTCACAAAATGGTAATTTCATATAAGTTAATGCTTTCATCTCTTTCATTATGGCATACTAAGTCAACATTTCACAATATTTTAGTTCTTATTTTTATTTTCATTCTTTTAATTATCGCAACCTCTGTCGCAATGGTTTTTCGTTGCAATTCAATCAAATACGGAAGAGATGGAAAGATAAAACGTAATCTATCGTGTTTATTTCTGAAATTAGAACTTGCTTTTCAATCGTTGGTTTTCATTAATAAATTCCTTTTAAAAATTGAAAAAAAAAACCATTAATTTGTATTATGAACTCATTTAAAGAGAAAAATGAAAATTTTTTGTCTGTTTTTGTTGTGGGCATCCCGCAAATTCGAAGAAACTAAATAGTTGGGATAGTGACATTAAAATTGCCAAGCACACGGTAAAAGATCTAACGCGAATAGGTTAATTGATATCTAAAATTTGAAAAAGAAAAATATCAGGAACATACTTTTTAATACATTCTTTTAAATACATTGTCTATTATTGACTGGATTTTATTAAAAATCATAAATTTTTGTAAGTTTCACTTCTTATTTAATAAGTCTCTTTTTTAATTTTGTAATTTCAGTAAATTTTAATAAATAATAGAGAGAGTGTTAAAGAGTATGTTACTAACACTCTTCTTTGAAAAAATATGTGTACTAGCTCTATACTTGCGTGGTTAACAACGACTTTAATATTTATATCATTACTCATTGGATACTAAAGTACTTGTTATTCACACTTTAATTAATCATAAAAAATCAAGCTCTATGTATTTGGGAGCCGTAGAAATGGAATAAAAGCAGAGGTTTAGACAAGACTCAGGAACTATGAGCAGCAAAAAGAATTTGGAAAGGGAACAAAAGTAATGGATCTAACAGTTTGATAGGTTTAACTTAATGTTATTTTAAATTTAATATTCTAGTCTATTTAATTAAAATGTACTGATAGTCTAATTTTACATTAATTGCCATATACAGTAAGATTGTTGACTTTTAAATTGAAGATAATTTCTAATTAATTAATAGTATAAAAGTTTTTACATGTGTGTGGGTGTGTTCAGGTGCTAATACAAACATCATCCCTTGTGGCAATTAACAAAGTGACGAAGATCTGTATAAATGAGGAAATATTTGCAGCCAAAATAATTGAATAGCCATTCTGAGTATCAACAATGAGTTTTCCAGAGCGAAATCGGAAGAACACCGGTGAAGAAGACTCGACGACTTTTGGTGAGGAGTCATTCCAATTTCAATATTTTTGCGGATGAATAACGGCTGGATCAAATGGAGGGATTTTCAGAGATTGAATGACATAAATCATTAATATGAGGATATGAAAATTAAGGATGAGGAAGAAATAGTGGAGAATATTAAGGGAAAAATTGCAAGACATATGGAGCACGTGGGTACGAAGCATGTGGCATAGATAAAAAAAAGCAAGGAAAGATGAAGTCTGGAGACGG
Organism: Spatholobus suberectus; assembly: GCA_004329165.1. Lineage (NCBI taxonomy): Eukaryota > Viridiplantae > Streptophyta > Magnoliopsida > Fabales > Fabaceae > Spatholobus > Spatholobus suberectus. The sequence goes on from CM014731.1 coordinate 31,129,260, forward strand.
GTTGACAAGGCTAACAACGAGGGATCTTAAAGGCTTGGGCCTAAAAACATTTCTACCCAACCTAACCAATGTTTTAAATGGGCTTAGATGCAACAAGTACAACAACAAGTAGGCGCTATACCTTTTTTTTTTTTTTTACTCTTTTCACTTTTTACTTTTAGAAAAACGTAGTCAATTATTATTTTATCTCACTTTTCTTTTTACTCTTTCTCTCTCTCTCTTCTTCACACCCTCAATTTATCAACATAATGAAAATGTATTTATGTTGTATATATTGTACACTTCCGTTGTGTATAGTTCTAAGATACATAATAGAAACACATTTCTGTTGTGTAACTTTAATATACAATAGAAACACGTTTTATTGTATTAACTTTTTTGAAAATAATTAATTAAATTATTAATTATGATATAATTTCCTTTTAATATTAATCGCATTAATTATGATATAGATTATCATTTTTAATTGAAATCAAGTTAATTACGATATAATTTACCCTTTTAATAGTAATCAAATTAATTATGATATAATTTTAAAAATTTATGATACAAGTTACCATTTTTAATAGTAATCAAATTAATCATGGTAACTTGTATCGTATATTTTTTAAAAGTGTATCATAAGTAACTTGATTACTATTAAATAGTAATTAAATTAATTATGATGCAATTTTTAAAAAATATACGATATAAGTTACCATTTTTAATAGTGATCAAATTAATTATGGTAACTTGTATCGTATATTTTTTAAAAGTATATCATAATTAACTTGATTACTATTAAATAGAAATTAAATTAATTATGATGCAATTTTAAAAAATATACGATATAAGTTACCATTTTTAATAATAATCGAATTAGTTATGATAACTTGTATAATATATTTTTTAAAAGTATATCATAATTAATTTAATTACTATTAAAAATAAAATTTTGCATCATAATTAATTCGATTATTATTAAAAATGGCAACTTGTATCATTTATTTTTTTGAAATTGTATCATAATTAATTTGATTACTATTACAAAGGATAAAATGTATAGTAATTAATTTGATTTAATTAAAAATGATAGTCTATATCATAATTAATGTGATTAATATTAAAAAGGATAAATCATATCATAATTAATATTTCAATTAATTTTTTTCAAAAAATTAACAAAAATGTGTTTCTGTTCTGTTAAGGGGGTGCGCCCTCCATATACAACGAAAACACGTTTTTGTTGTACAATATACACAACAAAAACACAATTTTTATTGTATATAGAGGCCCCCCCCCCCCCCCCCTCCCCTTAACATAATGGAAACATGTTTTCGTTGTTTATTTTGTACAATAAAAACAGCGTTTCGTTAGGGTATTTTCGAGAGAAAAAATAACAAACAATATATAGGGGTGAAAAAAGCAAAAAATTGGGTGGGAATAGTACTGGCCCACAAATGGGATAAAGAAAGAAAGATGGGCCACCTCATCACAACTATAAACATCACAAACTGGTGTGGAATATATCATTATAAAAAAAATAACATCTAAGCCGATGTTAAATGTGAAAATAGAATTTGCTTCTCAAGGTCGACATTATATAGGTTGAAGCTAAGTTTAAAGCCAAAGTTAATTGTAGCATTGGTTAAGCGGACACTATACTCGCTATTATGGTCATGATGGGGATGGTCAATGATAAATTTAGCTTTAGTCATATTAATGTTACATAGCATTTATGTGTTATTAGTGTTGACCTAGATGACGCTACCTTTTAATGGAAGTAGCATTAGATTTAACATTGGTTAGGCCAACACTACTTTTTCTTTGTTTTTTATTTTTCTCAAAATAGAATTTAAACATTTAATTTAACTTGGTGGAAAGAAATAATAAATAATAGAAAATGACATAAAATATATCAGGTATGTGAAATAAATCAAATATGTGAAGATAGTATAAATGTAATCTCATAAATGTACAAAATATCATCCAATGTATATATAAAATGATACAAATGTAAAGTCAAAATGTAAAAAATAAAATAAAAAATTGTCAAACATATAAATCATGGTCGGTGGTCAGGTCTTGGTGGTCCTTCATTAGGTAATCATCGTCATCAAAATGGGAATGTCACAGAGGAGGCTGACTAATGTTGCAAGAGTCAAACTAGTGCTACAAATATGCAATCTAGGCCTACACACCTTGGACGATGCTTTGTAGCTACCCGTAAAACACCTTGGCTCTAATAGCATTATCCTTAGCTTCGGTGACCTACTTGCATAGGGTAACGACATTCTTGTCCAAAGAGGCATCATTGTGCTATGAAGGAGAATGAGACTCTTAAGTTAAGGAGGACATGTCTTGTCAGAGGTTCAAAACAAGTCTTGTGCCATAACCCTACAACATCCTACCAAAGTTGTAGCTGAATGTCCTCATCCACCTCCTGTGAGCCTTGACCAACCTTAGATTGTTAGGTCTGGTCAAATGCTGACAATAATAATCTTGGTCAAAAAAATATAACCTAATAAGAAACATAGTTTGTTGGAGAAGTTACAAAACTAATGTTACAATGAAATGCTACTTATATAATTCCTCTGAGGCCTACTATGGATCCAATCGCCAGATCACTTCTTATAGGTGCCCAAGAGTAGCTCACTAAGCTCTACTGACTGGCCAAGTCATCGTTCCTATAAAGGAAATGAACGATTGTTTACAAATATAACACATTCAACAATTATAATGAACTAAAGAACAAACAAGGCATGAATACCTGCTATATCCAATCCTATGTTTGGATGCACCTTGTAGCATGAGGAGTGGACCATTCTACCTTGCACTAAAACCCAGTTGGTTGTGTCTTGGGCCAAGATATTTTGAAATGTTGTATTGGACTAATGGTGGAGAAGACCATCCTAAGTCTCAGCACCTATCCAACTAAACATTGAGCCCTTCTTTCTCATCCTTGTAAGCATGTCAATTATTAGATGTTTTGCATCTATGTGAATGTCTTGTTGAATCCAAGCCCCTCCTAAGATGAAGGTTGTAGTAATAACAAACTTTTATAATCAAATTCTAAGAATTTTGAACCATTAGATACTAATGTTTTGCTTTGAGAATGTGTAAAACAGATGGGACAAGTCATATGCAAAAGAACACATCACTTAGAGTATCATTCAAACTTTAAGAAGCATTACTCCACTAAAATCAAATGTCCAAAAGTACAAAATGTGAAGTTAGTTGTAATATCTTTACTTTTGTCTATTGAACTATTTTCCTAATTATTATCTATTTATTTTTGGAGAACTGAATGAAAATCTTAAAAATTTGATTACTATGGTTACGTTTGTATTAGTAAGTAGCACTTAGTTTAGATTTTTAATAATTTTTGGATAACAGAGCCTGAAAATTAGTAAAATGACAGTTTCGTCCCTAAAAAGCCAGATAACATAATTAATAGACAAAAATAATTACAAGTGTTTAAAAAATTATTTTCAAGTCATTAATATACTTAGAATAATTAATAAATAATTTTAGAAATTTCTTGAGAATTTATTGAGATAATTTTTGTGAAATGACAAAAATACTCATATTTCAATTTTCAACTATTTTTCTAATATTTAACAATTTAGTTCTAAAAAATGAGGAAGTAATATCAAAATTCTGTTTTGGTAGTTAAACTCAAAATGTCAAGAGCTATCTAATCTTTATTTTTCATAATTTTTTTGAGCCAGAGCCTAAAGAAATTAAAAAATGACAAATTTGTCCTTATTTCTTATCATTAAGAACTGATATGAAAAAAAGTTTTAATTAACATTAAAATGTCAATTTAAGCTTAAAATCATATTATATGCATTAAAATATAATTTTGAAAATTTTTGAGAAATTTTTTGGAATTTTGGTGCAAAATGCCCTTAGATGTCTATTAAACCTAGCTAGTATTGGTTTGACACTCAAAAATAGTGAAAATGATCATTTCAGTTTATTTGTAGGTAAAATATTTAATTTTGGAATTTTTTTAAAAAAATTGATATTTATTGAATTAAAATGGATTTATTATGAATTTTCTAGCTTAAAAATACAAAATAAAAAGTTAAAATTTTAAATAAATTAATAAAAATTAAAATTAATTATTAGAAATTTATTTTGGATGAAAAATAATGTATTTTCTCTAGTTTCACATTAAATTTCATTATCTTGTATTAAAAGCTAATTTTTCAACTTGAGGCGATTTTATCAGTACCGATTAATTTAACTACAGATAAAATTTATACTGATAAAGCTAGGACAGCTTACAATGCACACCCCAAACCTAAATGGGGTTGATTCACCACCCATTTTTGGTTATATGTCCCTAAAATTAATTCAAAAGAAAATAAAAATGATTTTATTGCATTATTTGATAATGTAATCAAAGTGGACACCTAATGCTTTTTTTTCTTTATAAATAGGCACTTGAGAATTCAGATTTCTCACCGTCCTCACTCTCTAAAGCTAGCCAAAATCCACTAAGAGAGTTTCTCTCACTAGAAAATTTTTCTTACTTTGTTTTTATGTTAAAATTTTGCTAGTAGCTTTGCACCAACAATTCCATCTTCTTCATCAACCATCTAGAGGTAATGGAGGGAGTGTGATTGGTTCTAAATTATTATCACTTTACATCTTAGTAGGAAGGGTTTTCCCTTAAACTCCGTTTAGGCATAAGTTAAACCTGTTTCGACATAAGTTTTACTATCATTACATTTTTATAATGTTTGATGTTCAACTTTCATTTTTCCTAAGTTGTTACTCTACTCAAATTTAGATTATTAAATTATAATTGCTAAGTTGTTTCTTTGCTTAAATTTAGACTATTAAATGTATTTACTAAGTTGCTATTTTGTCTAATTTTATAATTAAAATGATTTTATTAAGTAGTTATTCTACTCAAATTCAATTATTTTGTTATTAAATTGTTATTTTGCTAAATTTTAGTAATAATATTTTGATTATTAAGTCATTATTTTGCTAAAATTTTGATGATTAAATTGTGATTATCAAATTGTTATTCTGCTAAATTTTGATAAGTAGTTATATTGCCAAAATTTTGATGATTACTAAATTATTATCATGAAATTTTTGTAATATAAGGCAAAAATGTTACTAGTGCTCAAATTAAATGAGACTAGGAAAACCTTTATTTGAGAAGTGAGAATTTGATAGATTAGTGAGTAATGTAAAGCAAGTGACATGCAGTAGTATAGCACCTTATTAGGGAAGTTACAGTTTGGTACGCACACTGAGGAATAAAAAGCAGAGACCCACTTCGAAGGTCTTGGGGGTAGACATGAAGTGGTAAAGGTCCCAATGGCCAGGATAGTGCCCTCGAGTCGGATATTCGCCCGACCAAGTTCGATAACCTTGACAACTGCTCAGTATTCCATAATTGGTTTGAGAGTATACCTCTATAAATGGATATCCTGGTTGTTATTTTCCTCAATGATGATGATAACTATACCATGTGATGATGTTGATGAGGTATATATATTACCAATCACTTCTAGTTCTATTGAGAACTATTATTCACTAATGGGGAGTATGAATCCATAATGAGTTAAAGGTAGTCTGATACAACTTAGAATGAACCCTAGGTTCCCTTCTGTTGTTAACTGTGTTTTATCTTTGTTTTATGATAAACTTCCTACTATATATGTAAAAGTTATTTTAGAACAAAACATCTCACTTGATTATTCTTCTTCTATGTATGATCGATTGTGATTATTAAAGATGGCGTTAACACCCCGTGATGCTACGTACGAGTTAGAGGATACTTCAACGAGCGAGGATCTAAAGACCTATATTATAGTAATTTTCTTTTTGTATGAGAAATGAGGTAGATTGGCATTACTATCTATAGGATCTTTTTAATGTATTTTTGTTCTTTTCGTACTTTATAACTGTTATGTGTCAATCAAATCACAATGTACAATTTTACGACATATATATATACAGTCTTTATCTTTCATCTTTTACTCCCATTTCTTAATTCTGTTAAATTTTGAATTCTTCTATTATAAAAGCAAAAAAAAAAATTACCCATATTTTCATCTACTTAAACTTAATAACTAAATTAATATGAATTATATTAAAAAAAAAAAGGGTGTTACATTAGCTCCTTCCAAAAGTAGAACCTGTCTAACTTATACAAAAGATAACCTCAAGAAGCATATAAAATTTAGAAGATCTAAGTCTAGCAACACTAGAAGTTGCATATGTACATAAGTTGTATCAGAAGTTGCAACTTGAACAAAAGTTGTAGAAGCAGTCATAATTGTGTTCGAGAAGCAAAAGTGATGTTGTGATTAATGAAGATTGCTCAAATATGTGTTAAGCCCTACTCTAGATGATCATAACCTTCATTCTTGGCTTGTGCTAATGCAAACAAAGCAAAAGTGTAACATTCCCAATTTTGACTAGTAAAAATAACCGTAAGAAGACCCTTTCATGACCCTATCCTTATATTATATTAGTTAAGGAGGCCTTAGGCACTTTTATTAATAGTAACCCTTAGGAATTTATAGGAATGAGAGGATAAGACCTACAAAGGACTTTGAAACACAAAAAAAGGCTAACCCCCACCCCGCCACACATACACATCTTATAAAGGAAGGAGAGGAAGGAAAAAGGAAAGAGAGAAAGCAAAGGAGAAAGGAAAAGGAGAAGAAGAAGAAAGAAGACAAAGACAATAAGGAAGGAAGGAAGAAGAGGAAAGAGGCCTAGAGACCATACCCAGAGCTCACCTTCGTGCATCCCTCAAGGTAAGTGCTAGTCATTTTGGTTGTGCTAAATTATAAGTTTATGACACTGACATATATGCTTAACTAATTGTGAATGAATTGTAATGCATTTTTAAGCAGTTTATAATGCAGTTAAATTCATGTGTGGTCTTTTATTGTCTATTGCTTATGATTATGTAAATGTCATTTTTAAAAGCAAATCATGATTCGTTTGGTTATTATATTTTTCTTCGTTTTGTTGGTTGTCAAAATAAAAATAATTTTTCAAGCCATATAAAAATAAATTATTTTTTTTTAAAACCACCCAATCAAATTGCAAAAGATTGGTTCAAATCGAATCAAACCGAACTACATGTTATTTTTATGTTTGATATGGGTAATTTCTAGTCTAAAAAATGAATTAACAACCATAACCTATTATGATTTATAACCAACACCCCTATTCTTATGATTTTGTTTTATTAACTGTTTACTATGACTTGTCATGCATTTTCCCCTTTATTAATTGAATTTTCCTTTTAAGTTTTATATAATATACACTAGAGAAAATAATATATGCACTAACGTAAAAGAATTTAGATTGTTATTTGATCACAAATTGTCATGTATGATAAATTTATTGACTTTTATAATAATTACCTTAAAAATTATACCTATCATAATTTCTGATTGGTTAATAGTGTAATTAATTTTGTATATTGACACTACATAAAAATTAAACTTTATGTACTAATATATTTGGTGTAGTCCATTTTTTTCTTTTCTTTTTTCAGTTCATTTTTCCTTGCTACTAAGAAAAAATTAGTGGATTTCTATCTCCAATACTTTCGAATTTGTTTAGCAAAGTAACAAATTTAATATATCCTCTACTTAACTTTTTGTTAGCTGTCAAAATGTTTTTCTACCTTTTGAAATTACACTATTGTATCACTAGATGTCAAACAGTCTTTAGCTACTTGTAAGTCCCTTTGAACCCAAACTTTCGATTTCTCCTCCTTTTAGGGTGTGTTTAGTAGAGAATAAAGAAATAGAGGGAAAAGAAGGGAAGAGAAGAGAAATATGTAAGAAATAAAGTGAAAGTTAAGATTGTTTGGTTAAAGAGAAATAGAAGAGAAATGGAAGGAAAGTTAACTTTTTGATATTATTTTTATTTTAATTATTGTTATTGTTATTATTATTATTCATTATTATTATTCATATTATTTTTATTATTAATAATATTATTTATTTTTATTATTAATATTACTTTTATTATTATTATTATTATTATTATTATATAAAACAAGTGGGGGGGAGAGGGGCATATTAAGAACAGGGGGGAGCTTCCAATTTGCAGAGAATCGGTTTTGCTATTTGTAAAATTGATTTTGCTTCTTTTGAATCTGTAAAATCGATTTCTCTTATTGCAAAATCAATGTTGCTATTTGCAAATAACAAGTAACAAAATCGATTTTGTTACACAACAAAATCGATTTTGTTATACTTAAGTTACATTTTTGCGCAATTTTTTGCTATTTTGCGAAGAATTTTTTAATGGTGAGCCCCACGTATTTTTTCAAATATTTTGTCACTTTTAATCACTACTAAATGAATGGAAAACAGTAAAATCGCTACATTTCTCTTCTCTTCTAGGCTACTTCACTACTACCAAACGAAGCCTTACTTTTGTCCAAAGAACTATGGGTATTTAGGGATTGAAGTTTGTTACTGTAGTTTGGCCTGTAAATTTTAAAATATAAAATCTGGCACATCTCATTTAACGGCTTATGTTGTTGGTTGAAAGTTAAATGTGATTCAATATTTCTAAAAGTGAAAAAAAATGTATACATTGAAAGTGAAAGTTTTTTACACCGTCATCTTATCACAAATCATCATATATGGTAAGTTTGTTAGCTTTGATAATAATCACACTAAAATTGATTTCTAATTGGTTTACGGTGTAAAATCATTTACATTGACGGTATGTATCTATTAAACTCTTTCTAAAATGGCATATCTTTTTTTTTTTTTAAGTTTTTCACATGTATTCTCTTTTAAAGACAATCTTAGTTTGAACCTTGATTCACCATGTTGTGAGAGACTAGTCCTTTTCGCTAGACTTAATCCTTTGGTCTAAAATGCCATAGCTGTCATCATATCTCCATGCTTTAGATTTTACTTGAAGCATCGATAGACTCATCTGTACTAAGTTGTAGTTTTAGCAACAAGAAAACTGGAAGATAAGAACATCAGATACTAAATTAAACTATTTGATTAAAGAGACTCTAACACCATACGAACACACCATGTAATTTAAATATTTAAACTTCTACATAATAAAAAAAAATGGATAAATGTCATCAAAGCACGTACTGGAAAAAAAAATATTCATATTTCTAAATATAATACCTTTTTCTATTTCAGAACTTATAATAGATATATATCCCCTTATTGCTAATGAAGAGTTTAATACCATCACAAGTGGACCAAAATGTTTATTTAACTTTTCATTACTCAAATATATCGTTACATTACCAAAATTAAATATCGGAAATGACAGCTGCTTTTGTGATAAACGGTTAGCTAATTCTTTGAAGACATGATTATTGTATTTGCGTGCCACACAGAAGCTAAGCATATACCTGAATTAACTTTTACCCTCGGGGAAAACATTTATTTAGCTTTTCACCAAGCCTGAAAGAGCACAACGTGAAAATCATATAAATTCTTATTGATCCTCTCAAGGCAATGTAAAAGGAAATGTCTAGTAGAATAATTGAACGAGTAAAATCGATGCAGCTAATTAATATTTTATTCAATTAGCTTTAGGGTTTTCTAATTATTTTTAAAAGCATACATACTAAGTTGTAAACAATATTGCTCAGCTGACACATTAAAAAAAGGGCCAAAAACTCTTAGATGCATAGCTTCTGTAGTTTTCCAATCAGATATTTATAAATTTTGTCTAAGCCAATCTGTTGACCACAGTTTCATAACACAATTTTCCCCTTCTTAGAGAATTTTATGTCTTGCTACTTCCCCTTCACTTGGCAGAGAAAGATGGATTTCAATACCCAAAACACCAACAAATCTGAGATAAGATGGAGCTCAGATGATCAAGGTGGTTCTGGACAAGTGAAGTCGTATTCTTGTTCCTTTTGCAAGAGAGGGTTCTCAAATGCACAAGCACTAGGAGGCCACATGAATATTCATAGAAGAGATAGAGCCAAGCTCAAGCAATCTTCTGAGGAAAACTTGCTTTCATTGGACATCTCAATCAAGACCACAAGTGATCATAATGACCCTATGGAAGAGAAAATTTTGTTTCGGTTGGGTTCTGGTGAGGAGAAGCATGCTAGAAATCATAAAATGCCATTCACTTTTCCTCTCAAAGATGATCATGATCATGCACCACAGAGGGCCATGTTAATTGGTACAACAGAAATTCCCCATAAGAAAGCTGATTTAGACCTTGAGCTTAGGTTAGGGCTTCATCCCCAGGAGTCACCAACATTGAACACTAGAGCGTTCTTTTGAGTAGCGTTCCAATTGGAAGATCAGCGAAAAGTTGCTTTTATTTCATACCTAGCTCTTCTTCCAACTCCACAATATAAAGGTAATTAACTACGTTTAAGAATTTAATTTTGATACAGTATGGATATTCTTTTCACTCACAGTACTGCATCAAAATTAAATTCTATATATATGTCATGTTAGTTCAATAATGGGACGCTATCATGTGAACTTTTATGTTAATAGTGCTTGTATTTTTCTGCTGCTAGCAGATGGGTTTGTGATTTTATTTTGTCTTTCTTTTTTATTCTTTTGGTAATTGTTATTGTTATATCTACAGTACATAGAAAAACAATCACTGCTTCTGTAATCGTACAGCTATTATTTGAAGTTGTTGCTTTGGGTATTACATATAAGAAGTTATATGTTGGTTTCGAAATATGGTTCTCCCAAGCAATTAATGGTGATGCATGTTATTTTCGTTTTCTAGCTAGTTTGATGTTATATTGCATTTAAATTTATACTAGTATTGGTGTAAACTTCCTCTTCTAAGCACTACTTATCTTCTCTCTCACTATTACTTCTTTATTGATTATACACTACTAAATTGGAAATTGCAAACTTATTTTTCCGAAAGATACATGACAAAAGAATTTAAAGACTAGTAAAAACAGCATGAATCATGGACCTCGCTCTATGATTGTCCATCATTGTCCCTCGGTTAAAAAGCCCTAAAGATGGACACCTTTGTTTTTTCTCCTTCATATATGGAAACAAATTAGTGACACTGAAGGTTGGTGGTAGTCCATAACTTCCTTGTAATTGAATTTTGTATGCAATTTTACCAATTTTTTTCAGAACTCTAAATGGGCCATCGGACTTAAGCTCCCCAAAGCGTCCTTGTGAAAATCATTATCAACAAAATGAACCCATACACGAGCTCATTCCTTGAAACTTGCTGGCAATTCTTATACTTTTCATTTTGTTCAAAAATGTTCTCTTGAACCTTTTGGCGTAGACTTTGAATTTTTTTTTCACTCTCTTTTTAGCATCACTACTAAGATGATGGTTAGTTGGAATATGAGCCAAGTCTAGAGAGCTTATAGGATTAAATCCATATATCTCCTTAAATGGAACTTTGCAGTTTGCAGAGTCTTATTTTGAGATCCATTGTAGGTAAACTCTACTTGTGGCAATTGAACACCTCATTTTCTAATATTTCCTCGCACTAATTATCTTAGTGAATTATCTAAGCTTCGATTAACAACTTGTATTTCCCTATAAACTTATTAATATGATGTGATAAGGAATTAAATTGAAGGGCGATAGAATTACAGTTTATATAAAATAGTAGATATATACCAGCACTTTGCGTAAATTTTAATATTTTTAATTTTATAATTAGTAATTTAGATAAAAAAAAATGATATGTTCTTTTATAAGTAAAATAATTTCGTTGCTTAAGAAAAGGCCTTTGATTTTAGCACATGTGCCTAAATAAAGACCCAAACAAAAGGCCTCTAAGGGAGCATTTTGTAGAATAGAATTCTTTTCGAATGAATCACTAATTTAATTCTTGTATTGTAATGGTTGATCAAATTGATCCCTAAAATTAACAAAATGACAAAATGGTCCCCAAAATTGTAATTATCAATCAATTTAGTCTCTAAAATTATAATGGTCAGTTAAATTGGTCACAAAAATATAAAAAAATGACAAAATAGTCTTTAAAATTATAAATTATCAATTATTTTAGTCCTTTTGTTATTAGACGGTGTCATCTAACGTCGTTAAAAAGGGTAAATTGACACGTTAAGTGCCTTAGTAACCTCTAACTAAGCATACATACACAATTGTCATGTTAGTGGGATGAAAATGATCAAAACATTAGTGGAATAATAATTGGTTTTTCCTTTCCCTAAGTCTTTGCTTGCCCTTCACGCCGTTAGTTTTTAATTACTCTTCTTATCTACCCATTGAGAAAATGCCAACACAGTAACCCTACAATCAAGTTGTGTGAAACATGCATAATTAAACAAAGGGACTTAACCTTTCGAATGACACACTCTGTGTAATTATATATGTTTCACACTATTTGATTTTAGGGATTATTGTGGTGACATTTCTTTAATGGGTAGATGAGAAAACTAATGCAAAACTAACAAGCAAAGGAAGAACAAAGATGACATAGGGAAGGGAAAAACCAATTATTATTCCACCAATGTTATGGTAATTATCATTCTTGTGACATGTGTAACACCTGTTTAATTTTAAATATAATTCATATTAATTTAGTTATTAAGTTTAAGTAAATAAAAATGCGTGTAAAATTTTTCCAGTTTTAAAAGAAATTCCAAACTTAACAGATTTGGAAATGGTAATAAAATATGAAAGATATATACATATATTTCATAAAACTGTACATCATGGTTTGAGTAATACATAACAGTCAGAAAACAAAAGTACATTGAAATACATATACTACCTAACCCACTATATATATAAAAAAAAGATCCTATACAGAGCAGTATTTATCTACCCTATCCCTTATACAAAAGAAAATACTATAGGTCTTCAGGTCTTCCCCCGTTGAGATGTTCTCTATCTCGTACTCAGCATCACAGAGCATTAATGTCGTCTTCAATAATCACGACCAATCATACACAAAAGAAAATAATGGAGTGAGATGTTTTGTTCTAAAATCACTTTTACATGTGCGGTAGAAAATCTACCATAAAACAAAGATAAAACACAACTGACAACACAAGAGATCCTAAGGTTCATTCTAAGTTGTATCCGACTACCCTTGACTAGGTATGGATCCATACTTCCCATTAGTGGGTAATAGTTCTCAACAGAACCTGGGAAGTGACTGGGAGTACATATACCCCTCTCAACACCATCACATGGTACAATCCTCGTCATCATTGAGGAACAAAATAACAATTTAGGATATCCATTTATAGAGGTATACTCTCAAACCAATCCTGGAATGCTGAGCAGTTGTCAGGGTTATCGAGTTTGGTCAGGCGAATATCCCGGCTCAAGGGCGCTACCCTGGCCATTGGGACTTTCACCACTCGATGCCTACCCCCAAGACCTCCGCAAGTGGGTCCCTGCCTTTCATTCCTCAGCGTACCAAACTGTGGCTTCCCTAGCAGGGTGTCATGCCACTGCATGTCACTTGCTTTACATTACTCACTAATTTATCACTTCCTAATTTCTCAAACAGAGGTTTCCCTGGTCTCATTTAATTTGAGCACCAGTATAATCAACATTTCTGCCTTATTTTGCAGAAATTGCACTATACCAAAAGAATAACGATATAACAATTATAGTATAATTACTAAAATTTTGGCAGAATAACAACTAAATAAATACATTTTGATTTTCTAAATTTGAGCAGAGTAACAACTTAGTAAATGTATTTTTATTTTCTAAAATTGAACAGAGTAACAGCTTAGCAAGTAAAATTTAATAATTTAAATTTGAGCAGAGTAACAATTTAATAATCATGATTTAATAATTTAAATTTGGGCAGAGTAACAACTTAGTAAAAATTAAAGTTTAACTTTAAACAATAATAACAATACTAAAATTAAAGCCTAAACGGGTTTAGGGGAAAACCCTTCCTACCAACATGCAAAGTGAAAGTAATTTAGAACCAACCCCACTCCCCCCATTACCTCTAAGATAGTTGATGAAGAGGATGGAATTGTTAGTGCAAAACTTCTAGGAGGAGAAATTCTACTAGTTGAAAACTAGCAAAATTTTAACATAAAAACTAGACAAAAAAAATATTTTAGAGAGAGAAAACTTTAGAAAGAGAAGCTCTCTAGCTTGGGAGAGGAAAGGATGAGTGAAAATCTGAAACTTTGAGGCCTATTTATAGAAGAAGGAGGGGGGTTAGGTGTCCAAATAATTACATCATCCATTATGTCACAATTATGTCATAAATCCAATTTTTATTTATTTTTAATCCAATTTAGGGACACATATCTCAAATAGGTGGTGAATCACCTATTTTAGGGTTGGGGACGTGCTCCACCAGCTGTCCCAAGCCTCCATGTGTCAAATTTTATCTGTAGGTGAATTAACCGGTACCGACAAAAACGCCTAAACTTGAAAAATTAGCTTTTAATATCAAAATAATGTATTTTAATGCAAAACTGGATAAATACATTAATTTTCATCAAAAATAAATTTCTAATAATAAATTTTAATTTTTTATTAATTTATTTCAAATTATGTCTTTATTTATATTTTTAAGCTAGAAAATTCATAGAAAATCCATTTTAATTCAATAAATACCAAAATTTGTATCAAAATTATAAAATTAAATATTTTACCCATAATTAAACTAAAACTACTATTTTCACCCTTTTTGAATGTCAAACCAGTACTGGCTGGCTTATTAGACACGTAAGGGCATTTTGGTCATTTTACACAGAAAATCCAGAAAATTCCCAAAAATTCCCAAAATTATATTTTAATATATATGACATAGTTCCAAGCTCAAATTGACATTTTAATGTCAATTGAATCTTTTCCTCATGTCAGTTCTTAATGTTGAGAAATAGGGATAAAATTGTCATTTTCTAATTTCTCCGGGCTCCGGCTCGGAAAAATTATTAAAAATCAAGATTAAATAGCTCTTGAAATTTTGAGTAAAATGGTCGGAGTCAGAATTTCAAAATTCCTTTCCGATTTTTCAGAATTGTATTGCTAAATATTATAAAAAAACAGTGGAAGTATTGAAATAGGATTATTATATTTTTCACTACTTTTCTCTCAAAATAAAGTTTTTATAATGAGAGATATTTAATATAAAATTTTCAAAATATTTTGAGGTCAAGAAGTCTCCGATTGGTTCCAACAGTCAACCAGGGGTATTTTTGTCATTTTACAAAAATTATCTCAATAAATTCTAGAAAAATTTCTAAAATTATTATTAATTGTTCTAAATACATTGATGACTTAAAAACAATTTTTAAACATACAGAATAATTTAATATACAAAAGTAGGGGTGTTACAACATGACAACCATGTATGTGTGTCTAGTTAGTTGTAACTCAGGCACTTAACATGCCAATACTATCTTTTAAATGGTGTCAAATAACACCATCTAAAAACGCAATGCGGTAGCTAAATTGATTGATGATTTACAATTTTGGAGATCATTTTGTCATATATTTTTTTTTTTTGTATTTTAGAGACCAATTTTACCAACTATTACAATTTTGGAGGCTAAATTGATTGATAATTTACAATTTCAAAACCATTTTGCTATTTTATTAATTTCAGGAACTAATTTGACCAAACACTACAATTTCAAGAATTAAATTGGTGATCCACTCAATTTTTTCATATCTAAAACTTTTGATTCCTTGGAATCATGATTCTTAGGAATGACTAAAATTTATTTGGTTAGTCATATACATTATAAAAAATGTGTATAATGTTTCTTGGAAATCAAAAATTTTCATTTTTAGTTTTAATAAAATTTTCCCATATATATAAATATTTGTTTCAAAAATATCATTTTAATTAGAGAAATAACTTCACTAGATACACTTCCGTACTTGTTTATATCCTCGAATGCAATGATTCAAAGTTGCATAATTTTTTAGAAAAATTTTGGGCTTCATTAATTTTATGAAAATACGAAAGAAACTCATCCATTTTATTTTTAAAAGATGGAGATTACTAAGTTGTCACCATTCAAGTGTTCCAACATAAGGTTCTCACAATAACTAAAGAAGAACTAAATTTAAAATAATAAAAGTTAGAGATTATCATATTGTCATGACTCAAATATTTCCAAAAACATAAGTTTTTACAATTAATAAATAAGAAGAATATCTAAAATGGTTATCGCTAACAACTCATTTTTCAGAAAAATTATTTTTAATAATAAGATAATAATTAAATTATTTATAAGAATTAAAATTCAGAATAATTAAATTTGTAAAACTGTTATTTTTATTTCTTATGTAAATTATTTAGTATTTCTAGTTCAATTAAACAATTTATATGGATAATATGTAAAAGAAAAAATATACAGATAATAACACTTATAAAAATTTTATAATAACATTTTCTTGCACATAAATTATGATAAATTTAAAATTATAACTTTTTTAAATATACAGATAATCAAATTATATGTTTGGATAAGTTTTGTTGTAAAAATATTTTTCATAAATTTTAAAATTATAAATATGTTGATGTGATTTTTAAATTTTTTATTTAAATTTAACATCACATAATTTTTCATTTTCTCTACTTTAAATATTTTTTTACAATTTCTACTAAAACATTTCTTGAATATTGCGATAATAATATTCTTAAATGTTTTGCTAATTAATACGTTGACTTTTTTAAAGAATTATATAATAAAAAGTAATTAAAAAGTATAATGTTTAATATTTTAAAAAATTAAAACAATATATTTTGCAAAACTATTTTTAGTTTTAAAATTATAATAACTATACTAAGAATATTTACTAGTATTTCTTACTCTTAAATTTAATTATTTATCACATTTAATAAGAAATTATTTGAAAACATTGTATTATTATATTAAATGAGCTAATAAAGGTATCCTGGTCTTTTTACATCATTAAAACTTTCTTTTCAACTTGAAAAATTAAAATTCTCACCTCTCTCATAGAAACAATTTTGTGAGAAACATAGATCAAAAATTTTATCGAAAAATAATGTTTCCTGATAATTTTTTTTAAAATAATATACTAAACATGAAAAACTAACTTTCCTAATTTAAGATTTTCGAAAAACTAAAAACTCCTTTATATCAAACACCGCTTAAAGGTCATCCTTATAATCAATGGCCTAAAGGCACCTAGATAATGTAATCCGCGCACAGAAAGAAAGGCTAGTATAATAACTACCATAGAACTAGAAAATTATTCTTTTGTATATATATATATATATATATATATATATGGCATTATCTAAAATTAGAAAAAGTATAAAAGATACGAGCATATCTATTTTTAAAATAGTATATTTTATTTTCAAAAACTAGATATTTTTGTTCATTTTAATTTTCTAATAATAAGACATTATTTTAGTTTATTGATATAACATTAACATAGCATTGGTGTGCAAAAAGATTACATATTTAGAATTCATAAATGTCACTTTTTTCTTTTTGATGTAACAAGGGTGCTAAAAGCCCAAAGTAGAAACCACGAAAGAAATTTACAACTAAAATATTAGCAAGCAACCGGATCTTAATCCAAGCAAGCACCTCTTCAAAAACATAAATCCCTTCTTCACACGCAAGACCCTTCTTCGCAAGCATATCTGCCACTTGAAAAATGTCACGTTATTATAAATGTCACGTTTTATATTAACTAAACTCAAATCCTAACACATAAAATACAAGATTGAATTTTAGAAATTAACTTCTTTTTTATTTCATTATAACATGATAAACATGGAAACATTAATTAATAACATCAAACAAAAATACCATAATTGTATACATAACCATAATAGATATTGTATTTATATAAATAAATTTTATAAAAAAAATAAACAAATTCTTTACTAGTGTACATATAATAATTTGAAGTGATTAATATTACCACAAGAAGGGAGGTTGAATTGTAGTTATAAAAAAAATGTGTTTATTCAAAGTAAACTTTAAATGCTTTTTCTAATCAAATGTATATAATTCTTCAAATGAAACTTATTCTTTGTTACATTTTTTGAAACTAATTTTAACAAACAATTTTACTGGTTTAGAATGATTCTTGATTAAAAGTGAATTTCTTTATGGCTAGATTAGTAAGTTTTTCAGTTGCAATACCTTTCTGAATGAACTAGTTTCGAAATTAACAAAAGAATGAAAGTAAGGTATGAATCAAAAAGCAAGAAGGAGAGTGCACACGAGTTTAAAAAAAAAAGTGAGATTTACATCCATGAATATATGTTTGTATGTATCACAGATCGTGGTTATGGATCGAAGTTGGATGAATGCAAATCGCATAAGTGATGAGTATGAGAATAGAGTTGAAGAGTTTCTGGAATTTGCTAAACAAAATGTTCCTAATAATAATGGAAGCTATTATTGTCCTTATGTTAACTGTTTGAATGGGAGATGACTAGAAGTTGAGTTAATACAGGAACATCTTTTCTATAATGAGTTTTTTAAGAGTTATACAATATGGATATAGCATGGTGAATTATTAGACATTCCAAGTGTGTCCCAAACAGAGCAGGTTAATGTAGATACGGACAATCAATTAGAGGATATGATTCAGGATGTTGGATAAAAGTATTTCCGGCGAGCACATATGTACGACACTTTGTCTAGTGATGCTGAGAAGCCTTTGTATCTGGGGTGCACTAAATTCACATGGTTGTCAGCAGTGTTAAGATTGGTGAATGTCAAGGCAAGAAATGGGTTGAGTGATAAAAGCTTCACTAAATTGCTTAAGTTGTTGAAGGACATGCTTTCAAAAGGTAACACATTGTCAAACCATAACTATTAAGCGAAAAAGGTGTTGTGCTTAATGGGATTAGAATATAAGAAAATATATCTATGTCTTAATGATTGCATATTGTACAAAAAAAAATATGAAGAGTTGCATAAGTGCCCCAAGTGTGGGGTATCACGCTACAAAGTAAAAGATGATGATTATAATAGTACTGAGAGCACAAAGGAGAGACCCCCCTACAAAGGTGTTACGGTATCTTTCAATAATTCCAAGGTTTAAGCGATTGTTTGCTAATGCAGACGATACGAAGAACCTTACGCGAAATGCAGATGGGAAAAAATGTGACGGACAGATTAGTCATGCAACTGATTCTCGCCAATGGAAGAAAATTGATTATTTGTTTCTAGCTTTTAGGACTAAGACAAGAAACCTTAGGCTTGGATTTGCTACTAATGGGATGAATCCTTACGATAACTTGTCCAGT
The DNA here is from genome assembly GCA_004329165.1 of Spatholobus suberectus. Taxonomy (NCBI): domain Eukaryota; kingdom Viridiplantae; phylum Streptophyta; class Magnoliopsida; order Fabales; family Fabaceae; genus Spatholobus; species Spatholobus suberectus. The sequence goes on from CM014731.1 coordinate 31,148,457, forward strand.
AAGCACAGTTCATGGCTTGTTCTCCTAGTAATTTGTAATATGTCTCCATAGTTGTGCATGAAGCTAAAATATGTTATGTTATCTATGATTATTTTGGGCCTAAGATAGCCAGGAAATAGCATAAATGTTGTGACACCCATTCACATTGAACATAACCCATACTCATTTACTTTTTTAAAAATACGAGTAAATTTTTTCTCTGCTTTTAATAATAGAAAATTTGTAAATTTAACAAAATTTGAAAACGGTAATGAAAAAAAGTAAAAGTTGTATGTATTCATCGTAGAACTGTACATCATGATTTTAGAATAAAAAAAATTACTGAAATACAAGAAGATCAAAATATACATCTAAATAATTACTGCTTATTCCCAATACATCAAAAAGATCTTAGTCAAAGTAGTGTCCATCTACCCTATCCCATAAAATAACAAACTATCAGACTAGCCCTATAAGTCCTCATCAATAGTCGGGGTCTTTGTAAAGCACAAAGATAACACAAGAAGGGGGGTTGAATTGTGTTATATCAAATTTTTGCAATTCTTTTGTCAACGACATATTGTTTGAAATAAGATCAAAAGGATTTTCAAAAATGTTTTAAAAGACAGACGAAAGCTAAACGACAAAATCAGAAAACACACAGAAATTATACTGATTCATCTCACTCTAGAGACTACGTCCAGTTCTTGGCAACAACCAAGTTCTACTAACTTTTACAAGTTACAAGTATTCTTTCCACTAGCCTCTTCAGGCTCAACCTAAGTAGTCTTTCACTTGCCTCTCCAAGCAAATACCCAAGTATTCTTTGAATCAAAGTCTCTTCAGGCTTTCACCAATCTCGTTAAGAAAAAGATTTATGTGTGAGTTTACCTCACTGAGTTTAACGTCTTATCAGACAAATATACAATGAAGTACAAAAAGAATTTTACAAATAGATTTTAGAAGAGCTTTTTCTTTTCTTAAAGTAGTTATGAATTTTTAGAATCAGCAGCAATTATATCAACAACAATTATGATCACAACGCCGTGCTCAAAGGAGGTCTCTTCTTCTATTTATAAGCTTCAAAAAAGAATCCGTTAAGTGTATTGCAAAAGATGACCTTCGTCTGATGAAGAAAATCGTTGGAGCATTAAATGCAACATTTAATGCCTTTCACCAACTTGTCATATGATAAGATAAAGCAGTCTGCTTATCTTTTTTATTCTTGTACTCAATCTTTTAGCAGTTGTCATGTCCGCTTTCCCATTCTGACATTCGCACACATATTCCTTCTTTTTCGTTGACTTTCCTTGAGAGTAGGTGTATAGGTATAATACGTTTCGAGGTAGCTTATACTCTGATTGCTGTGCAGATCATTTTAGAACGTTGTCATCGTTTGTAAGATTTGTTAGTTACGAAGTTTATCTAATCAAAAGATAAAACGATATTCAATTTTAAAAATGTCAGATGATTGCATGCGAACGAATGATCAGACGATTATGTGAGGACATATATAATTTTAACTTGTTTGTTATTATCAAAATAGTTGAGGGTTATAAATTCGTCCTTTGTCTTAACAGTCTTCATTAACCGCAATCAATCATGCATAAAAAAAAAGTAATGGAGTGAGGTGATTTGTTCTAAAATCACTTTTACATGTATGGTAAGAATTCTACCATAAAATACAGATAAAACACAGTTACCAATAAAAAGGGAACCTAAAGTTTTTTTATATGTTATACTATCCTTGACTTGGTATGGATCCATACTTTCTATTAGTGGGTAATAGTTCTTAACAGAACCTGGGAAGTGACTAAGAGTACATATACCTCTCTCAACATCATCTCATGGTATAGTCCTCATCATCATTGAGGACCAAAATAACAATTTAGGATATCCATTTATAGAGGTATACTCTCACCAATCCTGGTGATGCTGAGCAGTTGTCAGGGTTATCAAGTTGGTTAAGTGATTGTCTTGGTTCAAGAGTGCGACCTTAGCCATTAGGATGCTCATTACTCGATACCATACCCTCTAGACCTAACCATAGGTCCTTGCCTTTCATCCCACAACGTACCAAATTGTAGCAGGGTGTCATTCTACTACATGTCACTTGCTTTACATTACTCACTAATTTATCACTTTATAACTTCTCAAACAAAGGTTTCTCTAGTCTCAATTAATTTAAGTACCAATACAATCAATGGCTCATATTGCAAAAATTACATAATACCAAAATTTTAATAGAATAACGACATAGTAATTATGGTTTAATTACTAAAATTTTGGCAAAATAACAACTAAATAAATAAATTTTAATTTTCTAAATTTGAGTAGAGTAACAACTTAGCAATTGTATTTTAATTTTCTAAAATTGAGTAGAGTAACAGCTTAGCAAGTGCTTTTAATTTTCTAAAATTAAGTAGAGTAACAGCTTAACAAGTATAATTTAATAATTTAAATTTGAGTAGAATAATAACTTAACAATTATAATTTAATAATCTAAATTTGGACAGAGTAACAACTTAGCAAAAATTAAAGTTTAACATCAAACAATATAATAATAATAAAAAAAAAAAAACTTAAGCCTAAACGAGTTTAGGGAAAAACCCTTCCTACTAACATGCAGAATGACAATAATTTCGAACTAACTCCACTCCCCCCATTACCTCTAAGGTGGTTGATGAAGAGGATGAAATTGTTGATGCAAAGCTCCTAGGAAAAGAACTTTACTAGTTGTTGGAAAACTAGTAAAATTTTAGCATAAAAACAAAGTAAAAGAAAATTTTTTCTAGAGAGAGAAGTTCTCTAAGAATTTGGCTAGCTTGAGAGAGTGGAGGATGTGTGAAGAATGTCCAAAATACATGGGTATTTATAGGAGAAGAAGGGAGCATAGGTGTCTCCTAAGTGACATAAGCCATTATGTCATAAATAAGGTTTTTGATTTATTTTTAATTCGATTAAGGGACAAATATGCAAAACTAGGGACACATATCCATTTTAGGTGATGAACCACCCCCTTGTAGGTTGAAAACGTACTGGGTGAGCTGTCTTACAGCTTCGTAGTATAAATTTTAACAGTAATAGATTAGTTAGTCTCGATAAAATTGCCTAAATTTGAAAAATTAGTTTTTAATATCAAAATAATGTAATTTAATGTAAAACTAGAGAATTTCATTATTTTACATCAAAAATAAGTTTCTAATAATTAATTTTTATTTTTATTAATTTATTTCAAATTTTATGTATTTATTTTGTATTTTTAACTAAAAAATTCATAATAAATCCATTTTAATTCAATAAATACCAAAATTTTTATGAAAATTATAAAATTAAATATTTCACCTATATATAAACAGAAAATATTATTTTCACCATTTTTAGATATCAAACCAATATTGATTGGCTTATTGAACACCTAAGGGCATTTTGGTCATTTTACAAAAGAATTTCAAAAAACTCTCAAAAATTTTTCAAAATTTTATTTTAATATATATGACATGATTTCAAGCTCAAATTGATATTTTAATGCCAATTGAATTATTTTCTCATGCTAGCCCTTAATGTTGAAAAATAAAGACAAAATTGTCATTTTCTAATTTCTCCAGGCTTGGACTCGAAAAATTATTAAAAATCATGATTAGATAGCTCTTGAAATTCTGAGCATAATGGTAGGGTTTAGAATGTTGAAATTTCCTCTTGATTTTTCAAAATTAAATAGTCAAATATTAGAAAAACTGTTGAAAAAAATTGAAATAGAATTTTTTTATTTTTCACTATTTTTCTTTCAAGATAAAATTTTTATAATTAAATATTCTTTGTATAAAATTTTTAAAATATTTTGAAGTCAAAAAGTTTTTAGTTGGTTCCTGCAGTCAAATAGTGGTCTTTTTCTCATTTCACAAAAATTATCTCAATAAATTCCTCAAAAATTTCTAAAATTATTATTGATTATTCTAAGCATATTGATAACTTAAAAACAATTTGTAAACACTTCTAACTATTTTTTTTAATTCTGCTCTCTGACTTTTTAGGGGCAAAACAGTCATTTTACCCATTTTTGAGTTCAATTCCCCAAAAATTTATTAAAAATCTAAACTAAGTACTTCATAACTGTAGGAATCAATTTTTTGAGATTTTCATCTAGTTCTCCAAAAATAAATACAGAATAATTAGGAAAATAATTTGATAAGCAAAAATAAGGGTGTTACAAATGTTTACCTACGTCTCTTGATTGAAGATTTGAGAATGTTGTGGGAGGAAGGTGTTGATGTGTATGACAAGTATCGCCATCAAAATTTCATGCTACATGCAATGTTCTTCTGTATCATTAATGACTTTCTAGTATATGAGAACTTGAGTAAGTACAGTGTTAACGTACATAATGCATGTCCTAATTGTGAAGAAGACACATGCCACCTACAACTGACACATGGAAGGAAGATAGTTTACACTGGGCATCAAAAATTTCTTAAGCCTAATCACTCATATTGTAGACTAAAAAAAAGTTGTTAATGAATGTCAAGATGATATTACGCCACCTGCCATAATTGGTAAGTAGGTTTATGAACGGGTGAAGGACATCAATGTTGACTTTGAAAAAACCCAAAAGAAGGCTACTTACGAAAAGCATGTGGAAGAAGAGGTTGATATTATTTGATCTTTCATATTGGTGCAATATAGCTGTTAAACAATGTATAGATATTATGCATGTGAAGAAAAATGTTTGTGATAGTGTAATTGACATGCTTCTGAAATTAAAGGCAAGACAAAGGATGGTTTGATTGCTCATCAAAATTTGGTTGAGATGGATATATGCTTGCAGTTAGGTCTGCAGTTAGTAGGTAAGTGGACATATTTGTCCTAGCATGTCATAGCTTGTCAAGAAATAAGAAAACAAGTTTTTGTAAGTGTCTATAAGGCGTGAAAGTGCCACAAGGATACTCTTCAAATATTAAGAGCCTTGTGTCAATGAAAGATCTCAAATTAGTTAGCTTGAATTCTCATGATTGCCACGTCTTGATGCAACAATTCTTACTTGTGGCTATTCGTGACATATTGCCTAAAAATGTTAGACATGCCATAGCACGATTGTGCTTATTCTCTAATGCTATATGTAGCAAAGCCATTGACCTTCAAAAGTTGGATGAGTTGAAAAATGAAATTGCTATTATTTTGTGTCAGTTGGAGATGTATTTGCCTCCTTCATTCGTCAACATCATGGTTCACTTAATAGTGCATCTAGTGAGGGAGATTAGAATGTATGGCTCCATTTATTTAAGGTGGATGTACCTAGTTGAGCATTACATGAAGATCTTGAAAGGGTACATGAAGAATGCATACCATCCAGAAGCATCTATTGTTGAGAGGTATGTTGCAAAGCCATTGAGATTTGTATAGAGTACTTATCACAAGTGAAAGCTATGGGCTTTCTAAATCTTGTCACGAGGAAAGATGTGGAGGTCATGGTACAAGAGGTGTAAAAGTTGACCCAAAATTTTGTGAACAATGCGGAGTAGAATTTATTGATTCTCGAATATGTAGATATCAAATGGGCTATATAAAATTGGCATGTCACCAAGGGTCGAGAGGAAGTGCTTCAAGCGTATTTGTATGTATTGAATAACATTGATGAGGCTTTCTCTTGCCTATCTGCTCACAAAACCCTTGTCAAGACAAATAACCCTTGAATGAATGAAAAATACATGTTGAACGAGTATAACAAGACTTTTTTAAATTAGTTTAAAGAAAAATTGATGATGATGATGATAGTGCTTCTGATACGTTAAAATGGCTAGCACATGTGCCTAACCTTGATGAATGATGCCATAACTTAGACTGGATTCAATATCAATAAGTATTCCTTCTACACAAAGTCATAAGATGACAAAAGCACCGAGCAAAACAGTAAGGTTATTCTTCAGGCTGAGTCCATGCACTTCTCTAGTTCAAAAGATAACAACCCTATTATACCATCCATAAGTTACTTTGGAATCATTGAAGAGATTTAGGAGGTTGATTACATTACATTTAGAATGCTTGTTTTTAAGTGTAAATGTGTTGACAATAACACTAGTGTGCAAATCGATAAATTAGGTTTACTTTGGTAGACCTTCGCAAGGTAGCTTATAAGGACAAGCCTTTCATCATGGCATACCAAGCAAGACAAGTGTTTTATGTCAATGATCCTTGTAATGAAAGGTGATCAGCGGTTCTCCAAGGAAGAAGCATGCATGGTACTCATGAAAATGAAGATTCAACACTTGATATTCTTTACACTTTTTCTTTCTCAACACGAATGCCTACTATCATTGAGGCAAATGAAGTGGACGATATACATGCCACATACACTCATGATGATCATGATGAAGGAATATGAGAGAACATTCCTACCTAATTGTGTAGGAAATAAGTTATGTTTATCTTGTTATTTAATTTAATAATGTTTTTATTTTGTTTATCAGAAGAGAACCTTACATTCATATGTTTTTAATCAGTGTAGTGTCCGCATATAATATTTTGGAGGGTAGGCCCACAGCAAAATCAAACAAGCTTGAATGGATTTATTTTTTTTGAAGGTAAGTAGTTTACAATCCCGACATTCAAAAGCACATTAATTATAATTTTATTGTTTATGTTCTAATGTTATGTTACTATATGTAGCAGTTATTCATCAATCAGCAATCATTAGGTGAAGACACAATTGTTTATAAATTACATCTCAAAATTTATTATGTTTCTTTAGAATGCATTTAGGTAGTTTAGAATTAGTTGTAGATAAAATTTATATGTTTGTTTAGAATGTATTTAGGGTTTAGTTGCTAATAGTTGTTGATGAAATTTATATATGTTTAGAATGAATTTTGGTAGTTTAGAATTGTTTGAAGTGTGTTTAAGAGGTACTTTAGCTTATAATTATGTTTTAATGCATATATTAATATTTATTAATGATATTTCGAATTTAGCATATTTTAAATATGATTGAAGGGCCTGCTTGGATCTGTTTGTAATTTACAGGTTGGGAAATTTATAAAACAGACAAAATATTAAAAAAAATGACATTTTGCATCGGTTGAGACTATAATTAATGTAGAAAGTCACTTTCTACATCCTCAATTGATGTAGAAAAAGGGGACTTTTTACATCATCAGTCTGTAACCAATGTAGAAAAGTTATATCTTAAACCTATGTAAAAAATCACCCCTTTCTAAATCAGTTCATCTTTGAACTGAAGTCAAAAGTCTTTTTTACATCAGTTCTTAGTCTGATGTAAAAAAGTCTGACTTTCTACATCAGCGAGATCTACATCAGTTCAAGAACCAATGTAAAACCCTCAAAATAATTGATGTTAAAAGGGTTTATTGCAGTAATGTTAAAAATAAGAATCTTTTAAATATATTGTTGATTTTAAAATAATTTTATAATAATAATAAAGGATACAAATTAAGAAATAAATTGTTATATATTATTTGATACCCTCTCGCTAGATAAACACTAAGTTAGATTTAAATAAAATTAAAAAATATTTTGAAAATCTTCTATATATAAAATTAGAATAACTATGTTGAACGAGAGCATTTTTAGCTAATTTTCTTCAATGAGGGTTTTTAGAGATTTTTCTCAGCCTCTTATCTCTTTCAATCTATTCTTTTTAGTTTGATTTCTAAATTAAATTTTAATATTTTTAAAATAAATTATCAATAGTTAAAAGTAATCTTGTATCACAATATAAAGTGTTTAGGGTTAAAAATGTTTTTAGTTCCTAAACTTTTTTCGATTTTCACCTTCAGTCCTTAAATAAAAAATTGATTGCTCTTAGTTCCTGTACTTTTTCTCCGTTAATATTTTTAGTCCCTACCGTTAAGTCCCACCATTAAATGACGATGTGACAGCCATATGAGTTGTCATGTCATCAACTAGTTTGACATAGTTGCCACGTGTAAAATTTTTTGATAAATTATGTTTTTAGTCCCTAATCTTTTACAAAATTCTCTTTTAGTTTCTCAATAATTTTTTGACCAGTCTTAATCCTTCATTTTTTTACAAAATTCACTTTTAATCCCTTATCAATTTTTTGACTGATCTTTGTCCTTCAAATATTGTTCGTCATTGATTTTAGTTCGTCCCATCAAGTATCACTATTAAGTGATGATGTGACAACCACATTAACAGTCAAGTGATTTGCCATGTGGATTACTAGTTTGATGTAGTCATGACAATAGGGGTGGGTCGGGGGTGGGTCGGGGTGGGTTTTGTTCTCCCCGTCCCTATTCCCACAAAAAGCAAGGTGGGTCCAAGTTTAAAAGAGGTGAGTTTGTATTTTTGAATCTCATTCCCATCCCTGTTAAGTTTTATTAGGTTCGGATAAATCTGCAAGAAACTTGCCACTTTTTTTTTACAATTTTAATTTAGTTATAGATTTTTAAATAAATTATATATTAAGTTATTGATTATATTTTAATTCAAGCAATATATAAAAATTAATAAATGACAAAGAACTTAAAAATAAAAATTTAAGAATTAAATTATATTTTAATTAAATGTATAATTGTAAGTTTGTTATTTAATTATTATTATAATTTAAATTATTTATATTTTTAATAATTATAAAAAATAAAAGTATGAAAAAGCTTAACTCTAATATATATATGTGTGTGTGTGTGTAATAAAAAATTACAAAAAAAAATGTAACGGGGCGAGTGCGGGAATGAGGGTGAGGCGGGGAGTCACATACACAAGTCACATACCCGAACCCAACTTTTCAAGTTAGAGAAAATCCGAACTCGGTCAAAGCGGGTTTTCCCTGTCTAAGTCAGAACGAAGTTGTTGATTTTGCTCGCTGCATCTCCTTTTCTATTTTTTTTTTCCAAATTTGAATTGGAGGTTGTTGATTTGCTTATTGCATCTCTTTTTACATTTTTTCTTCAAAATTTTCAAACCATCTTTCTAGCAGTTTTACACAGCTAAAAATTTGTAGCGTCTTATAAACTGCTCAAAAATGTCTTGAACCAAAAACATTTTATCACATGATTACTACGTCAAACTAATAGTCCACATAGCAAGTCACATGACTACTAACATGGTTGCCACATCATTGCTTAATGGTGATACTTGGTGGGATGGACTAAAAACAATGACAAGCATTAGTTAAGAGACGAAGACTAATCAAAAAATTGTTGAAGGATTAAAGTGAATTTCATAAAAAGATGAAGAACTAAGACTAGCCAAAAAATTGTTAAGGGACCAAAAGTGAATTTTGTAAAAAGATTAGAAACTAAAAACATGATTTACCAAAAATGATGATGTGGCAGCCACGTCAAACTAGTTGATGATGTGGAAACTCACGTGGCTGCCACACGTCATCACTTAACGCTGAGACTTAATGACAAGGACTAAAAACGTTAACAGGTGAAAAGTACAAGAACTAAGACCAGTCAGTTTTTTGTGTAGGAACTAAATGAAAGTCGAGAAAAGTTTAGTGAACAAAATCATATTTAAGCCAATTGTTTATTGTAAATCTAAAATATAATTTGTATGTTCAAAAATATTTATTTATTACAAATTTTAATTATGATATAATTTATATTCAAAAGTATTTATTTATTATAAATTGTAGTTATATAAAATAAATATTTATCAGATGCATTGCACAGGTTAAAATACTAGTATTAAATAATTTGAGATAAAAAATAATATAAAGAGAAAATTTTTAAAACCATTTAAAGAGATTTGAATGGAGAAAAAAAATTCTCAACATGAAAGGAAATTTTGAAAATAATTAATAATTTAGGAATTTCCGGAAAATAAAAAATAAGTACTACATAATTATAAAGTCAAATGTTACAACAAGAACGATAGCAGAATAGGAAATATTTTTACCTTTAGGAGTGAGATTCAAATTTACAATGAATAAAACTTAATAATTCAAATATGTACATAATAACAGTAAGAGATAGTTTGACGTCAAAGATTGACTAATCAAATTTATACTTTAAAGTTTATTAGAATTTAAAAGTTGATTAATTAGGCGCAAATATTTCTCCTATTATTCATTTGACTCTCCAATTATACTAATTGATAAGATTCCCGCGTAGTTTAAGACTTGATCATAGGAGGAGTAGGCAGGCACCCATATCCCTAAAATAAAGGAAAACGTTCAAGCCACTAACTACTTGCTCCACCACACTTCCCTCCAGCAGCGTAGAAACATCATTTTATTTTTATTTTTGTGTATAAACGGTGGGGTTCGATTTTTTGGGTCTTCTGGTATATAAAAGCTTCTGTTGAGCGGTCAATTTTTAAGTATTTATACCCGAATTCTCCTAAAAACATATTTATACCTCGCTATTTCCATCTATCTCCAAAATTTCAATTCCGTTTCAAATGTCTTCTACTGTAGACTCAGTTAGAGACCCTCTCATCAACGCATGGAAAACCCTTCGCTTCCCCACAATCAAACCCAGCGAGCTCCTCATTTTGTTCCTCAAAGCAGGTCTCGCCGTTTCAACGTTCTTCCTCATAACCCTCTTCTTCTACCACACCCTCTCCTACCAACACAATTCCCTCGCATCCTTCAAACACGTGCTCCAACACAAACCCCGCGAAGAACAAGAGCCCACCAACATCTCCCACCTCCTGTTCGGCATCGGCGGCTCCTCCGCCACGTGGCACTCGCGGCGCCACTACTCCGAGCTCTGGTGGCGCCGCGGCGCCACCAGAGGCCACGTCTGGCTGGAGAGGAGCCCGCCGGAGAACGAGACGTGGCCGGCGACGTCCCCGCCGTACAGGGTCTCCGGCGACACGTCGGCGTTCAGGTACGCGTGCCCGTACGGGTCGCGCTCCGCGATTCGCATCGCGAGGATCGTGAAGGAGAGCTTCGAGCTGGGGACGGAGAACGTGAGGTGGTTTGTCATGGGCGACGACGACACGGTTTTCTTCACCGACAACCTCGTCGCGGTGCTGTCGAAGTACGACCACAACGAAATGTACTACGTCGGGGGGAACTCCGAGAGCGTGGAGCAGGACGTGGTACACTTCTACACCATGGCGTTTGGCGGAGGCGGGTTCGCTGTAAGTTACCCTCTGGCGAAGGAGTTGGTGAGGATTTTGGACGGGTGCATTGATCGGTACGCGGAGTTTTATGGGTCCGATCAGAAAATTCAGAGTTGTGTCAGTGAGATTGGGGTTCAGGTCACCAAAGAACCTGGTTTTCATCAGGTATATTCTCTTTCTCTCTGTTTTTTTTTTTTTTTCGGGAGGCACGTATATTAGAAATTAGGCTTAATTATATTCTCTCCGTTATTTTTTATTTGTTGATTTTTTTTAAAAAATTGTTTTTATTTATTTGTCATTTTTAAAGTTTAAAATAACATTAATTACTTTTTATCAATTATACCCGTTTAGTATATGGAATCTTTTTCATCCGTAAGAATTATCTTTCTCACGAGTTATATTTTTAGGAATCATGTTTTCTAGAAATGTCACAAAATATGTTTGGTATTTCTAAAACATTTTAGAGAATGAGATATATAGTTATAAACAAACTTTCTTCTTTTATGAGAATCTTGGATTTCCATCCCTTCCTATGAAAAAGTTTTAGTGAAAAACTTAATTAAAAAATAATTCCTAGATTTTTGAGAATAATTTTTAAATATTTATACCAAATATAGAAATTTAACATTTTCAATATAAAATTCTTGAGAAACTTAAAAGAATCTCCTTACCAAACGTCCTGTTACTTCTTATCTAATTTTTAATTAATTTATACATTTAAAACTGTATACATTTATTGTGGAGTATAAATGAGAAAGACTATAGTAGAAAACTTCAAAATTATTTTATAGAAAAATAAGAAAATTTATTACATTTCTTTGTTTGTGTATAAAAACTTTAAATGACAAATAAGATAAAAAGGAATGCAGATGGTTTTTTTTTTTTTCCTCGAAAATTTTTCTAATTTTGTCTCCAAATAATTTTTCTTTTTTGGCAAATTTTGCCTTCTATTTTATACAATATTGCAAATTTTTGCCATCACATAAAAACTTGTAGTGATTTAAAGAAAAAATCACTACAAAATTATATTAATTGTGATAATTTAAAGAAAAAAACTGACATAAAATTATTTTAATTGTGACGGTTTTTGAAATTTGGGAGGGGGGAATGCAATTCAACCTAGAAATTAATTTTGTTTTCTGTTACGGTTTACTTGTATTTATGATTTGAGATGGTTTCAAATTTCAAATAATAATTGAAAATTATTAATGGAAGATTGAATGAACAATTGGAGCCGCACAAATTGCCGTGATGAGGGCTGATGTGCAAGTCGAAATCCAGCTACGGGATGTAACGTTTTTGTTTGTAGATTGGATTTTATCCTATCATTTTGCTCACCACGTTTTTGTTTGTTTAAATTATGAGTATAACAGGCATGTAACGTTGATAGAAAAAATTTAATACCGTCAATTAATTAGAAATTATCTTTTGTTATGTCTTTAAAGTTAGTCAACAAATTTATCACAGGTTGACTGTGAAAAAATCTTTACACTATTTTACATATATTATTTATTATAGAGAGTGAAACAATTATTTTAAGTAGTTTTAATAAATTCCTTTGAAAATAACTTCTTAAAATATTGTTTCCAAGCATATCCTATTACCATAAGCCCTGAATATTCTTTATTGAAAAAACAATTGAATACAAAACTAAGGCCAACTTATTGGCAACAATATGGTAAAACAATTAGCAAACTACAAAATAAATATAGTTAAAACTTGAATAGTCCTACTCAACACTTCTCAGTTGAAGGCTTCTTATAATTCGGTTGTGTTAAAATTTGATTAAACGTTATGAATTTCGAAAAAACATTTTTCGTAAAAGTATAACTCAATATTAGAGTTAACATTGATATGTCAGAGTCAACGTTAAACTACTAAATTAATGCAAGAAATTTGACAGAAGAACCAAAATTATATATTTTTAAAAATAAAGAGACTAAATGTCTCTAAAAAAAAAATAAAGAGACTAAAATTGCAGAATTTTAAAAATGAGAGGACTAAATGTCTCTAAAAAAAATAAAGGAACCAAAATTACAGATTGAGGAAAATAAGAAGGCCAAAAATATAATTTATCCTAAATAAATTAATTAAAAATGTCATTCTGCTATTCTGTTTTAACTAATTTTTACATCACAGGTTGATATACGTGGGAACCCATATGGGTTGTTAGCGGCACATCCGGTGGCACCGTTGGTGTCGTTGCACCACTTGGACTACGTGGACCAATATTTCCAAACATGACTCGGGTTGACTCCGTAAAAAAATTGATCACAGCCTATAAACGGATCCGGGTCGGACCCTCCAACGCAGTTTCTGCTACGACCTTCGTCGTAATTGGACCGTTTCGGTGTCGTGGGGCTACAGCGTGGAGTTGTATCCTTCTCTACGCACGGTCAAGGAGCTGGAAACGGCGTTCAGGACTTTCTACACGTGGCGCAGTTGGAGCGATGGCCGTTTACGTTCAACACCCGACCCGTTAGTGGCGACCCGTGCGAGAGGCCGCTCTTGTATTTGCTGGATCGGGTTCGTACTGTGGGTGGGGACAAGACCCGAACTATGTACAGAAGAAACGGATCGTGGAAAGAGTGTGGGCGTGATGACTACGCTCGGGCTTTGGCCGTTCAACACGTCGACGTTTCTGCGTCCCACTTTATGCGGGACTTGTGGAAAAAGGTACGTGGTTTTTTATGGCGCGTGTTTGACACTCCGTATAATGGTACTGTTTTTTCAAAGCTACTAATTTAACAATCGTCTGATTTCGACCATTTGGTTACTTCTTCGGTCAATTTTCTGCTGTCCAATTCCTGATTCTTCAATGTTTAGGCTATGATTTGTTTGTTGATTTGTTTGGTTTGGTAGAATACTAGAATTCTAATTTTCGATTTAACCGTTTTGATTTCTTTTAAATAAGATACAAGCCTCTCTGCCTGTGTTTAAGGAAAATATCCTCATACATAGGTTCTTTAATCTTTGTGGTGTTTTTATACGAGGTTAATTTTTATTTTTTCTGAAAAAACTATTTTCGAGGTTTTTATTTTTGAATTTAATAATCATGCAATGTTAGTATAAAAAATTTTATATTATCTCTATCAAAAATCATTCTTAATGTAATTTTTAAAAAAGTTATTATAAAAGTCAGTCACTATACATGACAATTTGACAAAAATCATTTTTCGTATGTTTTTTAAAATAATTATTATAAAAGTCAATCACCTTCTTATACATGACGGTCTATAATTAGATGAGTGTACAAAAAATTTATACCATAAATGTATACATTATTTATTCTTTATTTTTTAAAATTTTATTATTCTATCATTAGTGGTGAATATATTTTTAATTGAAAAATATTTTTCTTCTAAGTAAGCTGAAAAAGTACTAGTTAATTTAAACATATAAAAATCATAAAAATAACATAAAACTTATTTTAAGAGAAATTGTTTGTTTTTTAAGATTTACCATGTTTTCAAAACATTTATCTCCTATATATTCCAAAAATTAATTAGCGCCTAACAAGATTGCAATGTGGGTGAATGAGCAGGCGCCACGTAGGCAATGCTGCGAGATAATCAACGGTGCAGATGGGGTGAATGTTCGCGTCAAGATCAGAGGGTGTCGTCGATTTGAGAGTGTGACTCCTCCGTAGAAAGTTGGAACAACGAAGGCATTGATTGTATTTGTGAGTCAAGTTTCTTGTGAATGGAAGACCAACGGTGATGATCGAAGCATGCCAGCAGCAATACGACAATACGTTGAGACTACGAAGTGGGAGATCAGAATACTAAACGGAGACACGTCTATACGTATTTCAAATGTACTACTCGATCTGTGCACGTATATAATGATATTGAGAGAGAGTCGAAGAGAGATTTCTGTAGAGTCAACTTGTTTTGATCATTCATAGTTCATAATTTTTTTAACTCTAATTTCCGGAACATATTATGCTAACTTTACAAAATATACTGTGATTTAAAGTGTTATGCGACGATAGTTGTCCAAATACAAAATATAATTAACAAATTAAATAAGGAAAAAGGGTGAAAATCAAGTTACTCCAAATTAACTAAGAGTTATTCCACTTAGTAACTCTTAGTATACATTAAATTTAAACGATTTAACCATTAAATTAAAATATTTTCTTGAATAGATCAAGTTTATAAATTTTATAAAATTTGAAAACTATTTGATATTTCATTAAATAAATTTAAATTAACGTACAATATACTTTTTAAATTATAAGCAAATGTTGGCTATAAGATTAATTAGCTACAAATGTCCAATTTACTTAAAATTTGGTGTGCATGATCGTTGACATAATATTAAAATATTCAACGGTCAGATTGTTGAAATTTAATATATATGAAGAGTTATTGAGTGGAGTAACTCTATTGAGAGTTTCTTAGAGTAACTTGATCCCTAGAAAAATATTTAGAGGATCTTTAAAAATGAAACTTAAATTCATTTTTGTAAGTACAAATTTGAATGAATTTTTGGCCTCTAACATATAAAAGTGGTGGTTCTTTTAGGTGAACCAATACGATGAAGATATGGATTAAAATATTATATTTAAAAGCGGAATGGTTTCCTAGGTTGCTCACCAAAACCACCTCCTGCGTGGAATGGAATTGCTTGACGGTTAGGAAGCGCAGAAGTTCATCTATAATATATGTTGAAGACGCAGTCATCATACGTTAATAATGCTAATATATATATATATATATATATATATATATATATATATATATATATATATATATATATATATATATATATATATATATTATGTCGGGCTTACTCAATATTAGTTGAAATTTTTCCGAATTGTTCACTTCTTTGTTTCTTTCGTCCCTTGAAGACTTGAACCTCTCCTCTAACTTGTGCAAGGTCTCAGTGCTTATTGGGGAAATTGAGATGTGCCGTTACGTAAGACTGGAGACGGGGGTAATTAATTATTGCCCACTCCAACCCTCGTCCACCTTCCAAAAAAAGAAAAAGAAAATCAATGGTGTTGATGTTGGTGGAGTTTCTTAAAAAATTCAAGTGTAGTAGAATTGCAAATTGATCACATGATGTAGAAGAGTCAAATGATGGTATCTGGTTAGATGAAATATGTAAGACCTGTCTTTTATAATTTATGCATAAGTGATTGATAATCTAAAAAGCGAAATTAAATTTAATTTCAGCATAAGTGAACAATTAATAATACTTGATTGTGTCAATTTCAGTAGAGTTTTTTTATAAAAATTGTGCCTGTTTGGATTTCAGCAAATGTGGAGGTACACTGTGAAGGTTGACAGTATAAAATCTGCAACATGTTGATCTCTAATCAAGTGATTGGATAACTAACAAGAAAAATTAAATTTATTTTCTAATGGAAATTAGATAATAAAAAGTTGCATGTTGTTGTTTGAGATTCTGCAAAGATTTCTACAATAATCTAGTTAAGATGATATCTGCCGAACTGGTACTGGTCTGTATGGTTGATGAGCAATACGAGACCATGGAATTAATATAATTAATTAAATAATTATGATTAGATTCTATTTAGTTGATAGCTTTCCTTACTCAAAAAGGGTCAAGATACTGGGTTTTTCTCTGTTGCCATTCTGAACTGTTTATCGAGAAACCTGTCTAGAATCCTATCAGATAAAGTGAACTCAACTGCCTAATTGGATAAAGTCTGTTCAATCATGACCAAAGAAATTCTAAAGAGTCATAAACTCATTTAGACTCTATATCAATTAAATTATTTTAATTGATTCAAGTGTTAGAAATCTAAAACCCAATTTCACGAAACTTGGTATTTGACCACATTCTTCGCTGACAGTGTAAGAAACATATAGTATCCATTGTTTAGAGCTAAGTGCACGTTTCCCTAAGCCCAACCAACTAAATGTAACCATTAGTCCTAAGCTAACTAAGCTAGCTGTAACTTAACTAGAACTCCTTTCATAAAATCCTACCTTTTGTCATTTCAAGTGTACTTAAAGCATGAAAAAAACCATTTGCTCCTATGGTTTCTCCATGCATGGCCGTCCATCCACCTAGGGGAGAGGAAAAAGATTTTTGTTTTCATTTAAATTCAAATTACACTTCTCATTTTGCATGTTACCAATTTACCCCTCCTAAATGTGTCTTATATTAAACCTCCAAAATACAACAATCCTTCCATTTCTCCACCTCTTGGCCGTGGGCTTAGAGAGAAGATAGGGAGAGTTGGTTCAAGTTCTTGAGTGTTGGTGGTGAGGGAAGAAGCTAGGGTTTCCAAAGGAAGGGTACTAGGTAAGCAAACTCCACCCTTTTCATGTTCTTCTTCTCTCATCTTCTCCTTTTCTATCAAGACCAAAGTGGTCTTAGTTCCTTGACCCTCTTGGTTCTAAAGTTTGTTTCTGTTCATGTTCATGTCCCAAATCAGCCATTTTGTGTGTTGGTTGATGGTTCACCCTCTCAAGGTTGGAAAGAAGTCACCCATTGCTCCAAAAACCCTTGCAAGCTTGAAGGAACCCTAGCTCATTGTAAGGAAAGCTAACCTTTTTTCCCTTGTGTTTAAATTTGTGATTTGACATGTTTGGATGTGCCTTGTTGTTAAAAATGTTGTCATATTTTAAAAGTATTATACTTGATGAGAAATCATATTCTCGTGCAAGTGTGTGATATGTTCTTAGTGCTGTTTGGCTTAACTGTCTGGACATGTTGCACTGTTTTTATGATAACTGGAGCTACGGTGAATATTTTGGTGTTCTTGTTATTTACTTGTAAACTAGACAAATTTTTATCCAAAGTGGGCACAAGAAACGCATCAAAAGGTTAAGAAACGAAAAAGTTAAGCTTTTTGAAAGTTGAGTACATTGTTTGAAAACGTTGACCCGACAGTGGGGAGAAAAACGTGATTTTGGAAGAATAGGTTTTGTATTTGGGGAAAATATTTGAACGAATGAAAAGTAGACACAAAAATATTTTCATGAATATATAGTTTGTCTATATTTGGTTCGTTTTACTATTTTTAATTATTTTTGGAAACTAAAAGTTGTACTTACTTTCTGTCTAGAAGAAGTTTTGAAAACTGTGAACTTTCAAAAATCATATAAAATTGTGTAGACTTGGTTTTGGGTTTTCTTAGACTTTTTGAAAATATTTTTAAGTGAACTTTTATAACACAAAATATTTGGTTTCTGAAAAGTTTTCCCTATATGTCCCTAGCAAGTCACTCTGACCTTACTGTCTTGTTATTTTTTTATCTTTAGTTGTTTTTTCTTGGGATGATCTTTCTTGTTTTAGAAAATAGATAAAATTCCCTTTTCAAGCAAAATGATTTTCAAAGCAGAGACTAAAATCTCAAGACTGCTGGAAACTGTTTTAGAAAATGAGCTTTTTATAACTTTTGTATAACTTTATAAAACTCAATCTTTTGTTATAAGAGTTAAACGGTGGATCTTTGAAATGAATATTAGATATGAAATTTAATGAAATATAATTTTTATTGTCTTATATGATTAAAAATACATTTTTGGTAATTTAATAAAAAGCAATTTGTAATAAAGTTTAACAAGCTAGGCTTCACAATAACCTAAAATTTAAGCTTTTAACTTAACAAGTTTCATAATGTATTTTTTTATTTAAACACATGATTTACTTAATATATATGTATACAAAAAGTTTGGTGAGTGTTGATTGAATGAATTCCTTGACAAAATTTATTAAAGGCATGACTTGTTGAATATTGGTGACTAAATGGCATGATGTGTATGTTATGAAACTGTTGATGAATGGCTTATCCGGGTGTGAACGATACGACGATAAGCGGTGGACCCTAGTTTATCCTTATTGAGATTTCTTTGGATAGGATCCTATAGGAGAGCTAACGATGGATAAGGCTCTATGTTGTGACACCTAATGATGGGCTAATGATGGATTGAGCCCAGTGTTGTAAGGAATTAGGATCCTATAGGAGAGCTAACGATGGATAGGGCTCTTTATTGTGTCATATGATGATGGGCTAACGATGGATCGGGCCCAATGTTGTGAGGAATGAGGATGTAATCTTTATGAGGATAAATTGGATGAGTCCATGATGTGGTGAAAGACCAAGGCTTGATGGCATAGCTGACAAAAGCTTATCTAGGTGTGAAAGATAAGTGATTATTAGTAAAATGCCTATCCGGGTGAGAACGATAAGTGGATATTAATACATAGTACCATCAATGTCTGGTTATGATGAATTGGTTGTCATGTATACATGCATTGGTGTATGAGCATGCGGTACCGAAGGTGTCGGTATTCGCGGGATCATGGTGTTAGCCAGGTGCGAAAGCTTGAGGACTACAGATGGCACGATTCCATAGGAAACCGAGGCCTTGCAAACCCTGTGTCATGGTGGCAGTACCCCCATACGGAAATCCTGACAAAGGGCACTGGTTCCCATGATTAGTTGTCAACATTCCCCAAATGGTTTAGGCACATGCCGCTTTGAGAACCCTAGTGAGGGTATATGTGTTTATTATACCATAATTAAGGAATATCCGGACTGGTCGCTCAAGTTTTTAGATTTCCATGGAGAGTCATAGGATCATGGTTTGCATCCACACGCATAGTTATCATTGTTTTGGACTGATGAATGAGATAAATACGATGTGCTATGAATGAGATAAATAACATGTGCTATGAATGAGATTGATACCATGTGCTATGCTTACATGTTGAGATTTTGTATTAGTCACCTCCATGCTTAATATGTTATATGCCTATTTTGCTATGTTTGCCTTTTCAGTAGCTTATCCTTGCTTATATGTTTTATGTGTGTGTGATTGTGATGATCACGATGCTTTATTGTTGCGGGAACAAATGGACGGTGATCTCCCTAGACCTTGGATACTCTTCCGTCTCTTGGGGGTACATATCTACACTGACAAGCGACATCCTCTGGATCTCACCACGGTCAACGGACGATAAGAAGGAGGGATCATCTTTGTGTACATGTCAAATCTTGACACCCTTACAGATCTTGGAGGAGTTACTGTTCGATCCTTTCGGCAATCGTATAGTTTCTTTGGCTTAGCGCCGCTAGATGCTCTTAGAGGCGAGAGGGCCACATACATGGAAGTGATAAAGGCAACTTGAGCTTTACCACTAACCATGTGGCTAGAGTTTTAGGTTTTGGAGAGGAGATTTGTTTTAAGTCATCCTTGTTTGTTCGGGTGAGTTAGTCATTATGACCAGCTTAGGATAAGGAGTGTCTACATGTATAAAAACTCCCCTTTCCTTTGGCTGCATTCGTAGGATGATCACTTGTTTTGGGCACACACATTCCACCTTAGAGTAACATTTGATCTCTTGTACAACATGTAATGATGATGTTTTATGTTTACAAGATTTTGTTATTTCATACCCATTGGAGAGATTTGGCATTTCTTTTTAGTTAGCATGAGTGCTAGGGAAGTATATTTTCGAAGTTGAAAAAAAATATACATACATACATACATACATACATATATATATATATATATATATATATATAATTTCATAATCAATGGGGATGTAATAGAGTTTTCCTGTGACAAAGATAGGTCATTACAAAGTAACCATCAGATGATGCATACATCTCAAACGATGAAAGAAATAAGGTTTCCACTCAAAATCTAGGAAAAAATTGAAATTTGAAGGTGAAAATAGTTAAAGACCTTTTCAACAAAGAATTCACAGATGACATTTCTAAAGTATTACGAGAGTTATAACTGAGAAAAATGAAGACAAACAATATCAATTACGATGGTTCAAGACATATTGTTGATGGTGGAAATTCATTTTAAGAATCGAAACAATAACAATTCTTGAAAGATAACTTCTCACAATGATTCTAACCGACAAATAAGATTTTTTATTTAATGGGACTTAGAATCTATAAGTCTATGGATTCTTTTTATTCGAATTAACACTTTAGTTTTCAATTTGAGAGTTTGATTATAATTACAATTCGATCTTAATTATTGCTTTAATTTTGATTATGATGTTAATGATTCTACAAAGCAAATTCGAATTGCCAATACATATATGTTGGATTTAATGAAAATAAATATTTGCATGTATGACATTTATATCCAAACTTGATTTTGACATTAAAATATAAAGCATGTTAATCAAATTTTATATCATAAAGGAAAATAAAAGTGCAAATTTCACAAGAAAGGGTTATAGATAGATTATAGAAAGATTAACAAAGAAGGAGTCATCAAGAGAATGAGTTATAGAAAGTAGAATTCAAGATGAGAAAAGCAAAGTACATTGAATTAAAAGTTGGGTAAGAACATACACTTTGCTCTTGGAACCAATAGCCATAAGTGAGGCGCATACATGTGATATACAGTGTTTGGGTAAATGTTAGAACCAAAGAAAAAATGGCTACATGAATCCTTATTTATAAATAATTCTACTAATGGTCGAATTCAACGATTTCGACACGTGTACAATAATTGAAAAAGCTTAGTTTAAGAACTTGCCACTTGTCTAGAGCTGCTCCTTTTTGAAAACCGTCCTTAACTGCTATGCGAACCTCCCTTTGAGAGTGTTTTCTGTCATAACTGTTTGAGAAGGATCTTCTTAAAATGTATCATGTTTGACTACCTCGAATGATTGTTTAATTTTTGACAATTTTGACACTTAGCTTTTTGATCTTGTCATAATCTATGTGCCTTTCGATTTTCACCCTTTGACTCAAAACGTTTTTTGATAATATCACTTAGATAAATTTTTCAATGACTCCAACACAAACGATAACAATATCAACCCAAAAAGTAGAAGATAGACCACACCAAGGTTAAAGCCTTTTGCTAAAGTGCTAGTGTAATAATGTCTATTAATTATGTTAGAAGAGAAAGATTTGTTGAAGATCTATCTAGAAGTTGAGATTTGTTTGAATAAGAAAATGTCTAAGGGAACTTGCTCAAAGAAGCAACAAAGAAACTGTCAAAGAGAAGTTATTAAGGATTATTAAAAAACTTGTACCTGTTCATGCTCACAGATAAAATCCTCTACATTTTGAAAATGAACAGCTGAATAGGAATATGTGGATAAATTAAATAGAAGATCGAGCATAAGTCCTTAGGTAACAAACAAGCCCTGTAAAATCAACCAACAAAAGATTGAGCACAAAGCCTTTAATCAATAAATAAAAATCAATCAAGCACAAGACCCCAAGTTAAAAGCCTTGTACAATTGGGTTCCTAAATATTAGGCATATATTCTTGGGTAACAAATCCAATACAAGGACACTGAAGTTGAACAATGACACAACCTAAGCAAAAACTAATTGAGCACAAGCCTTGAGTTGTTCAACTGCACCAAGCATCAAATCAATGAGCAAAAGTTGATTGAATACAATCATTTTGTTGTTTAACTACACTAATCCTCAAATCAACAAGCACTAGCTGATCAAGTTCATACCTTCAAGTTATTCATCCTAAAAATCAAGTATAAGCCTTTAAGATGACCACATCAAAATAATATTCATTTATGTCTAATGTCTAAGGATTGATCCCAAATATAATTGACACTGATCTCTAAATGCCCCAAAATTTGAGACGACTAAACTCAAGATATCAAGCATATAACATAAACATAACATGATGAAGTCAAACCTCCTGACTGGAAAATGACCTTCGATGACTTCATCAAGATCTTTTGCCTTTCATATTTGAAGCTTACAATGTTGTGTAACCTTCAAGTCCTAGGGTCCACAATTAGTTTCATCAAGTCCCTTTGGCTTACAACATTCACATTAACAGGAGTGAGCTATTCCTTCGCAATGTACATTCTCTCCTTATATAAATGCACTACAAGGGGTACATCAGGTATGTTCATCCCTACTTATATTCTTTTAGGTCGATAACTAACTTAAGTATAGACATGTATTAATTGAAGAATTTCCAAAGCTCTCTAGGTGCCTTTCTTTGCAAATGCATCCTTGTGTTACTTTGCTACCAAGCAGTCCTTGCATAACTTTATGAGTGATTTTAATTGTAGTAAACCAATCACCATCTCCCTTTGTTGAAGTGTCTTTAACCCCTTAAAGCTTAAGTGTCCATATCTACAGTGCCAAAGTTGCTCCATATCTTTTGTAATCGGGTTGAAACAGTTAGATGCTACAGGTTGAGATGTAGCATGCAAGATGAACATTCAATTAGAAGACATCTTTGTCCCCATGATTAAGCCTCTTTCAAGATGAAACACATTGCATTTTCCATGTTGAAGAAGAATGGTAAGTCCCTTTTCTTGCAACTATCCCATACTCAGCAATTATTTTTCAATTTTGGAACATAAAATACACCTGTGATTATTTGTACTACATCATTCACCTTCAGCCTTACATTACCCTTCCCTGCTACAATCATGCTAGAATTGTTGCCCAACTTCACTTGTTCTCTGAAATTTCCATTAAAATCTAAAAAATATTCTTTCTTTCCCCTAGTACGATTGTTACATCCAAAATCAAGAAACCTAATGTCTTCCCTATTGGCCTTATTCATATCCATGTAAGCCATTAACAACATTTCTTCTTGAATTTCTGCATAGTTGGCTTCCTTCTCCATGTTTGTACATTCCCATTGATAATGCCCAAGCTTGTGACAATTATAACACTCCCCTATTGATTTGTCAAAGTTCTATCTGCCTCTACCTCTTCCTCTTCCGCTGAAGTTTCCACGACAGTGACCTCTTCCTCTATATTGATCTCTATAAGTAATCTTCAAAGCTTATTCTTCTTCAACGTGAGAACTCATACGTTGTTCATGCACAAACAAACTACTTTGCAACTCATCAATGGTTAAGGTCTCTGTATCCTTAGAATCTTCAATGGAGCACACAACATAATTAAACTTTGTAGTCATGGATCTCAAAATCTTTTCAACATCAGTTTTACTCTTGTTTTCACCATTTGCTTTTATCTTGTTGACAATAGCGAGTGTTCGAGAAAAAAACTCATTAACAAATTCTCCAGTTTTCATATGGAGAATTTCAAACTCTTTTCAAAGAGCTTGAGATTGTACAGCTTGAATTGTGTTGTACCTTGATACTTCTGCTTTATATAATCCCATATGCTCTTTCATATGCCCTTGTTGAGAATTGTTTCCAAGACTAATCAATCTAATGCTTTAAAGAGATAGTTCTCTGCGTCTATGAGAACAACACCTTTTACTGTTGTAGGAATCCCAATCTCTATCAAATCCCAATATTCCTTTGATCACAAGAAAATTTCCATAAGCATTACCCAGTGATCATAATGCCCATCAAATTTGGAATTGTTGGTTGCACAAATGAACTCTTTGTTGACATATTTTGATTTCAATACAAGTAGAAGATTGATGCTTCTAATTTTAATCAGGCCCCTGCAACAGGGCTCTAATACCAAATATTAGGAATCAAAAAAAAATATCAAGAAGAGAAAATAAAAACCTTGGAGGAACTATATTCTGCTAATTAGAAAAACCAGATTTGGCTAATAAAGCCTTACAACAGCAACAGGAGAAACAAACTGAAATAGCCACATTCCTCATTCCCAAAAAGGTGGAAGACTAAGCCAACACAATAAGAAACTAACAACTGATCACTCATTGATAACTACCCATAAAAGAAAACTAACCAAATAATAAAATGTCTAACACAACTTGGTCAAAGAGCTTTTTCTAAAGGAGTATGCAGTTGGTTATGTAGAAGGTTTGTTGCCAAAGGACAATAAAGCTAAACTAACAAAAAAAAATGAATTAAAAGAACACCAAACACAAAACTGATGTAGCATTTCATCATTGGATCGAGGCATTGATGGTGAGTGCTTGAAAGTAGCAACACAAAGTATTTAGGTTAACAAGTATAAAATGAGATTCTTTGCCAATTTTGGAAATGAATGTTTAAAGTATTTGGGTGATTAAAGTAAACCTTTGAATGACACTTGTGAGAAATAGTGATTGATGTTATTCAGGTTTCATTATATTATAGGAATAGATGAGTTTGCCTTTAAATAGAGTTAACTACATGTAGAATGAGTTATTAGCTACTAAGAAAGTTAACAAAGGTAATTAATTAATTAACGCATTTCCGTATTTTTAGTGGTTTCCTTAATATAAAAAGTTATGATGAAAGAAAACACTTATCCTTTTAATTAAGGTCTACCAACCTTGTGAAGTATTTATATTTGGAGTAAATTACACTTGCACCCCTTGTGTTTTTTTCGAATTGCCCCTGATACCCCTTCAAATTTTCTACTTACAAAAAATCCCTTAATTGTTTCCCATATGTGACATCGTGTACCCCCCCCCCCCCCCAAATGTCGTTTAAACAAGTCACAAATTGGTCATGTGTGTTGCATGTGATCTGTTTAAGAGGTTTTGTTCCAAAATTACCCCCATCCTCTTCCTCTAATTAGGACCTCCGCTATAAGCTGCTAAGGTGCTGAAAAATGGTTTGAAGTGTGGTCTTGATGCAAAACATGGCAGTAGTATAGGAAAGTGTGATTGTAATTTTATTAGTGGCTTGATTTCGTTCAGTTGCTGGGAATGATTGAATTATTGCTTTACGTTTTGTTTATGTTTGTGGGTTTGTCGATTGATTGCAAAAAGTTTTTAATTGCTTGTTTATGTGAGGATAGACAAGGTCTACCCGTGAGTGTGCTTCCTTTAGCTTAAGAAGAAATTTGAAATAGGAGCAACTTAATGGTTGTATTTTGTAGTTGGAATGCAATTGAAGGATGGGTATGGTACGAGGGTCTTGAGGCGCAGTATAGAATGTTATCCTTCAATTCCATTCTAGACCACAAAATACAACCACCAAGTTGCTCTTATTTCATACTTCGACAACGTGATTTTGAAACCCTTTTGTGGAGATAAACCTTCCACACATTTCGTCTTTCACTTCTTCCAAATCCTTAACATCGAAACCGCTACCAATGGAACCCAAAGAAGCCATATGAAATAAACCCTAACCCAACCAAAGCACAAAAGGATGCAAATTTGTTCTCCAATTTCCCTTATTTGAAACCTTAGCAACCCTAGTGTTATACGACCCTTCTCATTACATTGTTGCAAACACAGTGATTTTGGATTTCAAGTGAAAAGGGCATTTATGGTTTCTCACAATTACAAAGGGGTACTTTCGTCTAACCACATATAACAAAAAATGTTACTTAACGCCATTAAAGTAACGGGTAGAAAGTAATGCAAACATTCGGAGAGGTATCGTGCACAATTTGAAAAAAAAATATATAGGAAATGTGAGTGCAATTTACTCTTATATTTGTTAGAGCCAATATCATCTTACCCTCTAAGTTTTGATGAAAACTAACAATATTTGATTTGATAAAATAAAAGAAAAGCTAATGAATTTTACCATAGTACGTAGTACCACAAACAATAAACTAAAATGTAGCTTTATTCAAGAATCGTCTCAACTATCATCAAGATGAAGTGTCTTAAGAAAGGTCTAAAAGACAAACGTTCCAAATTAAAGCCACTTATTCGAAAGATATCATCTAAAGATCTTCCAAGATAAAGTTAATCATTTGAAGGATATTGTCGAAAGATCTAAAGATCAAAGAGTACGTAATATACTTTTTCTTTCTGAAGACTCAAGTCAAATTTAAAAATTTACTCTCTGTAGTCTTATGCTTGACACGTTGAAAATAGGATGTGGTAGAAATTACAATAGATTTATGCTAAACCAAGAATAGAAAGTTCACATTTTTGTACTCTATCAACGCACAACTATACTACAAGAGTTCTATCAAAAGTAGCTTTTTTGCATAGTTATTATAAGCTCAACGTCAAATTACATTAAATATATAGAGACAACGTTTAATAATATAGACGTTACACTACTCAAGTTATTCAATGAATTTATGAAGAAACAGTCGAATGAATAATAATACACGGAGCACATGATGCTTTTCTTTTTCTTTTTTAAAAGATATGGAGCACTTGATGTTGGTCACAAAAATAGTGCAAACATTAATTTCTCTCATGATTATTTTTTCTTTCATAATATTGTAGAGATGTCAAAATTGACTAATTCAACTCAACCCAATTCAATCAGCCTACAATCTACCAACAAATGGGTTAGGTTGGAATGAACTTTTTTGGTGCTTTGCTAGTTGGGTTGGTTGGCCCACCAAAATTTTAAGAAAAAGAAAGAAAAAAGAAAAAAGTTATAAAAATAAATGACTCATAACCTACCAAATAAATAATATAAACATAATGTCACAATTACAAGGATATTATCTTACTAAATTGTCTTAATACAAATACTCTTTAGAAATTATTATCACGAATTAAATAAATATAGACACAACAAACAATTTGATAAGCGCATATCCACTGTACACTGAATAGTGCAACTCCAACCTCCAAGCTGATTTTGGGCTTTCTTTTACTGGACCGTAAAGTCAGCCCATACTATTTAAGGTTTGACATTGTGAAGTGTGAATTGAAGTAAATAGAGAAATGGAAAGGCGGGATATGAAAATTTTGTCTCTCTTTGCTTCTTCTTTTCATTTATTTATTTTCTTTTGCTTGATTGGGTACTTGGTTATTGATAGTGTTCTATTTTTTTTTTGGTTAAATTATATTTTTGATTTCTCTATTTTTGTCAATCCGCAATTTTAGTCTCCATATTTTTTTTAGAGACATTTAATTCTTTTATTTTAAAAATCATCAATTTTGGTCTATTCGTCAAATTTCTTGAGTTGACTGTTAGTAATTTAACGTTGATTCTGACATATCAGTACTTAAATAATATGTTAAAGTCAGAGTTAACATTAAAGTCAACATTGACATGTCAAAGTTAATGTTAAACCACTAACAATCAATATAAGAAATTTGATAAAGGGACAAAAATTACGGATTTTTAAAAATAAGGAGACTAAATGTCTCTAAAAAAAAATAGGAGAACCAAATTACGGATTTTTAAAAATAGAAAAACTAAATGTCTCTAAAAAAAGGTAAGAGAAGGACCAAAATTACGGATTTTTAAAAATAAGAAGACTAAATACCTCTAAAAAAAAGTATAGGAACTAAAATTGCGGATTGAAAAAAATAAGGAGACCAAAAGTATAATTTAGCCTTTTCTTAGGGGGGTCACAAGAATGCAGTGGCTTGGTGACAGTTTGGGTAGCAGATTTTCAAGAGTGGACCATTTTTCATATCTTCTTTCTGTTAACGATCAAACTTGCAGAAGGATTAAGGTTTAGTGCTCGAAGTTGGTGATGGAGTGTTTGAAGTGTTGTCTACTTTCGGTGACACACACTTGCGTGGTGACGACTTTTATAAGGTTGTCTTTCTTTCTTAAGCATTGTAAATTCGTTTGGGTTGTGATTAAGAATTGTTGATTGGCTAGCTTCAAACTTCAAGGGAAATGAAGGCATAGACCTTTTGAAAGACAAACAAGGTCTTAAACGCCTCATTGAGACAACTGGGAAAGCAAACATGGAGCTCTCATCATTCACTCAAACAAACAATAGTTTTTCAGTATGTGTTTTCACCTTTGTGCAAACCATTAAGCTATTAATGCCTGTGTTTTCAGTTTGCTATTCATAATTGCCATAGCCGATGACCCCAAGCATATTAAGATGACCCTCACAAGGACTAAGGAATTATGTTCAGATCTTATTGACTTTGTATTTTGTTTATTTATTTATTTTTGAATTTACGTTTCTGTTGCAACTCATTTGTCTAGTGCTGCAAAGGAAAGAGCTGAACAACCACATATTTTGTGCTTGCTATTTTAAGTGTAGATTTATGAAATGGTTTTTATGCTATTTTGAGTTCAATTGTGATTGTTTACTATTAAATTTGGAACTTTTGTGATTGGACGCAGTTTAATTTGAATTTGTGCAGCAGATTTGTGAAAGGATATAAATTGTCTTATTTATTAGTTTGTTTCCATTACACTTAAGTTTTCCTATATTCTTAATTTTCATATTTGAAGTTGAAAAGTAATACCTTTCTAATTGGGTGTGTTCCTCTGTGGAAGTGGCGTTTAGAGGATTGTTTGTCAATTTCTTGCTTCCTTGCTTCTTAATGTTTTGTGCACATATATATTTTTCCTTTGTCATTTTTTGTTTGATCCATGGAATTTCTTAATGATCTGTTTGGCTTCTATGATTTGTGGAAACTAAAGTTGGGAACTTGGCTTATTGATTTTTCCTCATACACCAATTAAATTGCAAAGGAGGGAATTGATTGCATCAAGAAACATGGATTTGTCATTGATAGTCAAAAGACAATTCCATTTCTTGGGTGTTTGATTTACTTGTCCTTGCTTAAAAAAAGGAGTACAATATTGAAGTAGTTTTGATCTTCTACTTCAGGAGATTTGTTGTCGGAAGAATTGCTATTAGGTATAACTGGTTTTGTTCATATGGGATTAATGAGTTTGCCTCCATTGATTTGAGACATCAGAAAAACATGTCAAATATTCTAATATTTTCATGAACACACACACAAAACACAAATGATAACCTGATATAGTTGCAAGCTCATTTTAGAAATAAGAAACCACACTGCTCTCACTGCAT
Source organism: Spatholobus suberectus (assembly GCA_004329165.1). Taxonomy (NCBI): domain Eukaryota; kingdom Viridiplantae; phylum Streptophyta; class Magnoliopsida; order Fabales; family Fabaceae; genus Spatholobus; species Spatholobus suberectus. Next base: position 31,178,041 of record CM014731.1, read on the forward strand.
ATTTTATTGATTTCAGCTGCATTATTTTGAGTTAGCAAGCAATTGTAGAATTTTTTCGTCCTTTTTTTTGCTTTTAAAGATTCAAAGTTTGGAAGTTCTCTTTTTACAGATTATTAAGGCTCTTATGAAGTGTTTAGTTTCGCGTCCCATAATGAAGACGGCACTGTCTCACTGAACACGCTATCTATGAGCAAAGATGCTAAGTTCTTGGCTTATGAACTTAGTTCCAGTGGCAGGGAATGGGTCACAATAAGGTTGATGCGTATTCAGGACAAGAGTGTCCAACCTGATTCTTTATCTTGGGTTAGTATCAATATCAGATTTGGAAAATGAATGTTGAATGCCTTAACTGAATAGAATTGAAATCAAAATAATGCGCCTTATGCTGTGTTTCTGATCAAGTTTTCCCCTATTAGTTAGACGCATGATAGCAAAGGTTTCTTTTACAAACATTATCTAGCACCAAAGTACATAATCACAATTCTTATCAAATTGATATTCTGATTTTCAATTGATATTTGGCGTTATTTATGTGTACTTGTTTTAAATAACTTAATCACAGTGATGATGGTGGGATTAGTTTCATGCCTGCTTGATTGAAATTTGAATTGATTACTTTGTTTTGCTAAGTAAGGATGGAGAAGTAATAGATGCTGGAACTGAGGCTAATGCAAACCTTGATCATGAACTCTATTATCATTTTTTGGGTACTGATTAATCAGAAGATATTCAGTGCTAAAGAGATCTTGAGAAGCCTAAATATTTGTTTAGAGGAAGTGTTACTGAGGACGGGTAGGTACCTTTTTCTCATTGCTTTCAAACTATGTAATAGTAGTATTATCTATATATTCTTTATATGTGTATGTAAGATAAGAAAAAGTGCTACCAATGTTATGTTGCTGTTCTTTTCAAGGCATTAGTGATATCAACATCATTGATACTTCACTGTTTATGCCTTACCATACATATATTTTTACAAATGTGTCATATTACTGTGGTATTTTTTATTTTTTTTGGCTAAATAAAATGAGTCCTTTTTAGTCATATCTTAACACAGACCTAGATCTTTAAACTTGCAATATTCTAATTATATGTGGTCAATATCACAGTTTTGAATTTTCAATATACCTTTTGCTTCTTGGTTAAGTAGGACAGGAATTGTCCATTGTTTACAAACATGTTATTATGCAGTTGTTTACCTACCATGTAACTGTTTTCCTATAAACAAGTTGGAAAGATAATCATTCAATGGCTTCCTTCTATTCTGTTTTGAATAAGCAAGAAACTTTATCAAGAAATATAGTATACCCAACATGCTGCTTAGTAATTTTCTTAATATGTTTTGTCTGTTTGTGTATATGTACTGATGTTAGTGCCTTAGTATGGCACCTTGCAAGCTCAAAAAGTAAGGGGTACTGATGAATTGGGCATGTATTGGCGCTTGTGAGGTTGCTCGACGTGCTGCCTATGGAAGTACTTGGGTTGGAATCAAATGCAGCTATGAAATGGTGTGGCTTTGGATTCAAATGTTGCTATAAACTGGTGAGACCCCACCTCATCTATCTAGCGCTAATGATCACTAGGAGATCCAACGTGGTGGAGCCACGCATGCTATGTCAGTGGAAGAAGTTCTAATGTAAATGCAATATTTAGAACCTTTTTTTTTTTTTTTTTGATTCAAAGAACTTTATTTTGGTTTGGGAAGGGCAATGTAATTTGGGTCATATTTGCCCCTTTTTGATGATTTTTATTTTGAGGAGCTGTAACAGACATTGATGGGCTTTATCATGACTTATGCTATGGTTCCTTTTTATAAATGAAATTCTTTTGCTTTCCCAAATAAAAAAAATGTTTTGTTTGTGATCTTTCTAATTAATAGCTTATTCATGGGTTGCTATACCTTTTGTCATTGTTGAATATTTTTGACTGACCGTGGAGAGGAAACAAAGAGATGTAGTGGCAGTAATTTAACAAGTTTGATCTTATATATACCCGTAACTTATATTATTCTTTTAACCAATGTTTTTAAAACTGGACCGGCCATTGAACCAATCAAGACATTAGTTCAAGATTCAATGGTTTAATCGTCGTTGAACTGGTATTAATAAAATAATGATAATAATTAAATAATACATAAAATAATATTAAAAAAAACATAATATCATAATTTTATAATACTAAAACTAAAAATAAAACATAATTTTATATGTTCTTAACATTTACAATACCTACAAAAGTGTAAATTAAATATGCATGATACTTAAGTATAAGTTTTAACTATACACATCAACATTTATTAATAAAAATAAGTTTATATTTAAAATAAAAAAATGATAAATACTTTAGGTTGGTTTTTATTTTTTTTAAAAAAATTTAAAATAATATTGTATTAAGCATTTTTCATTGATCTACTGTAAACCTGTTTTTGACCGATTTTATCGGTTTTTGATCAATTTTCCGGTTTTTTGACTGGTTTTTCTTCAAGCTGGTTCTGTGGTTTATTTGAACCGGTTAGGTGACCTGTTCACTAGTTTTTTAGTCCAATTGGCCGGTCCAGTCCAGTTTTCAAAACATAGCTTATAATTATGTTGACTTTTGTTAGAGTTTGTAGTTACCTGCACTTTTAAAATATGCAGCTACAAAGGGGGGTATAGCTTGCCAATTAGTTTTGATTCTATATTTCTACTTACTGCTCGCATTGGGTTACGGTGCTCAAGTGCTGCAGCCCTCAATGCTTGTGATCAAATGGTTAATGGTGGTCTTAAAATTAAAATTTTTAAAATTGATTCAGATAAATATTAGTTCATGATTCGTTGATTCTATCGATACTAATTAAATAGATTAGGGCCAACTTTATATTTTTTATACGATACATTAATTAATAAATAATATAAAATTCTGAAAAATAAGTAGGTTAAATTTTGAGATTAATATAAATAATTATATTATGAGTTATAATATAAAATTATTGTAATAAGTTAATATAAGAAACTAAATAAAGATAATTTATGTATAAAATTTTATATGCAGACTTTTGTAACTGTAGAGTTTTCATTGGCTTAAGTTTTTTTTAGCTAAATTTAAAATAATAATTAATTTCTCACCGTTAACTTTCCCTTCCTGCGTAACAATTAACTAGAGCACCATTTTGCACGCGGCTAAAATACGGCTTTCCTATTCACGTGCAAATGCTTTTGATGGAACTTCCAAGAAATATCTATTTTTTCATTTCACAAGACAAAATGCAAAAAAATATTACACTGCAAAATTTTAGACACATCTCGCGACAATCTTTTTCTTTTCTTTCTTTAGGTCAAAAAATTCTATGTACTTACGTGAAGAGCTAGTGGAAGTAAAGTCACTACCATGGGATCCCATTATAGCAATTTTCTTTCCATATTTTCTTTCAAAGCCTCAAGTCTTCTCTTCCTTCCTCTTCGTCACTTTCAATATGTATTGGGTTGGAGAAAAGATAAAGACAGATTAAGGAAAAGAAAATGAAAAAGATTGTTTTTTTTCTTTCATTTATATTTCTTCGTTAATATAAACAAAAAAATTGTACACATAAAAGAGAGGCTATCCCATGATAAAACCAAAAAAAAAATAAAAATTAAGATGTTCAATATATAGAAAGAAAAAAAAAACTACGTGTATATAAATTGGGCAATATGTTACAAAATTACTACATATTTTAAAGAGTTTAATGGTCATGTACTATTAATGTAAAAAGTTTTATATTGCCAATCAATTAAAATTCACCATTAGTATGACTTTTAAAGTATTTATTATAAAAGTCAACAAACTTACAATAAATAGTTGTTTGTGATTAAATGACAATGTAAAACTACTTTACACTGTCAGTGCATGCCTTTTTTCTCAATTTTAAATATTGACTATTAATATTTTTACTTGAATTTATTTAACTTTGATTAAATTTTTTAAAAATTTCAACGTGCTGCTTTTTTATATATATTTTAATGTTTTCTAATGTGTAGATGTAATTTAAAATATTTTGAATTAAATAAGAAAAAATTAAACATAATGTTGACAAGATAATTCACTCAATAAAGTCTAATTGACTTAAATATAAAATATTATTATGACTACTATTATTCAAATTTGAAACTAAGATAATTTTATATTATATCTTTTTCTTTAAAATAGGCATTTTTCTGTGATTTAAAATATTTTAATTTGAATTTAATTTCATTTTGTATCATGTTAAACCACTGTATCAAGAAAAGGAGAAATCAAATTACGATATTTAAACATAGAAGTAATATAAATTGAGTTTAATGATCATGCATTGTTAGTGTAAAAAGTTTTATACTGTCAACCAATTAGAATCATTGTTGATATGACTTTTAAAGTATTTATTATAAAAGTCAACAAATTTACAATAAATAGTAGTTTATAATTGGATGACAGTGTAAAACTACTTTACACTGGTAGTGCATAGTCTATTTTCTTATATAAATTAAATAAAAAATATCTTATTGTATCTCTTTCTAAGGAAGTAATACAAATGAAAAATTGTATGCATAAAAGAGAGGCTATCCCATGATAAAACAAAAAAGAAAATGAAATAAAAATGATTTTTTTTCAATAGATAAAAAGGAAAATAAACTACGTGTATACACTTGCATATTATTGAGAAATATGTTACGAAATTACCACATATTTTTAGGATCAACTATTGATATTTTTGCTTTATTTTATTTTACTTTGATTGAATTTTTTCAAATTTTCAATGTATTACTTTTTATATGTATTTTAAGATTTCTAATTTGTAGATGAAATTTTAAATATTTTGAATTAAATTAGAAAATATTAAATAATCTTAAAACGATAATTCATTAAATAAAGCTTAATTGACTTAAATCTAAAATATTATTGTTCAGATTTGAAACATTTTATATTATATCCTTTTTTTCTTTAAATGTGTATTTTTCTATGATTTAAATATTCTACTTTGAAATTTAATTTAATTTTGTATCATAATAATTTTTTACGCATTTTAAAATCAAGACAAAAAGGAGGCATCACCAAGGTAAAAAAAAAAACTTACTATCTTATTGATATTATTAAACGAGTCATCTTAAATGCATACCAGTTTGAAAAGCTTTGTTTCAAAAAAAATTCCTATTTCCTATTTTATTGACATACATCTCGAATTTTTTTGTAATTTTTAATTATAAACTATTTATTTTTTGATTTGATATGCCATTAACACTATCTTTCTAATAATATTTAAAATAGTATTTTTGATATTTTAAATTCTATTCAAGCTGATGGATACTTAGGGTTGGGTGAATTTATGATATCTTATATAAATTATGTCACATTTATATGATATAACATACTTAAAAATATGCTTTCATTATAAAAGAAAGAAACGATTAACATTAGGAATGGATTTTAATAATTTATATCTTCATAAGTTTGAATTGTAGTTTAAAAAGTAAATATAAACCGTTATTATTAACATATAATGATTAAAATTATAATATATGCATACGTGTCTAAAATAAATGATTAAAATGTTTAAATTTCAGTCATTAAATTTTTAATTAAAAACTATTTATATTATGAAAAACTAAAATTCAAAACAAAAATTACTAAAAAAGTTGACTTCAGTGTCAATAAAATTTTGAATATGTATGATTAATTATTCATTTTTGGCTTAAATATATTCTAAGTTTCTACAAATATGACTTTGACTGGTTTTAGTCATTGTAAATTTTTTCGTTAGTTTTAAATCTCTAATATTTTTAGTATTAATTTAGTGTTGATGTGGCTAACAAAATAAATAGTATTAATTAAGGTAATGAAAAATATTTTAAATTAAGGTAATTAGATATTTTTAGATACGTAATTCAATAAGTAATATATTTATTATTTTGTATAAATAAGGTAATTACATATAATTTACTTTGAGTTTAATGGCTATGCACTGTCAGTGTAAAAAGTTTTATACTGTCAACCAATTAGAAATTACTATTAAAATGAATTTTAAGATAGTTATTATAAAAGTCAACAAACTTACCATATATGGTGGTTTGTGATTGGTTGACTATGTAAAATTACTTTATACTGTCAGTGTATAGCCTATTTTCTCATTTACTTTTATAATTTGTTTTTAATTTTTAATATATTATGATCAGTGATTTTTATTGTTTTTAATATTGTTCTTACTTTTCAATTTACTAATTTACTTTTAACATTATACTTTTTTTAAAAAAACATTATAATTTACTTAGATGCTTATAATTTACTTTTAGTATATCACTTTGTCTTTGGAGACAAAATCACTGGTTGTGAAATATTCTTAAAAATAAATTTTAATTGATAAAAAATATATTAATTGTTATTGTGATGAAAAATAAATACATTTTAATTGATCATCAGTTAACATTTAAAAAAGGTGTTTGTGCTTTGCTTATATGAGAAATTTAAATGTCTCTATTGGTTTGTGTAATGGAACAAGGCTCATTATTGAAAACTTGGGAGTAAATAATATTGTAGCTATTATTGTTATTGGAAGTAATATTGGTTGTATGTCTATGTCTCAAGGATGAATTTACTATACCAACAGTCTCAAGTTGGTGTTTTTACATAGACCGATTTTTTTCATGGTCAACTATACATTGCAATTTCTCAAGTCAAAAGCAAATCAAGATTAAAAGTGTCGATATGTAATGAAGATAATGGAAGGATATCAAGCACTAAAAATATTATATATAAAGAAGTATTTCAAAAAATATAATTTTCCTATTTGTCAATAATTATAATTCTAAATTGATTTACTTTTTAAGATAATTTTATCGCTTTTCTATTACTTCATAACATAATTCATTCTTATATTATTTAACTATATCAAAAAAACTAAGTTTATTTATTTGTATTTGTTCAATTGTGTTATCTGCTATGATTGTTAATTGGATATAAATTCAAGTTGGAAATGTTGTTGCGTTAGCAAGTTGAATAAAATAAAGAATAAATTACATACACATTCTTGAGATTTTTTGAGATTGTATATAACTCCTTTTTTTTAACATTTGTAATAATTTTCCTTATAAGGATACACGATATAATATTTTTCAAACAATCAAGAAGTTAATGTAATGTACAAAAAATGTCAATGTAATGTTTATCAAACAATTAAGATGGTTAATATAAGAGTAAAAAAAGTAGAGATATCGAACAAAATTTGACAAAATCACAAGAGTGTCATTGTAATTTACTCTAAAACAAATTCAATAATTAAGATATATTAACTATATACGTGAATTCATGAGAAACAAATGTTTAAAGATTTAAATCGATAATGGTAAACAAGTTCAATTATTACAAAGTTTAGAGATAAATCAATGTTATAAAATTATGTTGTTATTTATAGAATATAATTTTTTTTATTTAATTAGTTGTGTATTTTTCTTTTATTTTAAAAAGAAAGACAAAAAAATCCCAAACATCACTAGGTAAGGATACTAGTAGTTCACAAAACTTTTTGTCTAATAAAATAATATTTAATCAAACAATCTATCAAACTAATAAAAAAAGTGCAACTCAATAGGTCAACTCAACTTAACCTATCCCTTGACTCATTAAGTTGATAGGTTAAAAGGTTGAACCACACAATTCAACCTAATCTAACCCATTTTAGCAGGTTGAATAGATTCACTCCCCGAATTAACCCACTTTAACATCCTTAATTCATTATACATTCATTTATTGAGTTTGAGCGAATACTATGGGTCATTCATGCCTAATGAGCCCGGTGGTCCGTATTGTTTGATATTTGTGGTGTTGCGGTCTATTGGGCCAAACTATTGGAATCTAATGCCGCACTCTTTCAAATGCGACAGGGAGAATAGGAGATAGATTAAAACATTAATAACTCTTTTTTTAAATGATAATATATGAAATATTAGCTAATATGTTTGGATTCACATTGGATCATTTAATATTGTTTTAAAAACTAATGTGATTTTAAATAAATATTCACATGTTTGCTTTTACATTGAAGAATTAATTATGAGTTCAAAATTAATTTTGAGTTAAAGCAACTTTAGGTAAATTATTGTATGGTTTAGAACCATTACATGTTTATGGTAGGAGACCCAACTCGTCTTAACTTTTTATTCACAAAAACAAAAACAACATTTACATACCTCGTAATGGTTCATAATCATTATGTGTTTATGGTCTTGACTAATTTCCAGGTTACATGTAATCAAGTTTTATTAGTGTTTTCTCATAAATTGAAAATTTTAGCTACATGTCATGCAAGTTTTTTAAAAAATCACACAACTTTTTGAAATAGTCACATGACATTAAATCTTAATCACCTCATGTATAGTCTAGATTTACTCATCTTACTTTCATATATATCATGACACTCACTAGATAAAATTAACACTCTTACTTTGACCTTGGCCAGGGGATACCTTGGGCACCCAAATATATATACATTTAGGATCAATTTATTTTAGGAGTAAGTTTTATATATTTACTCTCTTTAATAATATTTTATAAGGTGCGAGAGTTGTAAATGTAATTGTTGAATCATGTGATAATGTCTTGATGATCATGCCTGTAAAATTTTAAATAAAATTAAAATTTCATATATATAATTTTATAGTCAATATTTACTTATATGTTAAAAAATATATTGTACAGTAAACTTAAGTTGATTGATGAAATATCAAATATTTTTTAAAATTAAATGAAATTTTATTTATTTGATCTACTTAAACCAACGATTAAATTAATGTAATTTAGTATCTGCATAAAATTATTAAGTGGATCATAAAGTTATGCATGTCTTACTCTTGAAGTAAGTACATTGATCCCTCTTATATGTGTGTGCATCCATTTAACAAGTAATTACTCTACCAGTCACAAATAATTTCTAGAACAAAATAGATTATTGAACATCCTAAAACCTATTTGACACCTAATGAGAGAAAAATAAAAAAGAGAAAAATAATGAGTATTAATTAAGTTTTTGGAAAATTAAATGTCCAAAAATCATTCTCCTTTTACAATACCTACCTACGCATGCACTAACTTTCTCTTCAATACTTGATCTGCAACCAAAACCCCGAAAACAACATCCCCAAGAGCTAACACATTTATCTATTTTTTACGAGTGACAATTTTGTTTAAATCGAATAAAAATATTATTTGTGTCTAACTTTTTATTTAAATATTTAACACAGCTACATTTCTAAAATCCAAACTCAAAAATACCAATTAAATTAAAACAATCTTATACTAATTAATTCATGCACTCATGGTACACCCACCAAATTAATTCATTTAGGAATTTAAAAAAAAAACCCCAAATGGACAATTTTAAAAACAAAATACAGCAACTTAACAAAAAAGCCTCCACACCGCCAACACACGCCTCCACCAAATCAAAAAGTAAAAACCGTCAAAGCACCGGTCAAAACTTAAATAAGAAAATCTTCGTCAAATTATTCCAACCATCAATATTACACCAACGTAAAGGGAAAGAGAGAGAGAGGGAGAGACAAAGAGAAATCGTTGATGATGCTGGCGTGGTCACCCCCAAGCATGGCTCGTTGTCCCGGGGCGGCGAACTTCTGCTGCCTCTCCTTCCAGGACGACCCGTCGCCGTCGGAGAACCTCGGCATCCTCGCCTTCGACGCCGCCAAGACCATGTGCCGCCTCGTCTCCCTCTACAACTCCCTCTCCGACCCCGAAATCCGCAGGCTCCGCCGCCACGTCATCAAGTCCAAATCCGTCTCTAAACTCAACTCCCCCGACGAGTGTTTCCTCCTCTCCCTCGCCTGCGCCGAGCACCTCGAGGACCTCAACCTCGCCGCCGCCGCCGCCTCCCGCCTCGCCCGCCGCTGCCCCGGCGACAACCACCCCCGCTTTGACGCCGGGAAACTCGAGTTCGGGACTCGAGACGCCGAAAGAAATGTTGAGACCATAGAGAAACTCGTGTGCGCCACGCGGAGCCTCCACAGGGCGATGGAATCGCTCGCCGAAGCGGAAGCTTCCGAGAGGAAGATGCAACGGTGGAGAACCAGTAGGGCAAAGAACGACCTTAAGGTGAAGGTGGAATGCTTCAACGATAAGATAATATTTTACAGGAGACAGGTGCACTGTTTCAAGCAAGTGTCGCTTTGGAACCAGACATTTGACAAGGTTGTTGGGCTCATGGGGAGAATCATTTGCATTGTTTACAATAGAATATGTTCCGTTTTTGGGTCCCTTGTTACAGGCATTCTGCCTGTTAGGAATCATCAGAAGAATAACAACAACAAAAACGACGTCGTTAAAGGACCGAATTTCGAGAACTGTTGTTGCCGCGTGGAGCATCGCGAGTTGTACAGGATGAACCTTTGTTTGCTCCACCAAAATAAGGAGTCGTTAAACAATTGGAAAGAGAGCTTTGTCACTCATAGTAATCGTATTCGACTTGAACAGAATTGTCTTTTCTGGAAAATACTTGTGGTCTGTACAAAAAAAAACGAGGAGTCATTGAAGAAGCGCGGGCGGAGTTTGTGTTACGCGAAGAAGGGTACTGAAACCAGCGTTTTCCGGTTTCAACACCCGCCGCCGCAGGACGGCGACGAGGTGGCGCAGAACAACCGTGTTTTGCGGCTGGCGCCGGCGACGACGGTGGGCGGGGCAGGGCTTTCTTTGAGGTACGCGAACGTGATTATGTTGGCGGAACGGTGCATGCACGCGCCGGACGCGACGATTGGGGACGATGCACGCGTGGCGTTGTATGAGATGTTGCCGGGGAGGTTGAAGGCGAAGCTGAGGGGGAAGTTGAGGAGGGAGTGGGTAGAGTGGGAGAAGTTGAAGGGAGAGGGGCACGCGGCGGTGGTGATGCGGTGGCGCGTGGAGGCGGAGGAGGTGATGGAGTGGTTGTTGCCGGTGGCGCATGACATGGTGAGGTGGCAGGCGGAGAGGAACTTGGAGAAGCAGAAGTTTGAGATGCGGCCCACGGTGCTGTTGTTGCAAACGCTGCATTACTCGAACTTGGAGAAGGTGGAGGAGGCCATTGTGGAGGTGTTGGTGGGGTTGAGTTATATGTATTGGAACCTAAAATTATGATGGTTTTGGTGTTTTTCATTTCAAATCTTATTTTTTATTTCTAGCTCTTTTCCATTATTAACAAGTGTGGTGAGTAAATATGTCTATAGAATTCTGCGTAGAGATCTTGAGTTTGTGTCTTTAGAGACAATGAAAGCATCATGTAGTGTATCACTTAATTGCTTCAATATCTTGATCAATGCACTGTTGGCTACATTTGATGTCCCTGGGCTGGTTGAAGGGACAATGTTGTGGAGGGGAGGTTGTAAAGCATAAACTATGATATATGGGTTAGGGATCAATTTTTAACCCAGTCGTAATTGACGTAGAAAACAAATCTTTTAATCAGGCATCGTTACCTTTTCAGAACAAAATTTCACAAATATAGCATCTCCAAGTGTTACTAAAATGCATTTTGTTTTGGGTTTTAGACTAGTTATTAACTTGTGTGTTGTTTAAATTTATCGATCCTGTCTCTCACAATTGATTTGATTTTATTGCTGGCTAGTCTACCTTTTTAAATTGCTCGTGCTGATTCCCTTATATATTGCGTGTCATATTCAATATGTAATAACCATAGTTTTGTCATCTCACTTTAAACCTAGTGATATAAATGGCAATATATTCTTTAAGGTCTTGCTGATAAGTATTGTTAAAATACTGGTTAAGAAATTGATAAATAATTTTTATTAAAAATTTGTTAAAGATGAATTGAAAATTATGATGAGAATACATGATTTAATAACATTCATAAAATATTTCTTGATTTCTGAATTAATATTCTAAAAACATTGGTTAGAATTTATCATTTTCCTAAAGGCATTGTTAACCATTGTGAAAATTTTAAGTAACAAACCTGCCCAAAATTAAATGACGTGTTTTATTGGACAAGTGCTAAATTGAAAAGGTTAAGTGTATATTTGGAAATCTGTTAGAATGGCATTAAACGGAAGTTTTGCACTTTCCAATGCATAAATGGAAAAGTTATGTGAGGTGTGGATTGGGTTCAACGTGAGTTTAGTTGAATGCAACTGTAATCTAAACACACCCTAAGTAATTTGGCAGAAATCATCCATTTGTGTTCTATAAAGTTTTTGTGCAATTGCATTGGTATCGAAAAGCATTTCCATTTTCTTTTCAAAGAGTGCTAGGAACACACTCTTTAACACACACCTCTTAATACATATTCTATTATTAGTTGAAATTACAGGAAACTACAAAATCATGAAAGAATCATTAAATAAGATATGAGACTCACAATTTTTTGTAATTTTAATAAATTTCAACCAATAAAAAAATGTGTGTTTAAAAGAATATATTGCTAACATTTCTCTTTTCTTAAACCTTCAGCTAACTCTAAATTGCCCAGTACGTACGGTATATAATTTCTGAGCAATGTCTCTTAATTTTATTTTGTGATTTAATATGTATACAAAAAAAAGGGAAAAAAAAGTAAGAAATAGAGATAATTATATAGTACTGTACCACTAATTGTATCAATTCTTAATGTTTATATAGTAGAATTTAGTTTCTCGTCGATTGGACGTTTGGAATATCATATGTCTTGAAAATTGGATTAACCGTTAATCCATTACCCACAAGTACATCAACTACAACAAGGGCACAAACAACAACCCTGCAGCAGTGCCAAGTTCTCATAATTTTGGAGGGGTGTATATATATGATGCAGCTAGGCTCGATAAGGGGTGAAATGGTTTGGTTCCCAAGTGTGCTTTATCGTTGAAAAATTATAAACATCTTCCCAGTTTCTATTTTATTTTATTTCCATCTCATTTTCTTTTAATTTCATTTTTTACTATCATATTATTTATTACATTTATCATTTTTTTCTCTTTACTGTATTTTTTTCTCTTTCTTTGGGGTGGATGTTAATCAGGACCCTTTATTATTAGAGTGGTTGATTTGTGTGGTTCCCATCCGCAATTGTACTCATAATAACATCAAGGCTTTTATGATCTCTACCTCTGCATTTATTCACATTTCTTCAAAATATCAACTATCATGACATAACTATAACCATGATCGCAACCATAATTTAAACGGGTTGTTCATGGTGAGGTATTGACTGGGCAAATATGTGAGCCGGGTTTGGTAGTCACAATTAAAACCCTTTCTTTTCTTTTTTTTTTGAGGAACACAATTAAAACTTCTAAAGTTGTGCTTTCAGCAAAATTTACAAATGAGTTTTTGTCTAACATTATTATTATATTCTTGAAAGAAAATTGCTTCTTTTATACATCATAGTGAAACAATAAAAAGTTGTTTCTTTATTTTGGATATATTTTTGAAATATATATGTATATAAAAATAAATAAGATATAAAAATAATTATATACAATAACACATATATTATTATTTTTTTAATATTCAAAAAATGAAATTGTTTTTCAAATATCTAAAGCAATAGCTACGAGTTTTAGGTCTTGACGGTAGTTGAGAGCCTGGTTCATGGTTTGCTGGCGGCGATTTGATCTTGTTGTGAAGAATTAAACAAAATGAATATAACATTACAAAATCAAAATTTCAAATTTTATTATATCAAGGCATTTCAAAAGAAGCCTAATGCATGCATCTTTGACTCGTTGAAGGCACAGGATGTTGTATCATGTGTTCGTGTTCCAAGTTAATGTCGTTGAATGCTGAAGCTGACTCAACAGTTTTGTTATGTGCTTAAAATAATTACTATAATAGATGGTCTAGAACCATTCTTGGACCATAAGCACATGTCTGTCTACTATTGTTACTGCATGGCTGCTCTAAGAAATTGAGGTTTTCATCTAGTTGAATAATTTGATGTTGAATAATGTGAGAAGGGTCATGAAGAAATTTCCAAAACATCCACGCATGAAAAATAGGATGAACACCCTAGCTAGAGATTAGAGAGAAGGGTTAAACGGTAAGTCAATTGTGTCGTCTTCTCTAACTAAAATTTCAAAAGACCCATAAATTTCGGATTTAACCTACACTTCTTACCAAATCTTAAAATATTTATTGCACATATCTAGGTCAAAGTAAGCTAACTTGAGTGAGTCATGTTGCCTCACCACATATATTGTTCAAAAAGTAAATTAATTTAACTCAATTTATTTTTTTGTGAATAAAAAAAATAGACAATCTAACTCAGCCCACCACCAGTTGGTGGGTTAAGTGGCTTGACATTGACTCACCAATTGACACACCTAATCTATGAAAATAAAAAAACTAAAAAATGATAGTAAAAAATAGAAAAACATAAATACAAAACGTCCATCAACACACTAATTCATAACAATAAACTCAAAGAATAAATAAATAAAATAAAAAATCTCAAGGATTTATAATAAAAAATGAAAATAAATAAATTATAGAAAAAAGGTTATCACATCTCAATCTGCGAGTTAAGTGAGTTGGACTAGTACAATACAAAAAATAAAATAAAAAATGAACCACCATTTTTATAACTCTTCCAACCCATGAGTCAAATTGAGTCAAGTTGACTCACGAGTTAGAGCTCACTTTAACACATCTAGACACATGTTAAAACACATACTCTCCAACACCAAACTTGAAAGGTCAATGTCTTTGGTTTGAAAAGGGCTTTTGCTTGCTTTAAGTAGTTACTAGGTGATATCATATTGTTTTGACCTTTCTCAATAGTTTCTTGAATCAAACCTATAACTATAAGTTTAGATTCTCTACCTTCAAACCATCCAATTGGTGATCTGCGACACTTTCCATAGAAGGCCTTAAATGGTGTCATCTTAATACTAAATTGATAGCCATTATTATAAGCAAACTCCATTAGGGGAAAATATTAATCCCAATTTCCTCCAAGTTCTAACACACAACCACAAGGCATATCTTTCGATATTTGTATTGTTTTTCTGGTAGCCATCTGTCTGAGGGGAAAAAATAGTGCTCAAATCCAATCTAGTCCCTAAAGATGTATGAAAATATCTCCAAAATTGAGTTGTGAATTGAGATCCTCAGTTTGACATTATAGATGATGGCATCGCATGTAAGAACATTATTCTCCCTATGTAAAGCTTCACATACTTTGTCATTGTATAGGTAGTTTTCCTAGAGAAGAAATGTACAAACTTTGTTAGTTGATCTACAATTATCCAAGCTAAGTTATAACCCTTTGCGATTTTAAGAAACCCATCACAAAGTAGATGGTGATTTCTATTCAAGTATCCCAACCTTTTGAAACAAACTTAACGAATTTGATGCTTCACCTTAACTTGGGACATACTAAACACTTAGATACAAACTTAATTACATTTCTCTTCATCCCTTTCCATGAGTAGAATTCTTTTAAACCCTAATATATCTTATTAGAACTTCGATTAATGGTATAAGAGGAATGACGGCGTTCCTCTAAAATCCCCTTCCTTAATTCTTTGACATTAAGGACATATAAATAAGTGTGACAAGCCAAAACAGCTTAAAAAAAAACAATTAAATATGAATCATGGCTTACTTAAACCTCCTCTACAATCTTTTCAAGTGAGGATCTTTAAATTGAGTTGCTTTAATACTATCCACCGAAGTAGGATAGCTTGACCATAGGCTAAAAGAGATTCAATGCTTATGACCTTAAAAGAGATTCTATTCCCACTCGCCCTTTACAAGGATCCTTTTAAAGTTGTAATTTTTACTGTCATTTTGTCAAAAAGAAGTTCTTTTTTAATTATTAATGTGTCTTTTATTCAACAATTATTTTTCTTGTATGATGAACGTGCTACTGGTCCCACGAAGGTTCAACTTTTCGTGCAATGGAGGGGACAAAGATGATAGGTTCAAACTAAGGTGTTCTTATTCTTATTGTATAAAAAGAAAAGGTTAGCACTTGTTTGTGTTTTCTTTTAATTGCTTTTGGTATTATTGTATATTGGGCATAAATATTTTTTACACTGTAATTTGTTAATTGTAGTGTTTGCCACTGATTCTTATTCTAAATTAGTGTATGGTTTTTGGTGGAGGGGGTTTTGTGTTGCCTGACTACTTCCACATAATACTGTTGATGGAGACAATACACTTGACTTGAAGGTGCTCTTCTTGTATGTATAACTTGACTTGAGGCCCTTAAGGTATTTATGTTCATGAAACTTTATAAGAGTTGGTTGATCCTGATAAGGTTTGTATTTTTCCAGGTGTCGTAATCGGGGTCACGACCGAACGGCAAAAAGAATTAAAATCAGAGAAGCCACTACCATAGTTTATTAAAAGAAACATATGAAAAAACCCTGAGAAAGAATGTGGTCTGTGAAACCAAAATGGGTTCGGGAGTCGATTACGTGTAGAGAAGTTATTAGCACCCTACGACGTTCGTCATAAAGATGGTTATCCCTACTAAATGTGCAAACAAATAGCTTCAACAATATTTATTTTACTCCTTAGAGTTATTTTATTTACAAATTTTATTATCTTTATTTAACAAAAGAATTTAGAAAATATTTATTTGAAAAAAATTATTTTTTTATTTTTTTGAATCGACAAGGGTAGGCTCCTGCTCTATGTATCCTCAGGTGCAATGAGGAATCAGACTCATGTAATTCTTTGATATAAAATCATTTTGGTTGATTGATTTTTTATTATTTTTTATTTTATTATTATATTGCAAAGGCATATTCAATAACCAAATAAGAAGTGCATCCAAAGTGGGTATCGATATATCTTTTAAGATTTTATAATAGTCAAATAGGAAGTACATCCAAAGTGACTATCATTAAACCTTGGCAAATAAAATATATTTATTATTTTATTTAATATCGTTATTATTATTATTATTTTAAAAAAGAGAGAATGATAACCAAACAGAAGTGCATCTTGAATGATTATCATTAAAATTAAAAACTTTAATCGAAAGTGCATCCTAAGTGGATATTATTAAGTTTAATTACTTATTTTTAAGTAGTAAAAGACTAAAAAAACAATTTGCGTGCATAATATTTTATTATTTATTATTATATATTATTACTATTGTTATATATATAAAAAAAAAAACTCATAGCACTACGGTAATTGAAAACGTCTATGCTAATTTTGTTTCACTTGCTATCATTATTATTACATATAAAAACACTAATAATATTATGATAATATTTATCTTTAACATTATCCCTGTTACGGAAAAAAGCATTTATGCTAATTGAAAAAGTGCCTACGCTAAATGAATTTTACTTTATACTTATATCTATGAATACGATGCAGCAACAGGACAACGTAAAGGGTTATCCTAACATCTTATATCAACAAAAACCAGTAAGAAAAGAAAAAAACAAAAAACAATAGAAAACTAATGGGCCAAGCCCACTATCCGATGGCAATGATCCGAAAGGGGGTAGAACCCTTGCTTCAACATTTTGTCACATCCCAGCGAGAGCGCAACGGATGAGAGGTGAGGACAAGACTTCGATTAAAATGGGTGAGGAATATGCCGGCGATGTCGGGGGCAGGCGGTTTGCAGCAAGTCACATTGCGACAGCACGACGTTGGCGAGTCACGTTGACGGTTTTGAGCCGTGGACCCATGGTGGCTGATGCGGTAAAGGCGCGAAGGTTAGCGGAGGTTGTCTGCAGGTCCGTAGCTATGCGTCGATGTCACGACGGACGGTAGTTGAATCGTACTACAACGAAGGAGGTGGCAGCACCACAGCGAGATTTTCGCACGACGACATACCCACCGTGAGAACGCGAGGACCGCTCTGCTTCAGTTTTTTTCGTTTTTTATCGTTTTGTTATAATTGTTTGGATTCATTCCTAATCTATGATAAGTGTGTGCGATAATCCTGAATCTGTGCAGCAATGGAAATAGTGTATGTGTTCATTACTGTGAAAGTGTGAGAAACGTGTATGAACGCATAACATTAGTGGTTTTGATAGCAGAACAAAATCACTGCATAATAAGTGACTCTCCATTATTTTTGATTTTAGAATAGTGCGGAGATCAGTGTATAGGTGCAGTTCAAAGATCAGAGAAACTTTGACTCAATAAAACTCTGTTATATTTCAGAGGCCAAAAACCCTATCTACATCATAGTAATTAATTCATTACAGAGGTTCGAGAAGTAATTGCTAGTCACAAGAACATATATGATAATTAATCATGCATGTCAGATTAGAAAATCAGTTGCAGATATAATGGAGAAAAAGTGAGAAGAACACCTTCGCAGCTTCCAATTTTCGAACAATGATCCTTCTTCTTCATTTCGTAAGCGTTCGCTCTCTTCCTCGTTCTCCTTATCCTTTCTCTCTGTTCTCCGATTTTCTCTTTTTTAGTCGCTCAACCTTTATGCCCTTTTTTCTGTTAATGAAACCCCTCCCTTTACTATTCATCCATTTGTTCTATTTATAGGATGTGAGAGACTTGCCTCACAAGCCTCGGCTTCTTTCACGTTTTCTTTCTGATTGTGTCTATTTTTGTTTTCTCTCATTAGGAATGGGCATGGTTTGGCCCAGTGTCTTTATTTTACTGGATAGGCCCTTAATCCTATTGAGTCCTAGCAAAAAAACCTTTAACTGTATTCGTTTTCATTCATTTTTAATCTTGATTTAAAAGGAAATAATTACTCTTTTATTATATTTTTTCCTTTTATTTTCTTTCATTCAGATCTAAACATTTTATTTCTGTTTATTTTTTATTATATTTTTTAGTTTTGGAACCTTTCTTTGATTTTCCCTTTTTTATATATTATGGGCTAATGCATTTCTAGCCCAATAAGCATAAGACAAAAGAAAATTATTTAACTACAATATTTTTCCTTCCCTTCTTTTTTATATGGATTGTCCGGATAAAATTGAGTATTCACACCAGGTTTTGAATTTTGAGATTGGCTCAATAAATATTTCCTTTTTGTTGCTTGAAGACTTTGGATTCAGTTCTAGTCTCATATTTATCTATATTTTAATGTTTCTTGCTTGGTTTTTTTTTTTTAATATATTAAATGTTAAATTATCATTGTTTCTCGGTCTTAAGACTCAAAATTTGATTCAGTTTGGCTTGAGTATATTATCTTGTGATTTCTCCAAATATGATATATCAAGCTGTACAGTTTCCGTAAGCATTGTTTGTTTTGTCATCTTTCAGGTTTAGACTTTTTACTTAGAATTGGTTATAGATGAGGAGTATGATTGGCCCCAAAAATAATGTTGCCAATGCAGGCTATTTTGGAAGAGGAGATGTATTTTAATTTTAAGACTGGTGAAAAAATATATGCTAATATGTTTTATAATTTTAATGTGACAACTAAAAAATTAGTTAGAAAACTCTGTTAAGATGCATAGCAGTCTGATTCTTGGTATGCTTAAGAGGGATGTGTGACACAAAGATATTATTTTAATGATAGTTATTTACTTTGGTTAACATTTATTTGAATTGAATTTTCAACATGATATTCACTTTTTATATTTTCAAGTGTCAGTCATTCAATTTGGGAATACTTCATATTCATTGTCCAAATGCGCAAATGTTTTTGAATTGGTTTCCTTTTTGTATAACTTTTTTTATTCATTTGATTCTATCAAGTATTTAATTAATTTTTTTTATATATTCTGGATTTTTTTACAATTTTTAATATGTAATGAGATTTGGGGGTCATTATAATTAAAATTTTAGATGGCTAATTCATTAGTATCTGTAATCATGATTCATTTTAAAAGTGAGCAAAAAAAAAAAAAACAAAATAGTTAAAAATTTGACTAGAAATTTGAATTTGAATTTGATTTTAAGCAGCCCAATATAAACTTTTAAATGGTCCAATTCCAAAATGAACTTACATTTTAGTGTATTTAGCTTAAAACTTTAAAAGAAAACAAAAAAAAAAAAGAACAATTTAATCTATAAAGCACTAAAAAATTTACTGGGCCCAATACTGGCCCAAACCAAAATAACCACCCAAACCAGACCAGAACTTTTAACCGAATCTGGCTAATACCAAAGTTCAATTGGACGTTAGCAGCCATCTTTTTCTAAGCTCGGTTTTCAACAAATTAGACTTTTTGGGTCCGAATCCGACTAAAACTGACTGAAGCCCACCCTAAGCCATATATAACCAAGAGTAGTAGGTGGCACGAGAACATTGGGACCAACAAGGTAAAAGGAAAGGGAAACCACTCCTTTGTAGGTATCAAACATTGGGACCAACATTAGTCTCATCTCACTAAATCTTAGGGTAATCCCCCATTACTGGGAAGTCCAAAGTCAATGCCATCTACTAACATATATATCACCAACATGAAACACAAACAAACAACAGAAGGAGTGAGGCATAGATAATCCTCAATCTTGAGTCATAAATATAAAGTGTCAAAGCTACAAGCACAAGCAAGCAGAGTTTTCCGAAGTTTGACTGACTCACGCATGTGTGCCCCACCTTTTGATGCTCACCATCAACAGAGGTACCATATATCACCACATATTCTTAGGGAGATAATTGAGAGTCTCTAGTATCTTATCCTACGGTACAATATCAATGCATAGATAATCCCTCACTTTATCGCATGTTCTTTATTAAACTCACAAAAATGGCATCAATCTCCTCAAAGAGATAGATGGTTAGTTATTTCACTTTTTTTTTAATTTTTATTTCTTTTGGATTTTTCAGTTCATGTGGTGCACTAGATTTCAATTGTTATGATCTACAAAAACAAGTTCTAGTTGAAATCGTTCTGTTAAAATGTTCTTTTTTTGTTGTCTCTGGTGATGTGACCTACAAATTTGAAGAAATTGGAAACTTTTCTAGAATAATTATTGTTTTTTGTGTGTAATTATTATTGACATGATTATTGCTTGTACTGGACAATATGATCCTAATTTTGTTTTTCCATCTTCAGTCGCAAGATGATTGCACAGAAAAAATTATCGCCTCATCAGAATCACAGATTTTGATGTAGTATCTTTGCCTTTTGCACTTATCCGTACCTCTACAGTGTACAATTATTGCCTATTTTGTTTTGATGAAACAAACAAAGAACAAATCCTGGAGTGCAAAGGCCGTAATGCTGCTCGGTTCCCCAGCATTGATCGTGCTCATAAGCATATCGCGAATATGATATTCCTTGTCTACAACTAGGCCATTTAATAAAATTTCTTTTTAGAGCTCACTGCTCACCTAGGCTTTATGATCTAATTTCGCAACTTTATTTGATTCATAATTTGTATAATTTTCTTGGTAAACAGTAAGAACAATGCTCTTAAGATGAAACTGTTTTTTTATGATCTGGATGGGAAGTAGCAGTTTCTTTAAGCATTTTTACTTGAAGTTTTATGCATACATGAGCTTGAGCACAGGGATTCCATCAATGGCAACGAATCAATCACACAAAAATTTGATATTACATCCAATTCAAAATCTTAAGGCATTAAGTTTGCGAGTCTTTCTCACCTATATTGCTCAACTTGTTCATTCTACCCAATGTGAGACTTCATATTTATATTTGCACTCTAACAAGTTGTTAACACACCACAACCGGGATCCAAAGAAACAAAACAAACACACGCACAGACAAATGATTTAATGAGGCTCAGCAAGTGTACCTACATCCTCGGTAACAAAGTAACTATATCTCTTATATTGAGAAATAGGATTACAATTCATAAAATAGCACTGTAATACACAATACATTTTTACAAAATTACCTGTACTGTACCATGGGGCATTGCCCCCACATACCCCAAATCTACTTATTTCGTAACCAAACTAAAACAAGAAATTGGACCTAAAGGACAAAAGCTGTCGTTCTGCTTTGTTTTGTCCACTTATCACAAAATAAGAGTCATGCACAACAAAATATATCTGGATTCTAGAGCACTGAACCGATGCTTCATCCCCTACATTCGAATACCTTTTGTCTGTTTTGTTTAAATGTTTCTTTCTCTAATTTTTTGGTGGTTGAATTTTGTGCATAAACATTGGAAGGATGACAATTTCTGGGTTGGACTTTGGAGCAGAGGAGGTAGAGACCGAGTGGAAAATTTAATATTATAACTAGCCAAATCCATCAAGCTGCTGAGGAAGGCTGAAATGCATGATTTTGAGTAAATTCTGATTCTGTGAAAATTATTGTTGGTATTATTTTAACCTTTGTGGAAAATGTTGGTATCGGTTGACACAGCAACATCAAGCATAATCGTTCATATTAAATCAAACTGCAACAACATTTATGATTGCTACTGGGCAAATATTTTATCCATGAGCATATCAGCAGTGTATTAAACCAAACTTAATGCGAGGATTGAATGACAAGCTGTCAAAGATGTCACATTGTCACGCAGAATAAACTAATGCATGTTCTTCTGCATTTTCTATTAATATTAATTTTAAGCATTGTCTTTTCTAAATATAAATTTTATATGAATAGATGCTTCCCATTGGATGGCTAGTTGTGTTCCAAGAACATTCATTATCACAATTTCTCATATTATATTGACAAAGATGACCATTGAACATCTTAAACATCTCCAAGTACAGAATGTATTCTATTTGATTTTGCAGAAATAGTTAGGGTCTAGTCAAAATAATATAATCAACCGTACATAATAATTGTCATTTGGTTTTGCTAAATTATCATTTCCTGGAACAGGCCAATCAGGACATAGATAAGGTTTATACACTGGTTTGGTTTTGCTTCTTCAGGCGAGATTTTTTTATGTTTTGGCATGTGATTCTAATTTATAGGGTTGAGATTTGGTTCTTCGGTGGAAGGAGACAAATTTCTATCTGAATAATTAGATTCTTATGACTTGGAGCTTCTTTCATTGTTAATTAGAACTAAGAATATCTGTATATGTGGGACTAGCTTTTATAAATTCTTGGATTCATCTTTAATTTATTCTCATACTATTGTTCTATAAATTCATAATTTCT